>VMDO01001045.1:0-234486 GCA_007922755.1 Pedetes capensis
GTACTGGGGGTTGAATCCAGGGCCTTGCACCTGCATGCTTTGCAAGTGCTGGACCACTGAGCTGCACCCCCAGCCCATTTTTTTGACTTTTTGAGATAGGGGCTCGCTAAGTTATGCAGACTGTCTCTGGTCTCGAACTTGAGATCCTCCCTCCTCCGCCTCCAAAGCTGCTAGGATTGCAGGCATGCACCACCATGCCCGGCCGGGTATTTCTCTTTTTGAATCCAGGTTATTTCTCTTAAAATGATGGTCTCCAGTTCCATCCTTTTTGCTGCAAATGACAATTCTGTTCTTCTTTTCTTGTGAATAATATTCTGTTTTGTATATATACAACATTTTTTTTTTTGTTTTGGCATTACTTGAGGTTGAACCCAGGACCTCATGTTTGCATGCTTTGCAAGTGCTGTACCACTGAGCTGTGCCCCCCAGCCCACTTTTTTTACTTTTTGAGACAGGGTCTCACTAAATTATGCAGACTACCTCTGGTCTCGAACTTGCGATCCTCCCACCTCTACCTCCCAAGGCACTGGGATTACAGGTGTGCACTGCTGCGCCGGGCTTTCTACAACATTTCTAATCCAATCATCTGTTCATGGGCATTTTGGCTGATTCCATACCTTTGCAGCTTTGAAGAGAGCTGCAGTAGACATGGAAGTGTGAGTGGCCCTGGGGTATGATGACTAGCCTTCCTTTGGGTGTATGCCTAGGAATGGTGTAGGTGGATCATATGGAAGTTCTGTGTTTAGTTTTCTGAGGAATCTCCATACTGATTTCCATAATGGTGTACTAATGTATTGTCCTGCCAGCAGAGTAACAGTGTTCCTTTTTCTCTGCATCCTCTCCCGCATTTGTTGCGGTTTTTTTTTTTTTTTTTTTAAATTGATGCTAGCCATTCTGACCAGGGCAAAATGGAATCTCATTGTAGTTTGGATCTGTGTTTCCCTGGTAACTAATGATATTGAACATTTTTTTTCATATATTTACTGGGCATTTGTCTTTCTTCTTTTGAGAACTGTCTGTTCCATTGCCCACTTATTTACTGGATCATTTGCTACTTTGGTGTTTAATTTCTTGAGTTCTTTATATATCCTAGATATTAATCCTCTGTTTGGCTGCTGTATAGTTTAATTGGTAGAATGCTACTCTGCATGCTCTGAGGCTGTAGGTTTGATCCCCAGCACCACAAAAATGGGAGAAGGACCTGGCAGTCCATTCCCGAAATAATCAGCCACCTAAAACCCTGTGAATAGCAGTTAGGCATTCATGCTGGGCATGGCACAGTGTTGGGGAGTATTTTGTTCTGTTGTACACAGAGTTGCTATCAATTGGATCTGACTTGACAACACATAACAAGAACAACAACAATTCTCTGTCAGATGTGTAGGAAGCAAAGATTTTCTCCCATTCTGTGGGCTTTCCATTTACTGTATTATTTCCTTTGCTTTGCAAAAGCTTTTTAATTTCATGTAGTCCCATTTGCCACTTCTTGCTAACACATAGATTTTATCTTCCATCACTTCCCAAAGGCCTTACCTCTGAATACCAGAGTCAAGTTAAGTTTCCACCCTCTTAATAGATCATAATGGAAGTTGAACCCCAACCTGAGTTTTGGAGGGGACAAAGCATATTCAAACTATTGTTAATTCAAACTGTAGTAAATACAAAATGTTACACCACACCAGCCTACCAATTGTATGGCAATTGCTTTTGACCCCTGCTACCCAAATTCAAAATTTGCCCCATATTCTGGAAAGCCCTCACTCTAGGATCTTTTCTGTTTTTAAATGCCTGTGGAATTTGAACTGGCCAACACAGCTGCTTGACTCCAATGAGTTTACTCTTGCTAAGGTGGGAGAAGGACATGGCAATCCCCTCCTGAGGCAATCCTGAAACAACCAGCCATTGAAAACCCTATGACGGTTGCTATGAGTCATACCGGACTTGATGGCAACCAGCAACAACAAAAAAGGTCTGTGCAAGGTGATCTTTCCAAAAGGAAGATATCTGTCCCTAATTGAAACACTGTGTTGAGATATACAAATTATTTTGGGGGGAGCCAGATGAGTGTCAGAAGCCCTGAGGTCTCTCCCTCACCTGCATGTGAGGTGTTGTGATACTCAGCATTGTCTTTTTTGGGGCAGTGTTCTTAAACCCAAGTGGACACATTCTCTCCTCTGTATTTATTTTATACAGGCTACTTATTTGGGTTGCTCAGTTGATGGTTATTTGAGTGGTATAATAGTTGGGCTTTTGTGCCACTATGACTAAATGCTTGAGACAAGCAACTTAAAGGAGGAAATATTTATTTTAGCTCATGGTTCAGAGGGTTCAGTCCATCATGGGTGGAGGATGTGGTGGAGCAGAGACGTTCACATCACTGTGGACAGGAAGCAAAGAAAGGAGATACAGGAAGAGCCTAGGATAAGACCTAGCCCCCAAGAGCACAGCCACAGTGACCTACTTCCTCCAACTAGGACCCATCTCCCACCTTTCATCACCTCCTGGTAGTACCATCATACTATGAATCCATCAAGAGGTTAATCCATTATTAGGTCAGAGCCCTTGTAGTCTAATCATCTCTGGAACAGCCCTCACAGATACACCCAGAGTTGTGTGTTACTAATCCCCAGGGCATCTCTCAGTCCAGTCAAGTTGACAATGAATATTAACCATCACAACTCTTCCTCTTGTCAACTCAACACTCAAACATGTCACTTTAAATAATAACGTTCCACCCCTGTCCCATAAAGGCTCATGTTCATCTTATAATGTAAATTCATTCAGTCTAATTTCAAGAGCTCCATAGTCTTAACAGTTCTAACATTTCATTGCTCAAAATTCCAATTTCAAGTCTCCTCTCAGGCTCAAGGCAAATTATTAGTTGTGATCTCTTGTAAAATAATAATAAAAATTACATACTCATAAGATATAGTGGCACAGAACCTTCCCATTCCAGAATGGAGAAATGAGGATATCAAAAGGTAGAATGGGGCCAGTACTAGTCCAAAACTCAGCAGAGAAAATATTAAATCCTGTAGCTTCAAGTCAGGCACCTGGCAGTGTTATGATGTGAGCTCCAGAAGGGCTGGGCAGATATGGCTGTGCACAGCCCATATGACCTCTCCCTTGGGCTGGTTCCACTCATTGCTAACATCTTTCCTTGGAAGACATTCCACATTGCAGACATCTCTAAAATCCTGGGGTCTCTATGGCAGCTCAGGTGTCAGCCTCACAGCATCACTCATTGCCTTCTCAGGGGCTGCCTGCAGGGGATATTGACCCTGTCTAGCCTCCCAGACCTTGCTTTAAAATCTTGGTGGAGATCTCCATGACCCCATAAGTCTTGTATCCTGCATGCCTACAAAACCTGCATCACGTGAATGATGCCAGGTACTGCCACCAGCTCCAGCAGTATCTGGGCCAAGTTGACAATGAAGATTAATAATAAAAAATGGAAATGACAAACCCCTCTGGAAGATAAAATAAGACAGGATTGATATGTAGAAGGCTTTCTCCTGTAAAAATCTCCTGGGCATTTGCAGCTAGTTTAGCCTGTTCTGCTTGGGCCCCAGGTCTGGAATGAGCCCTGTCTTCACTATACCAGATGTGACCAATTCTTTGCATTTTAGTGTAGAGAGCATTTCTTGAAGGCCTAGAAATCATTCATTCATGGGAGTCTTAGGTCTCTAAGAAAATTTTTACAAAATCAGTTCTTTTCCAACCCTTTTCTCCCTGAAATGTGTTCACTGTATACCTCCAGGTCTCCTTTTTTTTTTTTTTTTTTTTAAATTTTGAGACAGGGTCTTGCTAAGTTGCACAGGCTGCCTCTGACCTCAAACTTGTGATCTTCTTGCTTCAGTCACCTAAGTTGCTAGGATTAGAGTCATATACCATGGCACTCAGCTCGCCGGGTCTCCTTTTATCCCCTTAAAAATGCCAGTATATCGGAGACTCTTCACATCAGGCAGTAAAGAAACAGGGGATAAGAGGTGGGGCAGGGCAGAAGAGCTTAGAACTTACACACTGAAATGTTTCCTATGGAAGGGAGGCAAGTAACTCCTGCCCTTTAGACTTGTCTTTGCTTTCAGGGACTGAATATGAGGAATGAATGAGATTATTTAAGTTTATTCTTGGCTTACAAATGTAGGGTATTTTGGAAAGGTTGCATTTCTTCCCACTGCAGTGATTAGCTAGGTCAAAGGCCTGTCTTTCCTCAGAGGCTCAGGTGAGACAATAATTAAAAACCATTGCTAGAAACTCTTCCCCCAAGACCTGGTATCTGACACATTTACCTGCTTCATTTGTGAGAAATCCTTGTCTAGAAATCCTAGGAAACTTTGTGGATACAGAAAAACTTAAAAAGGTGGGGAATTTTTGGGAGGGGATGACAGTGCTACTGATAGCAAAGGGTTAAGATTCCTTAAAATGTTGCCTTCTGTATAAACACTGGATATTAATATTGCTGAGCACATTTAGCCAGGAGTAAGCTGATTGGAAATTTTCAATGGTGGAGAAGATAAAGCAAAAAAGTACTTGTCATTTTAATAGTGATGTGAGGAAGAGACCTTTTAAGTTTTTCTGGATTGGGTACATGTTCTTCTAAAAGGAGCTTCTGAAGTGCTGTAATTGCAAAGGAAGAGTCGACTGTTTTTATAAGTGTGTTTAATATATTTGTGTATAAGTATGAATATAGTAGGAGCTCTCCACATGCCTCCCACTTTTCTATTTTTTCCCCCTTTTGCAATAACCTTTTATAGCCTCACCCTCATGGGTAATGTGCCTGTTGTCAGCTGTTGCTTTTTGAGACAGGTGAGATCAGACTCTCATGCCCAGGGATGCTTTATGGGAGGAATAACACACATGCAAAACATGTTGTTGTTAAATGCCATTGAGTTGGGTCCAACTCACAGTGGCCCTATATGCAACAGAATGAAACACTACCCCACACTATGCCATGTCCAGCACTATTGCCAGTACTACTCTGCTATTCATAAATTTCCAATGTCTGATTGTTTTGGGAGCGGGTTGCCAGGTCTTTCTCCCAAGCCTACAGCACCTGGTGCTCCCAGGCGGTCTCCCATCCAAGGACTAACCAGGCCTGACCCTGCTTAGCTTCCAAGATCAGATGGCATCGGATACCAGGGCAGTATGGCTATAGGCTAAAGCAACATGTTGTTGTTAGGTGCCAGTTATAGCGACCCTCATAGGGTTTTCAATGGCTGACTGTTTCGGGATTGCCTTGGGAGTAGATTGCCAGGTCCTTCTCCCACTTTTTCAGTGCTGGGAATTGAACTCGGGACCTCAGAGACTGCAGCGCAGTGCTCTACCAACTGAGCTAAATCCCAGCCCCTAAAGCAACATACCACAGCCTAAAAGTATCATTTTGCAATGTAACAAGTATTTTATTGCAATAATTCATTTTGATAAAGTTTATCATCTTGGATAATTAACCATTTCTAAAGTATCCCCACATCGTCACTTAGGTGAAATGGTACATGACACATTTCTGAGAAATGTTTAGACCCAGTGAACTGTAGTAGGTTTAGGGAAATGATTTCAGTGTAACCAGACGAACTCTGACTTTGGTTTTGAATGTGCCAGTCAATGGGTTGTATATGCCTAATTCCTTTTAAACACCATTGTAAGCCTATCTTGCTGATTATGTGGACACCAAAAGACATAAATGAGCCAGTTTATTTCCACAGGTTTAGGAAAGTTACATCTGTGTGAGCATAGGTACAGAACTAATGTAAAAATGATTGGTAGCAATACTTTATAATATGGTAATTTCAAGAATTATTCCAGGTGTTTGAAATGTGCCCTGAAATATTGGTATGTCATTTCATCATTTCCATTTAAATTGCTCTTGTAATATTTTTGCATGAAAAGGATTGAGAAAAAGACTGCTTTGGTGGAAGAAAAATATCATTTGGTCTTATTTGCATGTCTTCTGTGAAAACACGGGATGAATTTGATGGTATAGTTTTTAATTAAGAATATTTAAAATAATGTTGAACAGCTCACAAGAAATTAAGCAAACTTGGATATTTAAAAATTAAAATACTTTCCTTCAAAAAAAAGAAGTTACCTTCTGATACTGGTTGCACCGATGCTTTTGCTCATCATGCTGTTCTCTGTGTCAGAACACCTGGCTACCATGTCCCCCTCCTTCAGACTCTAGGAATTCCCTCTGATTTCCCAAGACCACACTAAGGCACTAGGTGTGGTGGTGCATGCCTGCAATCCCAGCCCTCAGGAGGCTGAGGCAGGAGGAGCTTGAGTTTGAGGCCAGCCTCAGCTACATAGTGAGTTCAAGGCCAGCAGGGGCTCCATTGCAAAACCTTGTCTCAAAAAACCAAAACTAAAAACCAAATGAAACCAACCGACCAACCCAACACAAACAACAAAATAATCCCCACGTTATGTACCTGTCCTTCCTTCCTTCCCTTCTTCCTTTCCTCTCTTCTTTCCTGCTCGTTCTCCTCCTCCTCTATGTTTCCTTTCTGTGTACCTAATCGTATTATAGGGCTGGGATTTAGCCCAGTTGGTAGTGCGCTGCACTGCAGTCTCTGAGGTCCCGAGTTCAATTCCCAGCACTGAAAAAATGGGAGAAGGACCTGGCAATCCACTCCCAAGGCAATCCCGAAACAGTCAGCCATTGAAAACCCTATGAGGGTCGCCATGAGTCGGATACTGACTCTATGGCACCTAACAACAACAACAACAACACAACAATCACATTATATGGCAGTTTCTTGTTTTATGTTCTTTTCCAGTAGACTATAAGTTCCTAACGTAAAGAACTGTGTGTCTGGCTTACTCAAAGTTATCTGATCACAATGTTGAGATATTTGTAGAATGAACGAAGGAAGGAAGGCAGGAAGGAAGGAATAAAGGAATGAACAAGTAAACAACTCTCACAGCATGTTGTTTTGCTCTGAGAAGAGCCCCCAAGTGACAGAATTTCCATTTCCCTGGATTAGAGGTGTTTTTCTCTGACATCATAAAAACAAAACAAAACAAAACAAAAAAACAGATCTGGGGCTTAGAACCACATGTTTCATTGTGTGGCTTGTACTTGCCAATAATAGGAAACTACAATTTTACTGGATTTCTGAGAATCAACAGCATACGTACACAGTAAAAACACAGTGACAACAAAAGCAAATAGCCTGGTGAAAAGAGTCCTCAGTAAGCAAATCAGTCCTCCCACTTTTGTTTACCCTTATGGTCAGGCCATGCTTACAAACTTACTCATTATTGCCTCAAACATTCATTTCAAGTAGGATAAATACAATGCAAGAACAAATCTGAATTGTTTCAAAGTAAAAATGTTGATCCAGGAAGCTATAAGTGGTAAAACAAAAATATGAAGCATTGTGATGAAAGAATCATGCTTTATCGAGGCAGGAGGAGAAGTTATTTTTAAGGAGGAATTGAGGGTGGTAGAGATTTGGAAAAGTGAAAAAGAGGCAGGATTTCAAATGGGTGTTCAGAAGTATTATAATTTACTAAAAGAAGTTCAAACTGCTAATAATACTGTCACAGAGAAAGTGAGTAATTCCCACTCAGGATTTAGTAGAAGTACAGCAAGCCCCTTGCTGCAAAGCACACAGGCAAGGACAAATAATCCCCTTTGGGCAGGGAGCATGGTGTCATTCATTTTATGCAGCAAGGCAGGGAGCACTAGAGAGAAGGCGCAAAGGCTTAACTGTGCTGGCCCTGAACTACAGACCATGCAGCGAGCAGCCTATGTGCGGCCACAAGAACTTGAGCTGAGAACTGAGAAGACACAGGAGAAAAGGGCTGAGTTATTCAGCTCCAGTTTTCATATTTTCTGTCTGTCTTCTGTTTTATTGTGAAAACAACAATATGAGGCACTGAAGAAATAAACATCAAGTTTTAAATATCCAGTTTCCTTATGAAGTCTTTTCACATCACAGTCACAGAATTATAGTCCTTGTAGGGCCAGGAGAAAAGTTTCAGGCACCATCTAATCTGAATGTAGTTTGTCATTTGTCATCCTTAACTAGTGGAGGTCATTTTGGCCTTTTAAGCTGTTTTCTCAATTTTCCTTGAAAGCTGTGCATTTCTTTTGCAGTGGAGAAACTTCCATGGCATTAGATTTCCTTTTAGAGTCTTATTTTGCAGCTAAATTAACAAGAATGCTTGTGAATGCAGTGCCTTGGTTAATTTAATTTTCTACACATTTATGAGAGATAACAACATACAACCCATAATAAGCACTTAATTGATGTTTGTTAAATGAAAGGATGGATAACAGATGTGAAAGTGCATTCTCTGGCTTCAAAAGTTCAAGTTCCTTCCAAGCACAGATAGAATTTGAGTATGTAAGCAATAAAGAGGAAAGCGCCATGGATCTTGGATTTGAAGAGTTTTGACATTTACTGGCTGTATGACTTTAGGCGAGAGTTAAGTCTCCAAATCTCATTCCTTAAAAATCCATGAGATGTGTATAATAGTAACCATATTGTTGTTGTTATTAGGTGCTGTCGAGTCCTGTCAGACTCATAGCGACCCTCATAGGGTTTTCAATGGCTGATTGTTTCGGGATTGCCTCGGGAGTGGATTGCCAGGTCTTTCTCCCATATATACAGTGCTGGGAATTGAACTCAGGACCTCAGAGACTACAGAGCAGCACTGTACCAACTGAGCTAAATCCCAGCCACCATAACCATATAGGAGGGTTGAATATGCAATGTATATGAACCATCTAGCACAGTGAAGGCCACATAGCAAGGGCTTCATAATCTTGTTTCTCATTCTTCTCTACTCCAGTTAACTCAGGATTGACCACAAAATCATTTGAGTTTTGGCTCATTGCAAATAGTTTTTAAAACCTGAAGTAATATGAAAAACTACTAATGTTCCTCAATTCTAGGTGGTGGTAATATGAACACGATTATATATATTTGTGCTCTTCTGAGTCTTTTATGTTTCTAAAAATTAAACTCATAAAAACAAAAGGATTAAATAAAATGACAGTTGTCATTACATAGAGAAAACATCTAAAATAAATTAATTACTACCTTATTAAATATATAACAATGAAGCAAGCCATTCACTTGAGCTATGCTGAATTGTGTTTTTTGAGTAACTACTATGAACAGGACTAACATATTTCTTGCCTTGGAACTTACAGTGCAGTGGAAATACAGAGTTTTTAAAAGGATCATGCATGTTGTTGTTCTTGTTAGGTGCCGTTGAGTCATATCCAACTCATAGCAACCTTCATAGGGTTTTCAGTGGCTGATTGTTTTGGGATCACCTTGGGAGTGGATTGCCACGTCCTTCTCCCATTTTTGTGGTGTTGGGAATCAAACCTGGGACCTCAGAGAGTGCAGCACAGTGCTCTACCAACTGAGCTAAATCCCAGCATCATGCATGTAATCAAGACAATTAAAAGGTTGTAGGGCAGCAAATATGTGGCATATTTTATCTGAAGTTGGGAGGTGAGGAAAAGCTAAGAGTATGTTTAGGAGTAAGAGATATGCAAACTGACACATGATGAATGGATAGTTAGGGGATGAGGTAGGGTGTGGTCCACACATTGGGAAAAGATTTGCAAAGCACTGAGGCTAGACGGAATGGAGAATGGAGAGCAGTTCTATATAGTTGGGCAACAAGGCTCAGTAGAGGACATGTAGGGAGAGGCAAGGCTTGAAAGGAGGGCAGAGGTCAGGCTGTGAAGGGCCATGTAAGCTTTGTCCCTTCTAGGGAGACTTTGTCCACCGAAATATTAAGACCCCCATCTGCCATTATTGGTGAGGTGTCACCTTTTGTACACATGTTGTTGGTGCTTAGGAACTGCTAATTTAGCAGTGGGTATCTGGTGGGATGCTATGTGTTCTGGGATGCCTAGAATCATGTTGCTGCTATTTTTAGCAGACAAAAACTTATTTTAACTATTTAAACTGAGTAAAATTACATAGAAGTTCTGTCTCTTACATGTTTTCAACCCATGAGCTCTCATAGATGGATCAAAGCTGGCCTGAACCAAAGTATACCAGTTCTGCCTGGCATCAACAGAAGGTGTGAGAAGAGGCTAATGGCATTTTGAACTTACAGAGAAGCAAACTGGAAAGTGGCCTTTGGGAGCTTAACTTGAAAGTAGACAAGCTTTGTAGTGAAAAATGAACTTTATCACATCTTTCTTAGACTGCTGATTATCCTCTTGCATCAGATGGATCATATTTGTGTCCTAGCTCTTGAGGTTAGCCAGAGTTTTTGAAACTAATAAATAATTTTACAATCTGGAAGACTTGTTTTTTAAAAACCAGTGGCATTTGGCCATTATCGTATGGAATTAGAATGACTTGAGTTTGCTTTGGAGAATTTGGAACCCAGCTTTACTGGAGCTGAGATGAAGGATGATTACATTCTAATGGCAGTCATTTGCAATATTTAATCATGTTCAAACAAGGGACCCTTACACATGGTTTCATTATAGAAAATAAACAGGTCAGACAATTCAATATGCACAGACCATCTGGTGACCTTGCTTGTGACTCCTCAGGGTAGGAGTGATAGAAAATCTGCTGGTCTGAGATTGTGACTTGCCCAAAGTTGTAGAATGACATTGTTATATTCTAATTCCCAGCTGTTGCTCCATAGACTTAGTTTTTACAATTGTAAGATTCTCAAAGACTCCCAGTCTCAGAGGTTTCAGTCCATTATGGTGGGGAGGGTGTGACAGAGCAAAGCAGATCACATCATGGCGGCCAGGAAGCAGAGAGAGAATAGCTGCATTAGCTAGATCCCTCCTTCTTTCCCTTTTATTCTGGGCTCCCAGCTTATGGGATGGTGCCTCCTGCAGTTAGGGTAAGTCTTCCTCCCTCAGTTGATGCTCTCTGGAAATCTCTCACAGTCACCCCTAGAGGTGTCCTTTACTAATCTTCTAGGAGTCTCTCAATCCAGTCAAGTTGACAGTCAAGATTAACCATCACAGTTGTCATTGGAATTCTTTTTGATCACAGTCTTCTCTTCCTCCTCTCTTTCCTCTGACCTGCCTCTCTCTCACGTCCCCACTAATACTGAAAACACTAGCATTTCATTTGAAAGTGGGATGTTCACAGGGGCCAGTACTCTCTAGAGTTTGCTTCATGTGTCCAAGAAAAGCTTTAGGTTACAATTGTGGGTACCATTTTTTAATTTCCTCCGGTTTTGTTTTTTCCCCTTATTTAATGTACTCAGGAATTCAAAACAAGATCTATTTATTTTTGGCTGAATTTCTGCCCCACTGGTTGTAACTTTTAGATCTATTTGTGAAATCTTGTTCTTAGAGGAAGATCTGATGAGACCCTGTTATAAGTATGTGTTAACCACTGTGAGGCACAGCTGGTGCAAATCAGCAGGATGCAGCAGTAGCTTAGGGTTATTGGCAGAGCTTGTGTTTAGAATTATATAGAAAAGAAGAAAAAGAGCTCTGTACTATAGGATAGAGCAGAAGGGAAAAGCTGGGGAGGAAGAGGGAGGGATATCAAATATAAGCAGGAGAGAGAAGACATAAATAGAGTAGAGATTTTCCTAATGATCCCACAAACAAGTAGTAAGGAGAACACTATACTATGTAAAGTTTTATTAAATTAGGTAAAATGATATTTATAATTTTTCCTGGTTTGAAAGATTTGAGGCACCTTATTTTATATAATATGTTCCTATCCTTTATGGAGCTAAACAGAGGAAATGTGGGGTAGCTTGAGAACCCATGGAAAATGGAACCGTTCTTGAAAGAAGTTAGAAAGAATGGAAATTCTAGGATTAAAAAAAGGTATGGAGTTCATATGCCAGATTGTCTATCCCGTGCCTGATTTGGTATATGTCATCCATGTTCAACCACATCTCAGGTTAAAGATGTACATGGTCAGCATATATCTGTCTTAGTCGGGGGACAAACTCTCCCAGATCATTACCAAAATAGGCTCAGTATTCAGAGAATTAGCTGAATTCTTTGAAGCCTGGATTCAGTTTTTATTTGAAGGCAAATGAGCAGTGAGAGGCAGAACAATTTCTGAAAGAAACAATTCTGTTCCAGTCCACTGGCAGAACTGTACTCTTGGCACTGTGGGATCCAAAGCCTCCTGTAGACAATTCCATCAGTCCTTCAAGGGATACCTGTGGGTTGCTGAAAGGAAAAGAGAGGGTGAGACTCCTTTCCCAGCAGTCAGGCTCATAGCAGTAAGGGAGCAGTGTGGCTCCCTATTTTCTGGGATCAAGGATTAAAAATGGTGATTCTTATTTGTAGCATTGCAAAGCTTTCTTTTATTCTATTCAGATCAAAAGAGCTTGCATTTGCAGATATTCTTAAATTTCAAGGCATGTGAAATAGTCCCAAATGTTAACTCTTATTTTTGTGTGAGGTAGCCTCCAATGTGAATTCTAGACCTTTATTCAGGTATTGGCATGTATGGTGTTTCAGATATGATTTTGTGAGTTGGAGATGGGTACCAAGGTGAGATAAAACAGGTTATAAATTTGTATCTTTTTATGAATGATGGGGAAGAACTAGTGAGAGGTTCTGTAACCCAACTAGAAAAAGAAGGTAGTTTATGCATAGTATGTAGGAGAAGAATATATTTGTGAAGGAAGAACTGGGTCAAGTTGAAGAATGATGTGTTTATAAGACAGGAAACCAGATCAAATAGTGACTAAAATGTTGATTCAGTTTAGCTTCTATATGATATATTGAATGACATATAAAGGATATAGAATTTGATAGCACTCACCTTGATTAGTTTCTTCCCTGGAGAAACACCTGTAAACAAGTAGAGTGTTCTTAATGGGCTAAATGAAATCATGTTCTTCAAGAAATTATTTTATTGGAAAAATGCATCCGTAGTTGTGACAGCCTTCTTCCTAACAGATGAATTGTCTCTGGATATGTGACTATTTTCTGTCTGGCATCCAATCTAGCAGTTGTATAGGTCTTTGAGATTTGCATGGTGTTACTGTTATTCCTCATCTCTTTGGAATGAATACCAGGTGATGCAATTTTAATGTTTCTAATATGCTTTGTGTCATTTTCCAAGAGCATGATAAATTTGAACTAATACATCTGTTCTCCTTTGAATCAGTACTTCTTGTCCTCAAAGGCATCCATTTTTGAAACAGCTGTTAGGTTTGAGGCCTACAGGATATAGCCATGAAACGGATCAAAGCTAATTGGCCCTTAGGGTAAGCAAGCTCAAGACTTTGGCCTCTGACTTAGCCCTGTGTTGTAATGAGCTGAAGTAACCTGCCCTGGGGAAGGTCCACTTTCCTGAAGAAGCTCCAGCGTCCAGAAACGATCCAACAAGGCTTAGAATTTTGCCAACCCACCTTCTTCTGCCCGAATGGTGAATGAGAAAGAGGTGAGGTGTGAGAAAAAGGGGAGATTCTGCACTGATCCTAAGATTAGTCATTCTGGGGGCACTGTCAGGTAGAAATAGAATAATAGAATTTGCCACTGAGTCAGGCCTCTGCATGTATCACAGACAGAAGTTGTGTGATGGGCCACATTTTCAGTGCAGCAGACTCTCTTAGCCTCGGTGGTGGCCTGCCTTTTCATACTGTCTGGGTGAATTATCGCATGTGACACACTGGTTCTGACCATGAGACAGATTAATGCAGCTGCAGTTCAAGACTGTACATGAAAGCAAAAGGGCGTTTATTACTTCCCAGGGCCAAGTAAATGAAGGAGTCGTGCTCTCAGTGGACTTGGGCGCACTGGTGGCTCTGGGTCTCCACCGCAGGTTTATAGTCCTCACACCTCAAGGCCTATTGCTAGGCTTCATGGTGTTCTCTCCCAGGCCTCTTTCTGGCCCTCCCACTGCCAGTGGAATGGGGACAGGAGAAATGGGCTCCTTTTGATTCTGGAGAGCTGGTGCAAGGGCTTATGGCTCATCAAAGGCTCTTTTTCAAAGCAAAAGAAGTATCAGAAATTAAATTCATTTAAAAAGCCCATAGGAGGCAATTCTTACTCTTCTTTCCCTTTCCTCCTTCCCCTAACACACAATAACCCTCTTTTTTTTTTTTCCATAGGCCAACTTCTTCCTCTATGTAGATTGGAATACTTCCTCTTTAGGTGGCTAAAGAATCTATTCTATCTTCTTTCTTTGGCCACATACCCAAGCCAGCTATTGTTGAAGGCACTGACTTAGAAACCCATAAAAATAATAATGGAATATTTATTAGGATTTTTAATTGCTGGGGAGTACACATAAGAAATTTAAATGGGGTCCTAATCTCTCTCCCAACTGCCAACCCACTGTGTTAATCTGTTCCCCCACTCCATTATTCACAGATAACCACTGCTAACCATTTCTTGAAATTTATTCCAGAAGAAAAAAATCATGCATATGCTTAAATGTCCAGATGTACCCATCTTCACGTATATGTGTGTATTTTTAACACAGAGAGATCAATATCTATATGATGTTCTATACTTGGCTTTTCTCCCTGAATGATGTCTTAGAAATATTTTCATATTAGCACACACAGACCCTTTTAATCACTGCATAACAGATTGGTATGCATTATATGGGTATCCCATTTTTATTTAACCAGTCCCCATGCTGGTGGACACTTTGATGTATTTTTAAAACCATGACAAATTATGCTTTAATTCTTATATACCTTAATGAGATGTTCTGTGTATCCATAGGGTAAATTCCTAATAGTGACATTACTCCTTCAATGGGAATGAGTGTTTTTTACATCGATAGGTCTTGCCAAATTGTGCTCTTAAAAGGTTATGCCCATTTTTACCCTCAAAAGCATAAAAAGTAATTTTGAATAGGTAGAAAAATATTGCTTTCCTAAATTCATGTATGGTTGGTTTCTGTTTTTATTCTTAAACTTCTGCCTGTGTTTTAGCTTCTGGACATCTGATGCATAGAATAAATGATGCACAAATCACCCCTCTTCCCTGCCTTCCCCTGAGGATTGATCCATCTCTAAAGCCAATCAGAGTAGCTCTTCTACCACACATATGTCCTCGGATATTTGCCACAAGGGCACCAGGTCTCCTTTTCCAAGAACAGCATCTCAGGAGACAGAGCTTGACCATTCCACCTTAGCCCAGCTATGTGGGATTTTGAGAGGGTGTCTCCATTTTTATTGCTTCCACACAGCCCCATCAAAACAGCGAGGCAAGAAAGAACTCTTTGATACTCGTAAAGGAAACTCAGAGCCTACAGCTTCATCAGGGAGCTGGAGCTCATCTTCCAGACTGGGAAGCTGGGAGGGATGACTAACAACTGGAAGCACTTTGAAGCACCTTCGGTCACAAATGCTCTGTCATAAGACCTGAGTTTTGATGTCTGCTTGGCATCATAGAACTCCTGATCATAGGCCTTCAGATCTCATGGCCTAGGATTAGGCACCATATATTTTACATACATGTGAATAGGAATATTATACATGAAAATCATTCAAATGATTAATATTCCAGAATAATGCAGACAGAATACTGTGGTGGGTGGATTATAATTATTTTATTTTTGTTGATAATGTGATCTAGCCACCATCCAGGGATTTGGTGAGATTTCTTCCATAGTTTCTAAAGTATCTGGAACTGCTAAGAGAAAATCTGGAAAATAAATACAAAATAATGACACATCATCTGTTACGTCTCCCTGGTCACACAGTAACATTGTTGTGGTTATTGTCATACACAGTGACACAGACATTGACAAAGATAGAGGGTAAATCTCCATGCCTAGATCTCATTACTATACAGGGAACAAGAAGCTAATTGTTGTACTGGATGCCAGAGTTAACTTTGCTCACTGATTCATAATTAGAAACATCTACTTGTCCAACTTGCTCTCCTATCTGTGCCTTTTCCTACCATTGAATTTCTAAAAGCTAGCCAGGGGTGAGTAGGGCTGTGTTTCCCCATGCTTCAGGAGTGAATTGATGGAAGGTGCTAAATAGGCATTTGTTTAGTTACAATCCTTGATGGGCCATTTCTCATTTTGTGAAATTGAGCAGTTTTCTTTTCCATCTTTTCCTCTCTCTTATCGTCCTCTTTTCCAACTTCCATAGCTATTTTGCTAATAATCAGGCATGGGTCTTATTCCCAAGATATTTATGTTCTTAGGGAGATAAGGTGTGCAAAATAGAAAGGAAGCAATAAAATCCAAAACAGAAGCTTAGATAATGAGCCACAGGAGGTCAGGGGGAGAGGCAGTTTCCATTTGGGGTGGGGAAGGGATTATGGAGTGTCATACTTTTGAACTTAGTATGTATTATGAATGCCTGAGTGGGGATGGAGTGAGAGAAAGCTCTTCCCAGACTTTGAGGTTGGCAGGGCTAAATCAGGGAGTTCTGTAAGCATGGGGCATGAGTAGCAAATGATGATGAGAGTATTTTTACTGGAGTAAAGGGTGCACAAGTAAACTGAGAAGGAAGTTTTAATAGTATGGCAGGTCTCTAATATTCAGGGCCTTGCATATCTTTTCTGTAGCTTAAAATACCACAATATTTCAACAGTTTTAGGAGGCTACCAAATCAGATCAGGGCAGGGTTTAGCTCAGTTGGGAGAGTGCCACTCTGCATTCTCTGAGGCCCTGGGTTTGATCACTAACACTGCAAAAACAGCAAAAGGAGCAGGCAACCCACTCCCAAAACAATCCTCAAAACAATCAGCCATTGAAAACTCTATAAATAGCAGAGATACACTGACATAGTGCCCAGGAGGACATAGTGTATGGGAGTGTTTCATTCTGTTGTCCTGACTCGATGGCACGTAACAACAACCACCAAATCAAATCATATTAGAATTGTATGGGGATTGGATTCTCGGTCGAGGGAGCCTTCTTTCACATGAATCCAATCTGCATGCTATTCTACTCCACATCTGATTTTGCAGCCCCTTAAAACTGTTGAAAGGGTATGGATTAGATTCCAAAATGTTCAGTATTGTTAGAAGTGGCCTGGTTCACTGGACTAGATCTGCCCACAGTTTGAGGCAGAAAGTGCAAGGAAGTCTAGGCTGGCACACAAGGCATTGAAAGGATGCTCGGAAGAGTGTGGTGGTGGAAGGCAGGCAGTCACCCAGGCAAGCAGAGCAGCACTGGGAGGTGGGTGGCAAGTCCCAAGGAGGGGAGGCGCTAGAAGTGGGAAATACAGGAACAAGTGGCACTTAGAAATGTAATCAGGAGTAAGGGAATAAAAACATCTTTCAGCAGTCAGCAGGCCCCACCCACTTTGCTCAGGTTTGTGGGCCGACTTCCAAGCTCTGGGAAGAAAGAGTAGAATGGAAAGGGGAAGCTGGACCCCAGTTGCAGAGGGACCAGGCTGATTTCCAAGCCAGGAGTCAGACCTGGAACATTGGGCCTGCCTAGCTGAAAGAATGGTCTGATGCTCCGTTCCAGAGTGCTGAGCCAAAGTCTTTTCATTCCTTCTGCTTAAGGTTATGACTGATCTGAGACCGGTTTACAGGTGGGAGCAAAGAGGTCCGGCTGCGTGGAGAGAGGCGCATGTGCTGGAGAAACAGGTGGGGTCTGCGCAGGCTAGAGGGTGTGGGCGTTGTTTGGAAGGCAGAAGGGGAAAAAATGGAAAAATAAAAACAGGAGAGTATCTCTACTGGAACTGTATTTTAGGAAGATTAGTTTGAGCCTACTATAAAGTGAAGTAGAGTTAAGTGAATTTGTAAGGGATCTTTGCCATTCCCCTCCCTAAGTTATCCGATGTGTTTACTCCCCTCCATGGCCCTATTAAATGATGTGAGGTACAGAAATTATATCATTGTTGTGCTGTTCGGTGCCATCTAGTCAGTGTCTGACTCATAGTGGCCCTAGGTATGACAGGCAAAGTACTATTGTTAGTGCTTCTCTGCTATTCATAGGGTTTTCAATGGTTGATTGTTTTGGGGAGTGGGTTGCCAGGTCCTTCTTCCAAGCCTACAGCACTCGCGGTGTTCCCAGGTGCTTTCCCATCCAAGTATTAACCAGGCCCAACCCTGCTTAGTTTCCGAGATCTGATGGGATTCGATGCCACAGTGGCTGCAGGCCATTATATCATTAAAGTTAATAAAAAGTAATTAATAGGATATTGATTTTTACCTGTTTCTTTTTACTCTTTTAACAAGGCTTCTAGAAAAGTTGAGCTTACCTGAGTGGCTTGTAGTCAGTACAGCCCTAATGCTGTCTCCACACTGCAGTCAGATCTTTTAACATGCAAGTCTTCTCATGCAGCTCTGCTGCAGGAAGTCTTCCAATGGTCTCCACTGTCCCAGGGTCCCATCTGAATTCCTTAACATAGCTACCAAGCTCGGTGCAGTCTGGCTCCAACCTCATCTCTCACCAAGCCCCTTCCCATTCTCCAGGCCTATCAAACTATTTTTGGTTCTACCTGGGAAATTGATCTGTTCCCTGGCACCCATACCTTTGCTTATGCCATTCTTTTTTTTTTTTTTTTGTGGCACTGGGGGTTGAACCCAGGGCTTTGCACTTGCATGCTTTGCAAGTGCTGGAACACTGAGCTGCACCCTCAGCCCATTTTTTCACTTTTTGAGACAGGGTCTTGCTAAGTTACACAGACTGCCTCTCATCTCGAATTTGCGAACCTCCTACCTCCACCTCCCCAGCCGCTGGGATTACATGCATGCGCCACCGCTCCTGGCTGCTTATGCCATTATTGTACCTGATATGAACAATTCTCCCCCTTTCCATTTACTAACTTTTGTTTCCCAATAAAGTCCAGCTTTAGATATGTCTGACTCCTTGGCTGTGAATTAGGTGCTTTTCTTTGATGCTGGGGCTCCCTGCTGCGCCTATTTCATTACAGCATTTCTTACATTATTGGTAAGGGCATAGTTACTTCTTTTGCTCCTCTTCTATCTAGACTGTAAGATTGTTTGTTTGTTTGTTTGTTTGTTTTTGAGATGGGGTCTCACTTTGTTTGCCAGGCTGGTCTGAAACTCCTGGCCTCAAGCAATTGTGCCGTTTTAGCTCCCTGAGTGCTGGGACTACAGGCATGTGCCACCATCCCCAGCAGTAGACTGTGGGGTTTTGTCTTGTCTTTTTTCTTTTTTCTTCTTTCTTTCTCCCTCCCTCCCTTCCTTCCTTCCTTCCTTTTTCCTTCCTTCCATCCTTTCTTTCTTTCCTTTTCTTTTTTCCTTCCTTCCTTCCTTCCTTCCTTCCTTCCCTCCCTCCCTCCCTACCTCCCTCCCTGCCTGCCTGCCTCCCTCCCTCTCTCTCTCTCTCTCTCTCTCTCTCTCTCTCTCTCTCTTTCTTTATTTTGTTTTCTGCACTGAAGATTTGAACCCAGGGCCTCACATGTTTTTTACAAGCGTTCTACCACTGAGCTGCACCCTCAGCCCAATTTTTACTTTTCATTTTGAGATGTTGTTGTTGTTGTTAGGTGCCATCAAGTCAGTTTCTGACTCCTAGAGACCCTACGTACAACAGGTGAAACACTATTGTCAATGCTTCTTTGCTATTCATAGAGTTTTCAATGGCAGATTGATTTTTGGGAGGGGGTTGTTGGGTCCTTCTCTCAAGCCTACAGTATCTGGTGTTCCCAGGCGGTCTCCCATCCAAATACTAACCAGGCCTGACTCTGCTTAACTTCCAAGATCTGATAGGATGCCACAGGGCTACAGCTGCAGGTTCATTTTGCAATAGGGTGTCACTAAGTTACATGGGCTACCTCTGGCCTGGAACTTGCGATCCTCCTCCTTCTGCCTCCCAAGTCATTGGGATTAGAGGTGGGCACCATTGCACCTGGTGACTTGACTGTAAAATCTTGAATCCCGAAGCAGTTTCCATAGCATGCCCAGCACCTAGCACAGCACAGGGAGCATGATAGCTGCCTGTATGATTGTGTGAGTGAACAAATGGGGCAGTTGTGCTAGGCAGTGCACACCAGAGAGGGATCACAATGCTGAGAATAAGAAGGGTAAGACACTGTCAAAGGACATGATTCTTTAGTACTGGCAACTATATGACTACACCTCTAACTCCTAGTGGGTTGTTGTTGTTAGGTGCTGTGGAGTCGGTGTCCAACTCATAGCCACCCTACATATAACAGGCGAAACACTATTGTCAGTGCTTCTCTGCTATTCATAGGGTTTTCAATGGCTGATTGTTTTTGGGATTGAGTTGCCAGGTCCTTCTCCCAAGCCTACAGCACCTGGTGTTCCCAGGCAGTCTCCCAACTAAATACTAACCAGGCCCGATACTGCTTAGCTTCCGAGATCTGACAGGATCAGATGCCACAGTGCTACGGTTGCAGGCTCCTAGTGGGTAAGAAGTCCTAATATCCTTCATAAGATGCTGTAAGTCCTAAACACTATATACAGTGGAAAGGTCCTATTGTCTAAATGTCCTAAGGGGGAAAAAACAATTTTTTAAAAGTAGTTTGATATTTGGAGTCAAAGTACTTGGGTTTGAGACCATGGTCCAGCATTTATATTGTATATAGTCTTGACATTTCAGTTTCTAGGGTGATAAAATGGACATAATAATACTTCTACTTTTGGAAGTCATTACAAAGACAAGGGGATATATATAGAAGCACTTCATCAACTGCAAAGTGACAGCAAGCATTAGTGGTCACAAGTACAGAAACATTTCTAGCATCAAGTTGGTGATAATCATGCTGTAATGACTAAATTTTAGGTAATCCTGACCTATCCAGATGATGTTAATCTCAAACAGGCCACCCTGGCACAGAGCGCCATGTAGTCTCCACTGGGTGAAAGGACATATTTCCATCAGTCCAACTCACTCTGCCTGGTGGCAGAGTGATCAAGAAATGCAATGGTATGGTTGTACTTCTGACCTCTAACTCTGGCTCACACTTTTCTTTCTGCTTTCATGGCTCTTGTCTTCCATCCCGCCCTGTCTTCGTGAACCTTCTCTGCCACTTTGAAACACCATCCATACTTCACATCTCCTTCAGTATGCCTTAGCAGGGGTATGATTTTTCCTTTCTCGGAAGGCTCACAACATTTACTACTTCTCAAGTTGTCTTTTTTCTTCCCTCAAAAGAGATGTCACTATCTGGTCTTCTCTCCCACTTGCTGGTCAGGAAGGTACTGACACCCAAGCCTTTCCAAGCTGAGAACTGAAAGAAGCCTTCCCTACAGCCTGGGTTACTGCATACATTGTTCATTCCCTTGTTTACCTCCTGTATTAGGCGGGTTTCTCCGGAGAAGCAGAACCAACAGGATATGAAATCTTTACAGAGAGATGAAGAAATGGCTCATACAATCAGGGAGCCTGAAGTGTTCCATGATCTGCTGTATACAAGCTGGAGACACAGGGAAGAGGGGGCGTAATTCAGTCTGAGTGCAAAGGAGTACCAGGGGAGCTGCTGGTATAAATCCCAGTCTGAGTGCAAGAGAAGATGAGATGAGATGAGATGTCTCAGCTGAGGGAGTGAGGCAGGAATGAAAGGGACAGATTCTTCCTCTCCCTGTTTTGTGCTGTTCATGCCCTCACTGGATTAGATGCTGTCTACCCACCTGTTGTTAGGTGCCATGGAGTTGGGTCTGACTCATAGTGACCATAAAACAGAACAAAACACTACCCAACACTGTGCCATGCCAGGCACTATGTCAGTGTTTTTCTGCTATTCATAGGGTTTTCAGTGGCTGATTGTTTCAGGAATAGGCTGCCAGGTCTTTCTCCCAAGCCTACAGCACCCAGTATTTTCTGACAGTCTCCCATCTAAGGATTAATCAGGCCTGAGTCTGCTTAGATCTGACTTGACTGAAGTCCAGGGTGGTACAGCTGTAGACATCCACCTACCTGGAAGACAACATGGCAGTCTGCTTTCTGTGTCTACCATTCCAGTCTTCATCTCTTCCACATGCTGACACCCTAATGGACACACTCAGAAACAATGTGCAATCTGGGTCCCCCTGGTCCAGGTGCATCAATGCATATGATCACCTGTCACATCTCCTTATTTTAATCCAGGACTAGCATGCACGATCCAGTTTTTGAAGCCATTCAAATGTTATTTACTTTCCCGATCCTTGACAAGAGGTATGGGACTATAAAAAATAAAGTAAAAACATATCTTATGTTTCAAGGGCCATATATCCACTTAGTATATTATACCAAGTAGTCTCCCCCTATCTGTAGTTTCAGTTACCTATGGTCAAATGTGGGGCTGGGATTTAGCTCAGTTGGTAGAGTGCTACTCTGCAGTCTCTGAGGTCCTGAGTTCGATTCCCAGCGCTACAAAAATGGGAGAAGGACATGGCAATCCACTTTCGAGGTAATCCTGAAACACTCAGCCATTAAAAACCCTATGAGGGTTGCTATGAGTCCAACATGATTCGATGGCACCTAACAACAAGGACAACATGGTCAAATACAGTCTGAAAATACCAATATTTGCTTGGATTCTTTTTTCCTTTTAATCCTCTTTGTTTTGCCTTTTTTGTCTTGATGAGAGCATGCACAAAGAGACAGACACAGAGTGAGAGAGAGAGAGAGAGAGAGGGGGGGGGCACATTCACATAACTTTTATTGCAATATATTGTTATAATTATTCTGTTTTTTATTTACTGTTTTTAATACCTGTCCCTAATTTATAAATTAAACTTTATCATAGGTATATACATATAGGAAAAAAACCAGTATAGTGAGAGTTTAGTATACTCTATGGTTTCAGGCTTCCACTTGGGGTTTGAGATCCCATTCCTTGTGGACAAGGGCCTACTGGCAGAAATCCCCAACCTTCTTGACATATGAACCAAATTTTCTGCAGAGTTCAAGGGTAATGTGAGCCACTCTCACCTTTTTGCTGTGTGGCCCATTTCCTAACAGGCCATTGACCAGGGGTTGAGGATGCCTGGACAAATTAGTGCTCAAGAGAGAAGTTATGGTAATATTTATTTTTTTGTGAAAAATGTACTGTATCAGCCTTTGTGACATCTTTGTGAACTAGTGGGCCAAATGCCAGATTCTTTTTGATCTGTGATTTCTCAAACTTGTGGGCCTTGCCACCATCCTATTTCCTGTCTGCCTTGCCCTCTCACCCTCGACTACTCCCTTCCTTTACTACTTTTGACGAATTTCATCTCCTCTGTCAGTTCTCACTTTAGAGATTATTTTCTCTCAGCATTTCTCCACACAGCAGAGGAACTTTGTTTCTCCTCTAAGTCATTAGCAACACGAAGCAGGCATTGCATCTCTCTTCTTAAAAGTCCTATGACCACCAGGGTCAGTATACAGAGGACACTCAGCAAATATTCATTGCACGATAATAAAAGTGGCATATTCTTGAACTGAATCCACACCCAAATCTAATCCATACTCAGGTTTTGGCGATTCCTTAAGGGAAATGGAAAGAGTTAGCGATTCTAATCTGCTTCTTTACTGCAACCGTTCCTTGTCCATAGGGTGATTGAATAAACATAGTGAAATGTTGGAGAGCACTGATCACATTTCAGTCCCAAGCAATGATGACTAGTGTGATGACTAACAGGTGAATTATAATGAGAATAATAAAATAATAAATTATTGCATTGTTTTGCTTTTATGATATGTATAGCAGTTCTATAATTTCCCTCCAAACCAGCTCTTGATTGCAAATCTGATTTTTTTTGCTTGCTAAAACTGTTAAAAGGGTGCAGATTAGTTATGAGACTATGTGGTAGGTAAAGTCCAGAATCTTTCAGAATCAGAGTACCTTAGGTGAGTCTTGGGGTATTATGATCTAGGCTTGGGCTAAGCTACACTGTTGCCTTGGGAGAAGGACCGGGCAACCCACTCCCAAAAATCAATCCGCCACTGAATACCCTATGAATACCAGAGAAGCGCTGACAATGGTGTTTCACCTGTTGTACACAGGGTCACAATGAGTTGGATACCTACTGGATGGCATCTAACAACAACAACAACAACAACAATAACACCGTTACCTTTACTGATTTCTGTTCTATTTAATAGACATTTTAATTAGAATATAGGTCTGGCTACTTGTGGCAGAGACTAAAATTTATGGTAAGTTAAACAAGAAGGAATTTTACTGTTGTCTCTCTGGATAGATGGACTCAGACTGGTGATTCAGCTCTGCTGTGTGAGGTGAGAGGCGGAAACAGGCTCTTTCCTTCATGCGCCCCGTGGTGCCCTTGACCCCATTGTGTGTTTGTGTCTCTATGTGAGAAGTCCACATGTTTGCAGCACTTTTGTTAAAGTCTTATTTCCATTATATAAATGTGTCTTTTCTTTCCATCTTCTCAAAAGTTCTTTAAGGCGGAAACTTTCCATTCTTGGTTTCATCCAAAAGACAAATATTTCTGGGAAAGCACTGTGTTTAAGCTATTCAGCAATTCTGTTGTTATGTAACTGACCACACTAAGACTTTCAATTAACTTTGGTCACATTTTATTGAAGAGTGTCATAGACTAGGATAACTAGTGATAATTTTTCAAAACTTTTGTGTGTGTGTTTTTTTTTTTTTTTTTTTGTGGTATTGGGGGTTGAACTCAGGGCCTTGCATTTGCATGCTTTGTAAGTGCCGGACCACTGAGCTGTACTCCAAGCCCATTTTTTTTTACTTTTCTGAGACAGGGTCTCCCTAAATTACACAGACTACCTCTGGTCTCGAACTTGCGATCCTCCTGCCTCCGCCTCCCTAGCCGGTGGGATTATAGGCGTGTGCTACCACGCCTGGCACAAAACTTTCATGTGTTTTTAAACAGAGAAAACTCGCTTTAAATATATGTTGCACCTTGTGATGACAGTAGAATGTAAGGCTCTTGTTTTAAATATTGTGAAGTTCATTAACTCTATTCCAAGATGATTTCAGCGTGCTTTAGAATTTTTAAGTGCTGTGAGCTTTCCTTTCAGGGTTAATTTCTGTAACTCTAACTCACTTTGTTCTTCTTCCCCTCTTGCTCTTTTCTCTGTTTATTTTTTTCTCTAATAATATGTGCATTGTGAGACTGTTTAGATTTTGCTTCTCTTCTACTAAAGGGGGAATCATGTGAATTCATGGTTCCCAACAACCTCCTATATTCATTACTCACCTTCATTTCCACTCTTTTCCTCTCCTTTCTGTCACTCTTCCATATCTCTATTCCCCCTTCCCCAGAACTGAGCTGATGATACTTTTTCCCAAAGCAGAAGCTTTCCCATTTTGTCTTTTATTTTCACATCCCCACCATAATGTCAATGTCTTAGTCTTAAAACCTTGTAATTTTATTTTGATTTTTGTTTTCCCCTCTCATTTAATTGTAGCATCTGCCTATCATCAGGTTGCAACATTTATTTTTCCCAAGTATCACTCAGATTCATTTCTTTATTTCAAATCCCTTGTATTTGTCTCCATGTGTTAATAATTTGTCACATACATTATTTAATAGCCTTCTCTTTGGACTTTTTCCACTCCAAGCTAACCTATGGACAAGTATTAGAATCATCTTGTTGCTATGCTGTTTTATCATTTTAAATTATCTCTTAAGAAAAAAAAAATCTCTACCAGTTGGCTACTTTATCTACACCCTCTTTCCTGGGCTATCTGGTTCACTTCTCCAACCAAATCTCATTTCTTTCCATCTCCTTTGAATATGCCATCCTCTCTACTGGAAGACCACTCTCTCTTCCTCCCAAAGCTTCTCTTGCTTTGTCTTCAAAATTAGCTATTAACATAGCCTTAGTAAAAGCTGTACTGTTGGGAAGTCCTTTAAGAATGAGCACCCCCCTGACAGATTTCCTCAGTGTCTCTCAATGCCACATTGCTCAGATTGCCCTGATCTGTTAATCTTAGTTGCTGATCTCTGGCTTTATAAAATCACTTTCAAGTCATTTCCTTTTTGCCCTTTCTTTGCTTTTGAAGCATAAATAATTTTGAAATTTAGAAACTATCTAATATTTATTTATATTATTCAACTATAATTACTAAGCACTTACTGAATTTATAGCGTGATATCTATGTCTAGTGTTTATTGAGCGTCTTACATATTTCGGACACGTAGTCAGGAGAGATCAATCCCTGGAGAAAGACATCATGTTTGGGAGAGTTGGCAGGTCAACGAAAAAAAGGAAAACCCTCCACCAGATGGATTGACACAGTGTCTGCAACAATGGGCTTAAACATAAATAAGATTGTGTGCCTGGCACAAAATCAGGAAGTGTTTCAATCTGCTGTATGTAGGATTGCTATGAGTTGGACTTGACTCAACGGCACTTAATAACAACAACAACAACAACAACAACAACAACAACAACAACAACATCTACTATGCCTGGGCACTGTGAGGTGCCAGAATACAACGGTGAGAAGAAAACCTGACATTACCCCTGTCTTCGTAGTATTTACGTCTAATAGAAGAAACAGGCATTTATCAAATAGTAGTACAATGATACAACTGTGATCCAGCTACAAAGAGAGAGGAACATGATATCATGGGAGCCCATACTACTTAACCCAGGTGAGGGAGGAGGAGATGGCAGGATGTCCCTCCTGGGGAGATCTACCTGTGCAAAGGTTCTGTGACAGGAGCCAGATCTACTCCAGGCAGTGAAAGAAGACCAGCTGCTGGAGTGTGGAGAGGAAAGGCTGGGTGGGGTGGGAGGAGGCTGGTGAGGTGGGCAGGGACTGGCCAGGGCAGATATGAGGTATGGAAACAGTAGGGCTTTTATCCTTAGCAGTGGGGAGCCAATGGAGAGGATTCAGAAACAGGAGGAGATGGTGCTGTGATTGGAAATGATCACTCTGGCCACCATGTGTGGATGGGTTGAAATGGGCAGAGAAATCCGGCACAGTATTCTTCTGTGCCATGAAGCAGCGCAGTAAATGTTGCTCATTGAGTGATCAGGTTGTGGGGCTTATGGTTCTCACTATGATCTCTGTATCATGAGATTTTGGCATCAAGCTACAAAATCTTCTGCTACTCAAAATATGGGTCTGATTTTTAATGTCATTAGTCTTCTGTTGTTGTTAGGTACTTTCAAGTCAGGTGCGACTCACAGTGACTCTCATAGGGTTTTCAATGGCTGATTGTGTCAGGATTGCTTTGGGAGTGGATTGCCAGGTCCTTCTCCTGTTTTTGCAGTGCTGGGATCGAACCGAGGGCCTCAGAGAGTACAGAGCATCACTCTACCAACTAAGCTCAACCCCAGCCCCAGTCTTCTGTAGCTTTTGCAATTCTCTGACCTAACATATGAGAATAATGATAACATTGAAAATTAAACATGATGTTGGATGTTGTGCTAAAAGCTTGGTGTAGATTATCTCAATTAATTCCTATTATGAGCCAACAAGGAAGAGGTTTATGTTCCTATTTTTACAGGCTTAGAGGTGTTGAAGACCTTGTCACAGAGTGAAGTGGTGGATCCAGGACTCAACTCCAGATGTCTCTGAACTGAAGAGCTGTTGTCACTCTTAGCCACCTTGTTATATGAGCCCTAGTTATTTGAGGTTCAGGACCATTTTAACATCATGATTAGGAATAAAGGAGGTTCCTTTAGCTTTGACAAAAAGATATGATTTGTTTAATTGTCCAATAACTCTTTCCAAAATCTTGGTCAAAGCCCTTCATGGCATCAGGTCACTTACTCATCTTCCTTTTATAGTGTTTTATTATATGTCACACAGCAAAGCATTATGTCTGAATTGATTGTTGTGTTTTGGCCTTTTCATCCATGTGAACACACTTGTGGCTGTGTGTCCTTTTTTTCTTTTACAGAAATCTGTAATTAGCCAGGGTATTAATGCTCGTTAGCCATGTTACCAGTCGTATTCCAGTATTCAACTTCCTCCTCAGGAGAGCATCACCAACAATTAAGAATAACCACCACCAATGGATAAACTATTAGTTGAAAAATGTTTGCTGTCACAACCAGAGGGACGCTCTGCCTTTGGCCTGCCTCAGTTGAATGCTATTTGTTTACATTTCTTCTGTCTTCATTTTCTATCCCTTAGGGCAGCCTCTTGCCTAGTTGTAGAAGGTTTGTCTAAAATTGGCTTGTGATTCACTTGCCTAAATAGAAGAACCCAGTAACAGAGCATTGAGACTCTGAGCCTATACCTTGTAGTATCTCTGTGATAATAAAGTCAGCTCAATCTCTTGGAAAATGAAAACAACTGTCTCCTGGCTAAGAAGCATTCAAAGGACTGTTTGTCTTGAACCGAGCATGGCGGGCCCCTCATGCAAAGCAAGGTCGAAGTTCAAGCAAAAAGTAGGTGAATGAGGCAACCCAGGTTTTTTGTGTTTTGTTTTGGGGGTGTTGGTGTTTGAATGTTGGTGATTGAATCACACATGCTAAGCACACACTCTACCACTAATCTACTCCCCCAGCCCCACCCTGGTTTTCATAGCTGGAAACACCTGTGTCAGGATGCCCACATATTAGTGAGCAGTCGAGCGTGAGAAGACAGTTGGTAAGCAACACAGCATTTCAGGGAGCTGATCAAAGGACTAAGTAGCTTGTATTCTGACAAGACCTCAATATTGTTAGAGGAAGGTGTTAAGAAGAGTTATTTGCTTATATCTTCCTCTAACAGTTTTTACAGAGATGTATAGATAGCCAAAGATATATTTTATTAATAATGTATTGCAAAATGGCTATTGTCAATTCCATTCAAACAACTACTACAAGTGAGTGGGAAAAGTTTTCAAATTAGCCTACTTAGGTAATGGTTGCAGCAGGTGGAGACAATTTGTACTCAGTACTCTTAAGGCATAGAAGGGGGATGCTGATACTCATTTACCTTTCTTCACATACTTGTTGCTATTACTACTGCCTACTTGGGACTGTTTTTCTCTAAACTTTTGACTGGTCTTGGAACATTAAAGTCCAGCATTGAGTTGGAGGATGGCAAAGCAAAGGATTTGCCATTTCTAACCATCTTATTGGGAGAAGGATCCAGCAACTACTCCCAAAAAACAATCAGCCATTGAAAACCCTATGAATATCAGAGAAGCACTGAAAATAGTGTATCGCCTGTTGTACATAGGGTCGCTATGAGTTGGACACAGACTCAACGGCACCTAACAGTAACAACCACCATCTTGTGTTGATATTGTCATCTTCAAGGCAAGTTTTTTTTTTTAACAACTTTATTGAGATATGAATGACATGTAAAATGCTGAGCATATTTAATATATACAACTTGATGAATTTGGAGCTAAGTAAATATCTGTTAGACTGTCACTACCATAAAGGCAATCACCATATCACTTCCCAAAGTTTCTTCCTGCCTCCATTATTATTATTATTATTATTATTATTATTATTATATTAACAGAAGATCTACCCTGTTAGAAAAAATGTAAATATACATAGAGCACTGATAGCTATAGGCACTGTGCTGTATAATAGGCCTTGTCCTGGATAACTGAAACTTTGTATTTTTTGACCATCACCTCCACATACTGCTAACCCTGCCTGGCATCAGTGTTCTGTTTTCTGCTTGTATGAGTTTGACTGTTTTAGATTCCACATGTGAGCTCATACAGTATTTGTCTTTTTGTGTTTCACTTACCTCACTCAGCATAATGTCTTCTAGGTCCATCCATCTAGTCACAAATGGTTGCTGCTGCTGCTGCTGCTGTCTCTTCTTCTTCTTCTTCTTCTTCTTCTTCTTCTAACACTGAGTAATATTCCATTGTGTGTGTGTGTGTGTGCATGTGTGTATCTATATGCATATATATATATATATATATATATATATATATATATCACATTTTTTAGCCCATTCATCCATCAATACACAATTAGGTTATTTCCATATCTTGGCTACTGTGAATAATACTGTACAAGTATCTATTTGGGATCTTGATTTAAATTCTTTTGCATAAATATCCAGAATTGGCACTATGGGATCGTAGGATAATTCTATTTTTATTTTTTTGAGGAACCACAATATGGTTTTTCATAGTGGTTGTACCAATTCACATTCCCTACAACAGCATACCTGGGTTCCCTTTTCTCTATATCCTTGTCAAAACTTGTCATCATTTTTAAGTTTTGTTTTTAATAATAGCCATCCTGACAACAGATATGAAGTGATATCTCACTGTGCATTTCCCTACTGATTAATGATGTGGCTCACCTTTTCATATACCTGTGGCCATTGGTATCTCTTTTTTGGAAAAATGTCTATTCAGGTCCTTTGCCCATTTTTATTGGGTTATAATTATTTTGCTATTGAGTTGTAGGAGTTTCTTATCTATTATGGATATTAGCTCCTTATTAGATATGTTGTTTGCAAATATTTCTCCATTCTGTTTGTTGGTTGTTTCTTTGCTGTGCAGAAGCTTTTTAGTTTGATATAGATGTACTTGTCATCTGTTTTCGCTTCTGTTGGCATTTGGGGGGGGGGTGTTGTAAAATAAAGGTCCAATTTCATTTTTTGTTTTACATGTGGAAATCTAGTTTTCCCAACACCATTTGTGGAAGAGACTATCCATTCTCTATTGTGTATTCTTGGCATCTTGTAGAAGATCAGTTGACCACAGTTGACCAGATATGCTTGGGTTTATTTCTGGTCTCTCTGTGCTGTTCCATTATCCTATGTCTATCTTTATGTCAGTACCATGATGTTTTGATTATTTTAACAATGTAATATATTTTGAAATCAGGAAATATGATGCTTCTAACTTTATGTTTTGATTTGTTTTTACCAGACTTGCTTTGGCTGTTTGAGGACCTTTGTGGTTCCATATGAATTTTAAAAATTTGATTTAATTAATTAATTAGTTAACTAATTTAGTTTACATATGAATTTCAGAGTTTTTTTCCCTTTCTGAAAAAAACATGATTGGTCTTTTAATAGGGATTGCATTGAATCTGTAGGTAGTTTATGGAAATCTAACATATTAAGTCTTCCTATCTATAAAAATGGGATATTTATTTTTGCCTACAGGAAAACCATTAGAACCATAAAGATGCAGAATACAAAATCAATATACAAAAATCAGTTGTGTTTCTAGACACTAATAACCATGTGAAGATGAGATTAAGAAAGTGATTCCAGGCTGGGTGCTGTGGGCATGCTATAATCCCACCTGCTTGGGAAGCTGAAGCAGGAGGAGTAAGAGTTCAGGAACAGAGGCAGTGTATGCAATTTAGCGAGACTGTCTCAAACTAAAAAATAAAAAGGGGGCTGAGAATGTGACTCAGTGGTAGAGAACTTGCCTAGCATGTGTGAGGCACTGGATTTAACCACTCAGTACTAAAAAAAACCCCAAAAAACCCCCAAACCAAAAACAAAAACGAATTCCAATTATAATAGCCTCAAAGAGAATACAAAACTTAGGAATAAATTTACTAAAAAAGATAAAAGATATATACACTGAAAACTACAAAGCATTACTGGTCTTTTAACAAAACCTAATCTGCCCTCTCAGAATCCTGCTAAATTATGGGTAGGTTAATCTGGTGAATAAATTCAAACTGACTCATAAATGGTCTCTGGGTTTCTGGCCAGGAGTATTTTAATTCAAAAGTACTGATAATAAGGTAATACTGATTGCATTTCCTATGGGTAAAATATTTTAAAGTAAATATGAAAATAACTTGAGGACTGCCACATGTGGTTGTTCTATGTAGCGTGAAGCCAGCCTTTTGTTGCTGTTATTGTTGTCATTGCTTATTTTTATTTTTGCAGAAAAAGATTTGTACAAGACCACTCACATTATCAGGTATAAGTACAAATAATTAATCTTGGAGAACTGCTCTGGAATTTTAATGTAATTGAGTGAGAAGACATCATTTCAGATTTCCCCACATTGCATACATAACCCAACTTTTTGTGGAGTCTGGGTAAATATAGTTTGAGAGGAAGTGCAATAAGGAGAGAATGGAATTTTTTTCATCGTGTACCACGTGCTAGATGATTTGCCTACATTATTTCATTTAATTCTCTTTCAAACTCTACGATGTAGATGTTTGTCCCATTGTACAGATGAGGAAATGAAGGTGCAGGGAAATAGTGTCCAAGTTCACTCTCGGGGTAAGTCTGCATTTGAAGCTAGATCCATTTGCTACCTCCTTTATATATATACCAGGTGGCCAGCCAGGAGATTGGTGGAGGAGAGGAGGAAGTGAGGAGATCTGAAACCTAGGATAGGCCTTGTGAGTTGCAAGCTGCCCTGTGGAGAAAGGCTTCCTGGAAGGGGTGAGGTTGAAGAAACTGCCTATCTATGAAGTAGAAAATGTTTGTTGTTGTTGTTGTTAGGTGCCGTCGAGTCGGTATCCAACTCATAGCGACCCTCTGTACGACAGGGGAAACACTATTGTCAGTGCTTCTCTGCTATTCATAGGGTTTTCAATGGCAGATTGATTTTTGGGAGGGGGCTGCCAGGTCCTTCTCCCAAGCCTACAGCTTCTGGTGTTCCCTGGCGGTCTCCCAGCCAGGTACTAACCAGGCCCGACCCTGCTTAGCTTCCGAGATCTGACAGGATCGGATGCCACAGGGCTACAGCTGCAGGCATAGAAAATGTTTAGTAATCTCCAAATTGATAGCCCCAATCAGGTTAAAATAGTGGTGAAATTAATCTTAGGGGTAGCTTAACCGTCTTCAGTTGCCCCTTGTCTTTGGTAACTCCAAATAGGTCCTCTAAGGGTGGGCCTGTCCTGAGGGTGTCTTAACAAGAAGGGAGGTAGGGAGGCCACATAATTTTCCCTTGCTCCTGTGGACACTCTGTCCTCATCATCACAGAAGGATCTAGTCTACTTGGTTTTTAAATTTTAAAAACAATCACTTCAGTTCGATAAAAGAACATTCTTTACACAGTCACCGAGCCCTGTATGTTCTGATTGTATGAAGGGAGCTTGACTGAGTGACTTGAAGACATTCCCAAGTGTCTAAAGATCTTTTTGTTTTTCCTTGGTGTGTCCTTGCTGTCATTTATTCCACTTTCTGGGCACATCAGTACATTTGATTTTTTAACTTTTCAGCTCATATGTTTATTATTAACCAAACCCCAGCGTTATGCCTTAGCATGCTAATTACTAGATCATTTATTTGTTTAAAGTTAAAGGTGACTAAGTTCATTTACAGGTGACTGCTATACAACAAATGAGTCATAAAGATTTTTGTAATTGGCATGGAATTCTGGCAGGTGCTAAATTTGATTGCATTATTATCTGTTACCTCTTGTGGATTTATTAAAACTGGATCTAAAAAATGTAATAATCTTTTGTCCCCAAACAGATCTTCCCTTTATGATAAAACTCTCACTGGCTGGCAGTGGTCTCTCCAAGGGCTTTTCCCTGCAGTTTTATCACCCTGTGTCTCTTCATTAAGGACAACAACTCAACCATTGTTGTCTAGCTGCAGACTCAGAACCTTCAGAGCCACTGATGGCCCATTTTCTGTAATGTCAGGCCCAACAAGCCCCTTCCCTACTGCTTCTCCTTCTGGACCACAATGGCCAGTTAACCAGTAATCCAGCCTTAACAGAAAGGGTTGTAGAAAGAAGTCTAGAAAGATTTCCTGTTGGGAGTTTGCCCCTGCTGGACAGGGTACAGCCTCTGGGCATGGTTTTTGGATATCCAGGAATCCTCCGACTTTATCTTTTGTCCTAATGAAAAACTTCCTGGCTTCTAGAATTGCTGCTGTCATTGGGATCACTTTAATTATTCCAAATTCAAAATAGATAGTAGGCACATAGTAGAAGTGTTTTTGACCGTCGCCTTGCGACTGTTCCTTTACCGATTCCTTTAGCGATGGGAGCAGGAGACGCACACACTTAAATTCCCAGTCGCGCACATGATTCTATTTTGGCACCTGGTGGCGATCAGGGAAACCTGATAAACTTGAAAGGGTTGTTTCCTGATCACTTCAGATCTGGAGAAATGATTCCATGCTGACTTTATCCATGGGATTTAAGAAAGGGAGAGTGCATTCGCGAGCACAAACAGGAAAGCCTGACATCACAGAGTGGCGTGGGGAGGAGTCTGCTCCTCGCTCCCTAGCTCGCTCGCTCGCTCGCTCGCTCCGCTCCCTTTGTGGCCCGAGTCGCGCGCACTGGCGGCGGCGGGGGCAGTGCGGCGCGTGTCTGTGCGCGGCGGCCACTCGGACTGGGACCAGGGCGGCGGGCGCCGCGGGCTGAGCCCAGCAGACTCCGCTTTGGCCTCGAAGCAGGGCGCATCATGCAGCGTCCACGTACCGGAGAGAAAACTGAGAATGAAATTGCTTTGGCAAGCTAAAATGGTAACGAGAGCTCTCTGCCTTCTCCCGAGGCTTCCCTGGTGGGGAATCTTCTCCCGCTTTCTCCGGGCGTGCTGTGGACTCCCTCGCGGTGAACAGAGCAACCCGATCCCATGCTTGCGAGCTGAAGCTCTCTCTGCTTTGTATTCCTCCCCGCCTCTCTGCGCGTCTTCTTCTTTTAAAGATACCTACTTTCTCAGCCATTGCCTCCGGGGTGCCTAGGACAGATGCGTGCCCCGAGAGGAGAACTTTAAAGGAAAAAGAACTGTTGTCTGGCGAATCGCGGAGTGCTTCTGCGTCCCAGCAGCTCTTTAACCCAAATCTAAGGCTTTAGCTGGCGACATGGAAATCCAGGGGGTCGCTGCATAAATTTTAGTTGAAGCTGCTTGATGATGTGTTGCTTTTTCTGCACTTGCCAGATTATTTTACGGAAATAAAAACTTTCCACCCCCGCTAACTTTTTGGGTTCCAAAACAATGAGAGAAAAGGACATGCAAACCATTTCACTTCCAAAGGAGTGAGGACTGTTGGCATTTTCAATACTTGTTTGTGTCGGAGTTTAAAAACCTGGTTTGCTCAAATTGATTGAGCTACTTATAAATGTACAAACTTTTTTTTTATTTTTTAAAAACAAATGACTTATTTTTCCTTTCACTTATGGGGAGAAAAGTTAATCAGAACTAAACCACAGTTTCTTTATGATGAAAAAAAAAAACTTAAAAAGCTGTTTAGGAAATGTGAGCGAGCCTAGGAAAAATAACTAAATAGGAAAGTCCAGGGATCCTGATACCACAGGAAAGGGCTGTGGGCCAAGAAAATCAAAGCATTTGGTCTATCACAATGTGTCTTGTATTGCTCTGATTGGAATATTTATTTTGAACAGCCCATCTTGTGCCCCAAGTGCTGTTGTAAGCAGCAAAGCAGCTGGGATAGATTGTGGTTAGCGGAGAAGAAAAAAAAATACTCTTTTTCTTTCTCTTTATCCCATCCCTGGCAGAGCTCGATTCAGGACTGGGGTGAAGAGGTAGAGGAAGGAGCTGTTTACCATGTAACCCTCAAAAGAGTCCAGATTCAACAGGCTGCCAATAAAGGAGCAAGATGGCTAGGGGTGAGTAAAGCTGCAGAGACTGTGAACTTTGGAATTTCAGTGTCTGTTGTTCTGTGAATATCATTATTATTTAGCAGAGGCAGCTTTTTTCTCTTTTCCTCTTTTGGCCTTATGAAAGAAACAGCTAACAAGCAAGCTTTTGCAGTAGCTGTACAGGTCTGTTTCTGTAGTTGGTATATTCCAAAGCGTCTTCGCTAAGTTTGTCAATAATTCAGAGCGTCTTAGAAACATCCTAAGGTATTTGGCAGATAGATTGGGGGTAGAGTGGCAGAGAAGGAGACAGTAACAGGCCAGAAAGCAGCACTCGGCTAGGCAAGACCCATAAGCATCTTTGCCCAGATCATGCCCTTGTCTACCCTGTCGTTCACCTATTGGTGCTGACAGCCTCTCCAGTACTCCCAGAATACCCACATTGCTCAGGGGACAGACCATTCCAAGTCCACTTCCTCTGAGGGGTGGCAAGTTTCCCATTCTGACCTCCTTTCTGTAGCCTGGGAGAGACAAATGCATGCTTACGGCCTACAACTTCCCGTGTAGAGTGCTAAAAGTGTGTGGGTCTTTGGAGAAAATACTGCTTCCGCAAACAGACTTTTCTACTGAGATTCTAAGTATCAGACAAGGTCATGTGAGTTCTTAATTCACCAGTGTATCTTTCAACACATTCCAAATCAAGACACTGTAAAATGGAAAGCTTGGCAAGAGGATCGCTGCTTGGTCAAACATGAACACGTGGAAGAAGGAAGGAATTCTTCAGCTGGAGAGGGAAGTCCCTCTCAAAGAGAGTAGCCAGAGGTGACCCAGGAGCTTTGGGAAGGAACATAGTGGTGGGCCGAGCAGAGGGATGGAGCGTGCTTTCACCTGGCCTGTTTGAGCCACAATCAGGCTTTAGAGGCCATGTGCTTCAGAGCCGTGAAGAAGGTGCCCTTGCGTTCCATCCTTACTGACTTGAGTTTCAGGAAATTCAGAATGGAGCAGCGTGCACAGGTGGAGTGTGAAGTGGCCAAGGCCTTGAGTTCAGAGGAGAGGGAACGTGTGATGGTAGGTCTCGGAGTTGAAGGCAGGAGGGCCAGCAGCCATCGCTGCCTCTGCCATGGCTGCAGACTCGACCATTCCTTACCTTGCTCTTCCCCAGCTGCTTCAGCTCAGGCCTTCCCTGCCGCTGTCCTAGGGCCGAAGTACCACCTACTAGGGCAATGAACTGTTGATGCCACACAGGTGTGCTCTGGGATGCCAGGAGCCTTCCCAGGGAGAGCTGGAGTTATTCACTCAACAAGTAGGTGCCTTACTCAGAATATGATTTTAAAGTTAATTCTGTGCGTCCGCAGCACACCTGCTAGGGAAAGCAGAGCGAGAGCTCTGATCAGTCATCACTTCATTTTTGGCACTTGTGTAAGTGTATTTTATTTAAATGTGATATTGCTGTAGTTTGGCACGTCTGGTTATTTCTGAATGGTTCACTAGTTCTAAACCAGTTGTCTTCAAATGAGGTGTTGGGTTGTTCCCCTCTTTCTAATGAGATTGATGTCACATCGGTGATGGTTTTAGTTTTTAGCCTAATACGATAGCAGTGAATGGCACAGGGGAAATGGACTATACATCCCACATCCGTCATTCATTGGCTGTCCACCGTTATTTAATAATTCTCACTATTTTGATCACTGAACTCTGCTTCTTCTCTTCTTTCTCCTTCTCCCAGTGTTCTCAAATTTATAGAATTCACAGATATGGACTCTGGACTTCACACTAGATCTAAAATATTGGGACGGAGGATAATGTAAGGTTAGTTCTGGTTGATAAAGGCGTCGTCCCTTCCCTTCATAGTGCGATGCCCTGCTACAACCCTGCTCCTGAAGGGCCAGTTCTTAGAACTCTCCACTCCTAATGCCACTTGTTTTCTTGTCTTAGGTGTCCTATGGGGAAGCTCTGTTTTTGTCCTTGAAAATTCCAGACTTAATTAAATATAATTCAACCAGTTGACCCAAACCAATTAGAAAAGCTTCCTCTTTGGGACCAGGTGGCTTCCTCTTGTTTGTTTTCCTGCATTCCAGTAACCTACTCAGAATTCTTCAAAGTAACCAGTTTCAGAGTCAACGAGAGGTGGAGCTGGTGAGGAAGACCCCTCATAATTATGGAAGTATGACAGCAACCTGATGAGGAAGGTGGTGTTACGATTCTCTCTCATTTTTCTGAAATGTACAAGGAAACTAATGCTCAGAGAGGTCAAATTGCTTGCTGGGGTCTACAGCTAGGAAATAGTAGATAGAGGCCAGATTTGCACCCAGATGGTTATCTCTTTGGTGTCAATAACTGCCTGGGACTTTATGGCTTTTTCCACAGTTGTAAAAGAGAACATTGGCTCAAAAGAGCAAGGATGTGTCTGGTATGGTTTCCCTGGAGGTCACATTTGGTGCAGGCCTGGAGAGATGTGGCTTTCTAGCCTTTATGCTTTGAATGGTAACTTGGGCTATAAATTGTGAGATGTGTTGTGAAGATGTCTATCTTATTGATAAGCTCTGCACTTGGGATATGTGAAGCATTGTACGCTGAAGATGTATATGAGATTATATGACTTCAGGCACGTTGGCCTAGCTTCATTACATGTTTGCAGTGTTGTTCCAAAAGCCTAAAAGATGAAGTACAATTTTTATATTTTCTAGTACTAAGATCTGAAGATAGTAAAGGTTCAATGCTGGGAAATAGCAAAGTGTGAAGTACCATATAATCCAAAGCATTTAAGTCCATTCTGTCTTATTTTGTTTCTTAAATTTTGTGCTTAGTTGAGTTTTTTGAAGTAAAGCCCTATGTCTTTGCTTGTGAAATATAACACCATCCATGGGCCAGGTCTGGTTTGCTGATCCATGATAGTGTGGATATGTTGACACCTTGGGAAAGCAAAGGCTATTGAAGTGCTGACCTGTTTTTCCTTCGTAATAACATCTTAGGCTGTGATAATTTTGCCCACCTATAGCTCTTGTAAGCCTGCAGCTGTACTACTATGGCATCTGATTCTGTCAGGTCTCAAAAGCATAAGCAGGGTCGGGTCTGGTTAGTACTTGGATGGGAGACCTCCTGGGAACACCAGGTGCTGTAGGCTTGGGAGAAGGACCCGACAACCCACTCCCAAAAACCAATCAGCCATTGAAAGACTTATGAGTAGTAGAGAAGCACTAACAATAGTGTTTTGCTTGTCATATGTCGGGTCACTATGAGTCGGACATGGACTTGACAGCACCTAATAACAACAAAACAACATAGCTGTAGTAGAAAAGTGGCTCCAGTTATATCATAGAATCATGCAATCTCAGGCCTGGAAGAAACATTAAAAAGCAATTTCATCCAACTGTTCACTTAGTTTGTAGAATATCTAATGATTTGGAAATGGAAAATGGTCAAAGCTTGTTATTTGCCTTTGATCCCAGCATTGTGATGGTATATTGACAGTGATATGTAGAAATAAGTTAAAAAATATTAGTATTTCTGGAAGCCAGAAATGTACCATGTTTGGAAGAGTACTCAAAGGGACAGAGGAAAAGAATTCAGGGAAGGGACTTTGGTGTCTTCAGAATAGGACAGACTCAGGGTCCAGAAAATGGGTCAAACCTAAGATATTTTTAACATAAGGATATCTGTTTCTCAAACAGGATTGTTTGTGCTGGGCCAACTCTGGAAGGTTTGTGGGGAGTGGTTGGGGGGACAGTGGATCATCACGTGGCTTTTCTCAGTTCTGCAGTTCTGGGGTCATGTGGTCCTGGTGTGGGACCCCTGTGCCTTCCTTCTCTGTATCAAGTGTTGGTCATATTGTTTCCTACATTGGCTCTTGATGGATATTCGTTGGCTGAGTTGATAGCTTGTTGTTGTTGTTGTTGTTGTTGTTAGGTGCTGTCAAATGGTGTCCGACTCATAGCGATCCTCATAGAGTTTTCAATGGCTGATTGTTTTCGGGATTGCCTTGGAAGTGGGTTGCCATGTCCTTCTCCCATTTTTGCAGTGCTGGGAATCAAACTCATGACCTCAGAGACTGCAGAGCAGTGCTCTACCAACTGAGCTAAATCCCAGCCCAAGTTGATAGCTAGGAGACTGGTGAAGAAAGCAAAACAGGACAGAAGAATGCAGAGTACAGAAATAGAAGAAACTGGAAATCTGCTGTAGAACCTAGTGTTTAGGTGAATTGTGGCCAATCTGCAGATTGAGTACAATGGTAAATAAGCATTTGTAGCATTTAGACTGAAAAGTTGACTCTCCCTTGGATACCTCATTTGCATTGACTCTACCTGGCATTTTGGTGGGGCTGCTGTCCATTCTGCCTTCATGTGGTTACAGTTCCTTGAGTTGTGAGCCAGCTTCACTTGTGGGAATCTTCACTGACCCATGAAGTCTGGATGTGCTGCCTCCTCTCTGTGTTTCAGAGCATTCCCTCTCTCCCTGTTATGCATTTACTTCATTATGTCGTAATTGCCTGTTTGTTTGTTTCCCTCAATAGACTATAAACTTGCAATCATGGCCATGTAGTTGGCAGAAACCCAATAAATGTTTATTGAACGAATAGATGAAGCTTCATCCTTATTTGAGGGGCTGATATTGCCCTGATAAATATGAGGGTATGGTTGCTTCTCATTTAAAACAAAATAACCATGAAGACGTTAGCTTAAAAGTGCAGGAAAGGGGCATGGGAGTGAGAAAAATCAATTAGGTACTGATTATAGCTATCTCAGCATTCTTTCTGGAACAAAGCAGAACACAAACAAAGATGGCAATTATCCATTTTTAACAAAAATTCCCCAATGCCTTTTTAAAACCAAGAGGTCTGATTGTACTTGTCTTATTGCTGAATATTGGCGAGAGGAAGGCAATGCATGAGTTAAAAAGTGCTGGCAAGCATTATGATTATGCGTGGTTGGAAAGTGCAGGAGTAGGATTTTAGAATTGTAAGGAGATAAGCCCTAGAGGAGCCTTTAGTTTACAATTGGTCGTCCTTGTTTTCATCTAGGAAAACAGGCCCTTGGGTTGCACTATTCATATCTATTGGAATGTTTAATTTAGGCTTCAGAAAGTAGTAAATCTCAAAATTTTGCAACCATCTGTACATGAGACAACTGATTTTTAAAATTTTGGCCCTGGAAACACTAATTAATCCAGCAACATGGTAGCCTATACCAATCAAAAAATGTGTATTTGAGTTTCCTGAGATGTTGGTTTTACATTGGTGCCTTTTTACTGCTTATAAAATCTGTTGGGATCTGTGTAAGAAGTAGATAACATGTAATCAAGAATATTCATTTCAGTTTATCAATCCAGAGAATACCAAATTGAGTTTAAAATACATGTCTTCCCCTAGCAAATAATAGCAGCATAAATGTAAGAGACACATTAACTCATTATACTTAAAAGTATGTTGTTGTTAGTTGCTGTCAAGTTGAGTTGCGTCTGACTCATAGTGACCCTAATAGGGCTTTCAATGGCTGATTGTTTCAGGATTGCTTTGATAGTGGATTGCCATGTCCTTCTCCCGTCTTAAAAGTATACACTCTGCTAAATTAATATTACATATATTTCATTCTTATTTCTATGAAATTATAAAATAAAAGCCTCTTAGAATTTTCTTTGTTAGTTTTATTTTGTTTTTTTGAGACAGTCTCACTATGTAGCCTAGGCTTCCTCAAGCCCATGATCCTCCTGCCTCAGCCTCCTGAGTGCTAGGATTACAGGTATGTGCCATTTTACCCAGTTCTGGAGTTTTAAATTAAGAAAGAAAAGGACAGAAATATAGTAAATACTGTGCCTTTGCACTTTAGCACTTACTTGGAATTTGTCACTGCTCTGTTCTGCTTATTTTAGTTTTCTTTGACCATAGCATACATTTCCTTTTAAAATTCCCTTTTCTAAGCATCAGAATCTTATAGTGACTATCTTACATATTTTTGGGAAAATATGCAAAAAACAGTAACATTTAAATTTCTCTCATGCTGTACTTTTTGCACAAAACATTCATTTCTATAAACAGAGCAAGATAAGTGTTGGAAATGGAGGAACATAATAAATGTTGCTACGTTCCCTTAGAGAGCCTCAGCTAGTTCTGTGTCTCAGTCACCAGTGGGTGTGGCTATCTCCACAGAGTTGATCTGGAGTTCTCTGGAATTTTTGGCAGTTTTTGGGTCATTTGCGGGTAAACACATCCAGTGTGAACCCCCTCACTGCTGTTGCCTGTCTTGTGTGACTCCATCATCTTGCTAACCTTGTGTTCAATAACATTCACTTATTCATCAAGAGCCCATTTTCTGCCAGATACCACATTAAGTATTGGGGCTCCAGAGTAAGCAGCCTTTGTTCTGAAGCGAACTTACAGGTAACGGGAGACAGGAGGTTAAACTAATTGCAGTATATGGTGCTAAGTGCTATCTCTGTTAGGGGAGCCTTGCAAAAGGAATTGAAATCAGAAGGGACAGAGGGGTGAGCTGTCTTGGAGGCCTGCTCAGCACAGAGCACCCTTCAGCAGAGCTGTACAGAGGAGGAGAGATAAAAGAGGCTGCATTTCACCATGAGCACACAGCCTGTGGGGAGGCATGGAGGTCTGAGATGATACTCCTTTGTGAGGCTCAGCCTGGGGGGAGAGGTGGGGCGCCCTGTGGGAAGGAGACAGGAAAGGAGGCTGGAGAGAGAGATGTGAGTCAGTCCCAGAGAGCTCTGGCTCTCGGCAATAGAACCCCTGAGCTCTGGAATCTGTTTCATGCTGAACACTGGGGCCAGCAATGAAGGATCTAAGCAGAGTGCCCCAGTCAGATTTGCATTTTAGAGTGATGACTGACAGCTGAAGGGTAGATATGTTGGATGGGAGCCAGCCTGGGGCAGGGGCACCTGGGAGGAGGCTTTGGCAGTACTGAAGTGAAGAAAGGGACAACCCAAAGGAAGCTGGGAGAGTAGGATGAAGAGGATTGAGGGATGGGAGGCTAGTGTGGGTGCTGAGGTGGATGGGGAGGAGAGGAGCTTGGGCAGGCCCAGCTCTTAGGGCCCCCTGGTTTCCAAGGGCAGGTCAGCAACACCCAGCTGGCTTCTTCTTTGGGTGAAATGTAATGGGGACTTCATGACAGTCTTTCTCCTTATAATACCCCAGCCAACACCTCCTTTCCCATGAGAAGAAACACCAGATCCAAGGATGCCTGATGTGTAATGACTAGACACAAAATCTCAGTTTAGTGTCCCCAGGAACAAGGCAGAAAGTACTGCCTGGCTTCTCAGATTCCAGAGAACTTTGCAGAGCTGGTTTCATTTCTTTTCATTTCAAGTCTTCTGTTTCTCTGTAAATGAAACAAATTTAATCTGTAAGCTATGGAGGGAAAATAAATATGGAACCCACAGGACTATGATTACAGAGTTGTTTTTTAGACAACAGCATTTAAACTTGTAATTGTGTTGTTAGGGATACAGAAATTTTATGGTTAGGTGTCCTGGTCTTTTTCCCTCTTCTTACTCAATGTCTTTAAACCCTTCCTGACACTATTTATCCTGGCTGCTGGCATTACTGTTCTTGGAGGCTATGATTGCTAGTTCTGCTTGTATAAAAAAAAACATCTTAGTAAGATCTGATGCTTCCCTAGTTTACTGGTAGCACATTTCAGTCTCTTTCAAACACACACACATACACACACGCATGCACACACACAATGTTAAAATGTCTTTTTATATTTTATTTTTTAGGATTAGTTTCATTTTCATAGTAACACTATATAATTGGTCTGCCCGCAGCCGTAGCCCTGTGGCATCCGATCCCGTCAGATCTCAGAAGCTAAGCAGAGTTGGGCCTGGTTAGTACTTGGATGGGAGACTGCCTGGGAAGACCAGATACTGTAGCCTTGGGAGAAGAATCTGGCAAGCTACTCCCCAAAATCAATCAGCCATTGAAAACCCTATGAACAGCAGAGAAGCACTGACAATAGTGTTTCACCTGTTGTACGTAGGGTCGCTGTGAGTTGGATACTGACTCTATAGCACCTAACAACAGCAACATATAATCAATCAAAGCTTGACTTTGTACAGTTTGCTTGGTTTTCCTCAAATGTGTCATTATTGTTTTGCTCTGTTTACTTTACTCTTAGAACTGCCTTTCATTTAAAAAAAGAATAAAAACAGAGAAAGACAGAAATAAAGGTAGAAAAAGCTTACAGCTTTCAGTAGGTGACACCACCTTATAGGAAACTTAGTCTTATGCAGACAGAGAAAATCCTGCCAGTCACCACTGATGCTTTTGCTTAATACTGTAGCAGTGCCTGTGTCTTTTCACTGATTGGTTGGGTGTTTTGCTTTGATGATTTGGGTCTCTGCCTAGATCGGCAACTCAAGGGCCCTTTCTCCCTTACACTGTGCAGCATATGACTTCCGAGGGTAACAGTGGTTGTAGTTGGTTGTGGGATTGGGGGTGAATTGATTCTAGATTTTGTTTTTTTTAACTTTCATTGTAAAATCCTTGATTACTCCGCATTTTCCAGTCTTCACTTGCTTATTCCATCTGTGGTGCATTCGTTCTAATTAATTCCAACACAGTGAACCTTATCCCGTGTTAGCTCCGCTAGACATTTTCTATATGTTTGCTCCTTTCTGCAAAGTATTGAGCAATTCAACATTTTTCTTTTCTTTTGCATCCTGTTTTAAATTCTCATTTTCATCTTTTATAAAAGTGAAGCCAAGGCTGTCTTTCCAGTTTCATAATTCTGAAGATAATTTGAAGGCCCAAACCATGCCTTTTCTGCCAACAGTGCCTATCTTTGGCCAGTTACACCCACTGAGTCTCTCTGCAACCTCCTTGTTGGTATCTCTTCCCTTGTTATGTGCCATCCACATGCCTGTCCTGTCACTGCTGGAGCTAGAATCTGTGGACAGTTTTTACCTGACAAAAGAACATTAAATGGATTTAGGTAAAAATAACTGAGAATGGATTAGATGTTGGCTAAAAATGAAATGCTTTACAGTCATGCCTTTTTCCAGTTGAATTGCAACACTTGAAGCTGTTTACTGAGATAACTGATATTCCAAAATAGAAAACTCAGGAAAACGGAAGTATTTGGTTAGTTTGTAAAGCACAGGAAAAAGACTTGCCACTTCTCTCCAGAAGTTGACTCCTCCTAATGACAGATGCAATAAACAAATCCATTTTTAAAGTAGTGGTCCAAAGCCATCCAGACCTGGCTGGAGAATTAGCATGTGGTTCTTTCTACTCTGTGGGGGTCTTCCCAGGAGCTGGCCCCTGGCTGCTCTTCTTTTCAGGGGCATATCTAGCAGGAGCCTGTTCTAGGAATGTGGCCTGGGCAAGAGCCTGCCCTCTGGAGCCAGACAGACTCAAATTCGCTCCATGGAGCTCTGTCTGCTTGCGCTATGAAGTTGTGTAACCTCTGTAAGCCTGAGTTCCTTACCTGTAAAGTGAGGATAATACCAGTGCCTTCCTGTTGGAATTACTGGGAGGTGTAAATGAATTATGTACCCAAGGAGCTTGGCACCGTGCATAGGGCCTTGTGTGCTCACTGAGTGGTGGGCTTCCTATCAGCGCTCCACTGCCAGGACCTTCTTTTGAACCCTGCCACGAAACCTTGTAGAGGCCTTGGTGGCTTTCTTACCTGTGCCTCCTGAAGCTTGGGGTTATGTGAGGTGTGATCAAAAGAGACAATGAATGTTTAAACTAAAAAAAAAAAAAAAAAAGGATCACGGTAAAGGACACATTGCTATTAAAACTCCCTCTGGCTTCAAGCACACTTAGACCACCATTCTTGCCACTTTCTGAAGCAGTTCTGGAAGTCCTTTTTGGTGTCTGTAGTTGTGCTGTTGTGGCTGCCTTGATGCCCCGAATCAATTAAAAAATATTTGCCTTTTACAGTCATTTTGATTTTGGGGAAGAACCAGAGTCATAGTGTGAGATGTGGTGAATAACGTAGATGAGGATTATTTGACAGAAACTTGCCATACCAGAATCAATGTATGACACACACACAGAATGTTGTCATGATGGAGGATAAAACTAAAGACACTCATGAAAGAGGACTTCCAGAACTGCTTCAGAAAGTGGCAAGAATGATGGGATAAGTGTGTTTGATCTCAGGGGGAGTTCTTTGAGGGGCACTAATGACAATGTGTCTTTTACTTTAATAATTTTTTTACTTAAGCATACACTATATATATATATATATATATATATATATATGTGTGTATATATGTGAGATATATATATATATATATATATATATATATATATATGTATATCTCGCATCTCATATATAACCCCAGATTGCTTGATTAAAGAACATTATTAGCAAGATATTAAGACTTGCTCCTTTTGAGTATGATAGCTCATGTTTGTAATCACAGCAACTGAGAAGGCAGAGGAAGGATGATTGTAGAGGCAGCCTGGGTAATTTAGTGAGACCTTGTCTCAAGATAAAAAGTAAAAAAGGGTCTGAGGGTGCAGCTCAGTGATAGAGCACTTGCAAAGTATTCTCAAGGCCCTGGGGTTAAAAAAAAAAAAAAAAGACATGTTTCTGACATTGCTCTCAGTCTGGACATCTGGGAGAAAGGACCAGCCATGGCAGTATTTAGTAATCCTTGTTTATTTGAAAGTAGTATCTGTTGTTGTGTTTTCTCTGTCTGGATGCCTGCACAGTGAAAGACTGAATTATTCTTTAGGCACCAGTATTTTCCATGTCAAATTCCTTCAGTTTTTCTACAGTTAATTTATTGATGCTTTTATTTTTGTGCTTAAAAAAATCTTACTATCTAACAGTGGGCCACATTGTATATTCAATATTTCATCCATATTTGATAATTCTGGTAGAAAAATGGGAGAATGGGAACCACTTTTTCTGAAACCTATTTGTTAAGCATTATGGTAGTCTTGGTGGGGCTAGTATAGGATGTTAGCAAATTGTACCTGTGCCATAAATTACAAGTCCTAGATTACACTGCATGAGATAAAGAAAATTACTTAGTGTGCCACCTGTTGATTAGCTAGCACAATACTTAAGCTTCAAACCAATAATGAGCTGGATTACTTCTGAGGTTATGACTTTCAGACTGTCACATGATTTTTTTTTTTTTTTTTTTTTTTTTTTTTTTTTTTTTTTTTTTTTTTTTTTTTTTTTTTTTTTTTGTGGTACTAGGGGTTGAACCCAGGGCCTCATGCTTGCATGCTTTGCAAGTGCTGGACCACTGAGCTGTACCCCCAGCCCATTTTTTTTTTTACTTTTTTTCGAGACAGGGTATCACTAAATGACACAGACTGCCTCTGGTCTCGAACTTGCAATCCTCCTGCCTCTGCCTCCCAAACCACTGGGATTACAGGTATATGCCACTTTGTCACATAATTTTTGAATCGTACATTTCCTCATCCATGAAATAGGGATAATACCTGCTTTTCCCTCCACTGTGATTGTTTTTGAGGAACACTTGAGGTAATGTTCATAAAAGTACCTTTTAAGTAAGTTGTTATGGAAACATAAGGACAGTCTTCTGTTATTTCACCTAAAGGCCTCTCTTTTTTTCACTCAGGTGCTCCATGGGCTTGCGGTTCTGTTCATTAATCCTGCCTCTCCTCCCTCTTTCCAGAGGGAATATTCTGTATTCTTTTCTTTCCACTTGCTAATTACCTAACGATATCTCCCTGCTCAGCCAGGAATAGTGTTTGCTCTGTCATCCTGGTTGTTACCGCTGGTATTCTAAGTGCATTGAGAATGCAGGCAACTAGGCTTCCCTCTATAGATTGGTGTGGGAATATATATCCCATTCTCACAGGATTCTGAAGATAGTTCCACAAATATCTTGCATACGAAAACTGTCTATTTTCTCTTTGATTCTCCTTTTCTTTCTGGTACTTTTAATTTGTTGCAGAGAGAGGGTGGTAAGATGAATGCACCAAGGAAGGGAAAGTGCTTCCAGCCTTGCAGAGCTGCTGGAAAATCAACTCTTGGTTTGAGGCCAAATCCCAATGTAAGATTTGAACTTATGACCTAATGCCAGAGGCAAGAATGTTACCAACCGACCTGTGCTGACTCTAATAAGAAGTAGGCAATTTAGAATATTTCCTTTGCTAGTCCTGTTGTTGCTTTCTGTTTATTTTACTTTATTTTATTTTTTTCTCTCTCTCTTCTTTTTCTTCAGCATTCTTGGTCTCCCTGTTAGGAACACATTTCTAAGGATCTCTTTTTCCACTGGGCTCAGTAGTGCACATTTCAAATACCAGTGACTCAGAAGGCAGAGGCAGGAGGATTGCAAGTTTAAGGGCACAGGCAGCCTGTGTAACTTAGTGATACTCTGACTCAAAATTTTAAAAAATTAAAAAATGGGCTAGGGGTGTATCCCAATGGTAGAACAGGTGCAAACTATGTGGGAGGCACTGAGTTCAACCCCCAAGTACTGCAAAAAAATTAATATGAAATAAGTCTATTTTTCTTACTGCCTTTCCATTTGCATGTTGCAGATGTGTCCTTTTTGCTTTCCAACTCTGCTCTGTGAGTTCCCTCCTTCCTTCTTTCTTTCTTGTTTTTGTTTTTTGTTTTTGTTTCTTCCTGTCCTTCTTCTGGATTATAGATAATCTCTAGGGTCTTGGCTGCTTGGCCACAAATCTGACCTTCCTTCTATTCATATGGGGTCTCCTGGAGTATCTTGCAACCCTTTCTTATTTCCTCAAGGTACTTGCACCCCAGCGCCCATTCCCCGTTCATTTGTGCCTATTGTCAGCTGACTTATTGAGCTAACTGACCCTTGTACTCCAAGCTGTAGCTGAAAATGAAATCTCTGGTATGAAGATGCTTAGTAAGTGATTTGCCACATTGAGAGTTACTGACAACACTGAATTCTTTCATCTGCTGCCTCTGCTTGTGGTGCTAAAGGAAAGGGACTCTGGTGCAATGATCAGGATACACATGTAACACTCATCTTTCTGCAAAGTGATGACACATGATCAGTGGAATCTCAGGAACCAGCTTTCAGACAAAATGTCATTACAGGTGTCCTGGAGAGATCTGGTGCTGTTTTGCTCCCAAAGTGTTTCTCAGGAAGCTGAGGTTGACTTAAGTGTTTCTTCATGAGCATTCTTTGCTTAGAGTTGGAGGAATATGATACTCTGTTCAAAAATGACTTTCCAATATTGATGAGACAGTCCACAAATGAGTATCTGCTTGAAAGATAAAGGCTTGTAAAACTTGAGATGACTAGACCAAAAGTGCTGGTGGCTCCAGCTCTTACTTCAGCCCCAGCCCTAACCTTTGCACTGAGTTATAGCAGTGGGGTTGATGATTCTCTTCTCAGAGGGAGAAGACTATTTGAACAATTACTTTTTATTTCATCCTCATGAAAAGAACTGGTCCTGTTCTTAACCAACAGTTGGAGTTGTTGACTTCATCATCCATAGTGAAGTTAGTGTTTATATGCAGCTCTCTCTTCCTTGTGTCACTGCTTATGCCATTGTATTTGCCTGCTATGCTTTTCTGTCCACAGACTGACTGATAAAGTCCTACCTTTCAAGTCTGAGCAGAGATTCCATCTTTTCTACTTTCCTGACCTTCTCTGGCTTCACTATCCTTTTATCTACAGTTTCTTAGCACTTACCAAAAGTTCTGTTACAATGCTTATCACACAATTAACTTTTTCTTTCTCTTTTTCTTTTTTGCATCTTTTGAGATAGGTTCTTGCTAAGTAGCCCAGGGTGGCCTTGAAATTGTGATCCTCTGGTCTCAGCCTCCCAAGGGCTGGGAGTATAGGCATGCATCACCATGCCTGGTCTTTAACTACATTTTTGGTGTTTCTCTTTCCTGTGTTCATTTGAGTACCTTAAGCAAGACCATGAGCTGGGATTTAGCTCAGTTGGTAGAGTGCTGCTCTGCAGTCTCTGAAGTCCCAGGTTCGATTCCCAGCACTGCAAAAATGGGGGAAGGACATGGCAATCCATTCCCAAGGCAATCCCAAAACAATCAGCCACTGAAAACCCTATGAGGGTTGCTATGAGTCAGACAAGACTTGATGGCACCTAACAACAACAACAAGGAAGACCATATTGAATTAATCAACAGCACCTCACAACAACAACAAGAAAGACTGTCTTGAATTAATCTTTGTATTCTCATAACATGGGACTGTGTCAGAGACATAGTATTCAATAAATGCCTAATAAATTGGCCCCATCTGTATTAGAAAACATTTATCTTTAATAATAATTTTTTCTTGCTATTGGTAATGTAAATCTCATTATTTGAAACAACCAGAAAACACTGAATAAGTAAGCTAGGTTTAATTTATATCTTATATTTCAACTAGTGATACAATAAAAAAGGAAAATGCTGCTTTTGCTTCATCTTTGTTAGCATTAATTGACCTATCCATTTCATAGTCTTAGGAAAAGTGGCCTGGCTATGATCGTAGCATTTACATGAGATGGCATGGAATTTAGAGTTAATCTGTGAACTTCTTAGGGATGTACAGGTTTGAGTCATGGGTCAAAGATGCACCTCTAATAACTCAATTTCTGCATTAAATTCCAAAGTTACTGTATATAGGATCTCCACACATCTTATTAGATGTGATATCTGAAGCCTATAATTTGTTTAAAATTTTTCTGAACCCAGTATCAAGCCAGTCTGGTTCTGCTCTATTTAACTCACTTTTGTAAAGAAGTCTGATACCCTCCTGTGTACATAGTGAGGACAGTTATCATAACATAGCCTCTGATGCTGAGATACAGTTTCAGGCTTATTATATAGTTATTTTCTGTGGTGGGCTCCTCTTGCCAGGGATCATTGGCAAAGACAGACTTAAAAATAAGTGACATAAATTACATAACATCTATATATGTTTCAATTTCATTGTTGTTGTTGTTGTTGTTAGGTGCCATCGAGTCAGGTCCAACTCATAGTGACCCTATGTACAACAGAATGGAACACTTCCCGATTATGTGCCAGCGATATGATCTTTTATAAGTTTAATCCCATTGTTGCAGTCACTGTGACAATCCATCTAGTTGAGGGTTTTCCTTTTTTTCATTGACCTGCCACTCTCCTGAGCACTCTGGTTGTACTTCTTCTAGGAAAGACCTACTGGTTCTTCTGGCAGTCCATGGTATATTCAATATTTGTCCCCAGCACCATAATTCAAAAGTATCAATTCTTTTCCTGTCTCTCTTATTTAATGTCCAGCTTTCACAACCATATAATGTGACTGAAAATACCATGGCTTGAGTCAGGTGCACCTTTGTCTTCAATGTGCCGTCTTTACATTTCAACATTTCAAAGAGGTCTTTTGCAACAGCTTTTCCTAATAAATGCATCTTTTGATTTCTTGACTCCTGCTTCTGTGGGTGTTGATTATAGAACCAAGTAAAGTGAAATAGTGGACAACCTCAATCTTTTCTCCATTTATCATGATGTTGTGTACTGACCCAGTTGTAAAGATTTTTGTTTTGTGGATGCTGAGGTGCAGTCCATACTGATGGCTGTGTTCTTTGATCTTCATCAGTATTTCAAATCCTCTTCACTTTCAGCAACCAGAGTTTTGTCATCTGCATAACACAGGTTTTTAATTAGTCTTCTTCCAATCATGATGTGGTGTTCTTCATAAAATCTAGCTTCTCAGATTATTTGCTCAGCATAGAGATTAAAGAGATACAATGAAAGGATACAGGCTGGACACACACCTGTCTTGACTTTAAACCAGGAAGTGTTTCCTTGTTCTGTTTGAACAACTGCCTTGTGGTCCATATACAGATTCTTCATGAGTACAATTAAGTGGTCTGGTATTCCCGTTCTTCACAATGTAATCCACAATTTATTATGATCCATACAGTCAAATGTCTTTGCATAGTTAATAAGAAATAGATAGACATCTTCTGGTATTCTCTGCTTTTGGCTAATATCCCTCTGACATCAACAGTGATGTCCCTGATTCCACACCCTCTCCTGAATCCGGCTTGATTTTCCAGCAGTTCCCTGTGTATATACTGCTGCAGTCACTTTTGAATGATCCTTAGCAAAATTTTACTTGCATGTGATATTAATGATATCATTAAATAATTTCCACATATTGCTGGATCCCCTTTCTTGGGAATAGGCACAAATATGAACCTCTTCCAGTTAGTTGGCTAGGTAGCTGTTTTCCAGATCTCTTGGCATAAACAAATAAGCATCTCTAGTGCTGCATCTGTTCATTGAAACATCTCTATTGGTATTCCAATTCCTTCAAGGCAGCTTCCACTTCCTCCTTTAGTAACACTGGTTCCTGATCATATATAACCTTGAATTGAATGGTCATCCACCAATTCTTTTTGGTATAATGACTCTGTGTATTGTATTCCTATCTTCTTTTGATGTTTCCTGTGTCATTTAATATTTTCCCTGTAGAATCCTTCACTATTGCCACTTGAACTTGAAGTTTTTCATCAATTTCTTAAGTTTGAGAAAAATAGAACGTGTTCTTCCCTTTTGGTTTTCTATCTCCAGCTCTTTGCACATGTCATTGTAATATTTGATTTTGTCTTCTCAAGCTATCCTTTGAAATCTTCTGTTTAGTTCTTTAACTTTGTCATGTCTTCCTTTTACTTTAGCTGCTCATTGTTCAAGGGCAAGTTTCAGAGTCTCTTTTGACATGGAATTTGTTCTTTTCTCTTTTGTCTGTCTTTTAAATAACTTGCTAAACTCATGAATGATGTCTTGAATGTCATGCCACAGCTGTTCTGGTCTTCAATCATTAGTGTCTTAACACATCAAACCTGTTCTTGAAGTGGTCTTTGAACACAGGAGGGATATACTCAAGGTCATACCTTGGCTTTCATACATGTGTTCTAATTTTCTTCAGTTTCAGTTTGAACTTGCATATGAGCAATTGATGATCTGATCCACAATCAGCACCTGGTCTTGGTCTGACTGTTAATATTGAGCTTTTCCATCATCTCTTTCCACAAATGTAGTCAATTTGGTTTCTATATATTCCATCTGGTGAAGTCCACGTATATAGTCACCACTGATGTTGGTGAAAAAATATATTTGTAATGGAAAGGTCATTGCTTTGACAAAATTCTATCATGTGATCTCCAGTATAATTTCTGTCACCAAGGCCATATTTTCAAGCTAATGAACCTTCTTTATGTCCAACTTTTGCATTCCAGTCACTAGTAATTATCAGTATATCCTGATTGCATGTTTGATCTATTTCAGATCGCAAGATCTGGTAAAAGTCTTCCCTATCTTCATTTGTAGCCTTAGTGATGAATGCATAAGTTTGAATAATAGTCATATTAACTGGTCTTCCTTGTAGGCATACGGATATTATTTTATGTCTGACAGCATTGCACTTCAGGGCAGATCTTGAGATGTCTTTTTTGATGATGAATGCAACCCTATTTCTCTTTAATTTGTCATTCCCAGCATAGTAGACCATATGATTATCTGAGTCAAAATGACCCATGCTGATACATTTTATCTCACTGATGCCAAGAATGGTAATGTTTGTGCTCCATTTCCCTTTTGATGATTTCTAATTTTCCTAGATTCATACTATGTACCACGTACATTCCATGTTCCAGTTATTAATGGATGTTTACAGTTGTTCCTCCTCATTTTGAGTCATGCCACCTGAACAAATGGAGTTCCCTGGGGCTTTACTCCATTTCTGTAAATAAGGTAGACTCTACTTTGCGGAGGCAACTAACTCTTCCCCAGTCATCTTTTGAGTGCCCTCCAACCTAGGATGCTTATTTTCCGGCACTGTATCTGACAGTGTTTCTCTGCTATTCATAGGCTTTTCAGTGCCTACTTGTTTTAGGAGTAGGTTAGCCATGTCCTTCTCCCTGTCTTAGTCTGTCTTAGTCTGGAAGCCTAGTGAAACCTGTCCACCATAGGTGACCCTGCTGGTATCTGTAATACCAGTGGCATAGCTTTCAGCATCACAGCAACACACAAGCCCCTGCAGGATGGCAAACTTACAGACACATGGGGGTCAGTTTTCATTAGTGAAACTCAAATTCCTTAGCTCTTTTGCCTTCTCACTTTCCTCTACTTGATTATCTTATGTTTTTAACCCTTAAGTTTCTCCTTTTCCTGTAGCCATAGCCCCCTGACATCTGATCTCATCAGATCTTGGAAACTAAGCAGTGTAGGGCCTGGTTAGTACTTGGATGGGGGACTACTTGGGGATACCACATACTGTAAGGCTTGGGAGAAGTACCTGGCAGCCCACTCCCAAAAAACAACCAGCCATTGAAAACCAAATGAATAGCAGAGAATCACTGACATAGTGCCAGGCATGGCAGTGTTGAGGAGTGTTTTGTACATAGGGTCGGTATGAGTGGGACCTGACTCAACTGGCACCTAACAACAACAATGTTTCTACTTAAGGCAAAATACAAAGTCTAAGTAACAAGTTTTTAGAATTCTAGGTGTTTTTAGGTTTCCTCATTCCAGACTGTCCCTACTGTAATTATCTCTTTCAAAATCTAATTTTCTGAGTATTTGTGATCCTTCCAGTGTGCTTTTTCACCTTTTTCTTTGTACAGGTTTCCAATAGGATATGTGATTACTTTGGAAGAGGAGAGACCTTTTATTCTTGTCATTCTTAAAAGAGTGATGCAGCAACTTTATACCTTTTTTGTAAAAGAAGAAAAGCTGTCATTCATAGTCCTAACACAATAACGTAATTCTTTGCACTTTTGTGTATTATCTTCCCATTTTTGTTCTCAGGCACACATTTTAACATAGTTGCAATCATGCTGTCTATTCAATTTTGCAATCAGCAAATAATATTTTTCAGAACAAGTTCACTAAAAGTTACTTTCTGGTTTGAATTGTTTTTAATATTGTTATGTTTGTGCTATCAGAAGACCAAAAAAATGCATTTGGACTTTGTGTTTGAGGAGTTTCAGAGTAATAATGCATATTATTGGTTTATGAGCCTTTCTCGTGTTCTTTTTCATTGTGAAATTCCTCATCCTTTATCAGGGTGGTGGAGCCTCCTGAGGAGCTGACAGCACACTGAGTGACTGAATGTGCAGCGGAATTTGGCAGGAGTGAGTGGCACCCTTGCTTCTGCTTCCAAACCGTATTGTGGATCCAGATGTTCTGGGGATGTGCAGCTGGAATGCTCCAGGGCTGTGCTATTCAGCATGTTAGCTTCTTGCCTCCTGTGCCTATGGAGCATCTGAAATGTAGCTACTACAAATTGAGATGTTCTGTCCATGTAAAATGTACTCCAGATTTCCAAGACAGTATAAAGTAGCTCAGTAATTTTCTGTAGTGATCACATGTTGAAATAATATTCTGAATAAAATAGTTTGAGTGAAATACATTGTTAAAACTAATTTCACCTGTTTCTTTTTACTTTTTATTTTTAATGTGGCAACTAACAAAAATCATCAATGACTGGCATTAGATTTCAGCTGGGCAGTTTGCTCTTGGGCATTAGTTTTCAAAATGCCAGTTTCAGATTGTAAGTTCAGATAGTAAGCTCTAAAATCAATTTAATGAAGTGAAAAATCAGTACTTTTAAATTAGAACAGAATGGAGTAGAAAAATACCAGAGTGGCATTATTGGGAAATTTTTTGTTTGAAATGCATGCATGGGTGGGATGGGCTACATGTAAAACGTATTTATCTCTTTTTACTGTGAATCATGGTTTAAAAGTTTGAAAGTTGATGTTCTGGGGTGACATGGCTTAATCTGCGTTACCAGGAGGCCTGGTTCATTCTGTAAGAGGGCAGGCTGGTACGGGGAACATCAAGTAGATTTTAAGTTTGGTTGGCAGGAGCTGTTCTGGAAATCTTCAAGTATACCACACTCTGTGTGAAAATGAACCTGAACTCTTGATGCTCATCCTAAAAGCAGTAGTCACACATGAGACATCCAGAGGGAAGGGTGAATAAAGTGTGGCTGCAGTTCTGTCTATTGTGCGCCCAACCCTAAAGTGCCCCTGGAGTACAGGAGTGCCTTTTGCATGATTACTTGCTTCTTGAAGATGTTTTCACAGTGGGCTTGAGTGGTGATACTTTCTAAGAAGTAGGGTGGTTTCTTAGAGACCTTGGAGTCTAGCTGGATTGAATAGTTTCTTGTGACCATCAGATCCCCCCCTCACTGTGTCCTATTGAAACCAGAAGAGACTGTCTTCTAGTCCAGGATCACGTCAGTCTTCTTCCTGTCTGACAGAAAAGATATCTTACATTACACAAGATGTAGGGGCAGTCATCTGGGCTACACTTTTGGCTGGGTTCTAAATAAAGGATACTTAAAGCTCCAGCGAGAAGGGGGAAAAAGGCTCCAAAAAATGAAGTTTATGGAGTTACATGGCTTTGGATTTATTCTGACAGTTGTAAAAATTCTTTTGGGCTGACCCATTTTTCCTTTCTTAATTAAAAAAAAAACCTGGCAGGCAAGAGTAAGAAATATAAACCATGTGACTAATGCTTCAGCTTTTTCTCCTGGAGCCACATTCTTTAAAAATTATATCTTAGACATGCTTGATTTTTTAAAAACAATTGCCCGCAAAAGCCACTAAACATTTGTTTCTGAAACTTGTAGACTTAGATAGCATTTGTTTTTAGGAAAGAATCCAAAAGCACAACATTTAGGAGTCATTGTCCTGAAGTCCTCTTTGGAGATTTTGCCCTGGTGAAGCAGATGATCCGAGAAATTGACAGAGCGCCAGACAGCCTTTTGCCTCTGCTCTGCTTGAGTATTTCCAGTCCTGTTGGTAGTCACCCAAAATTTCCAAGGGAGTTAGACTAAATGATTTGCAGTGTCCTTTGTAGATGGAAAGTACTAGTACTCCCGTGACAGACTGAATTGGCACTTGGAAGCTATGTTTATGTTGACCTCTTTTATCTCTAATTAGCACAGATAGTTCATTTGTTCATTCAGTTATTCACTCAAATTTGAGCACCTGTTATATGCTAAATATTGTTCTTGCCCTTTGTGGGAAAATCACAGGATTTTAGAGCACTTACCACAGTAGATTTGTTGTTGTTAGGTGCTGTCCAATCTGTATCTGACTCATAGCGACCTTACGTACAACAGACAAAACTCTGTTGCCAGGACTTCTCTGCTGTTCATAGGGTTTTCAATGGCTGATTGTTTTTTGGGAGTGGGTTGCTGGGTCTTTCCCCCAAGCCTACAGCACCTGGTGTTCCCAGGTGGTCTCCCATCCAAGTACTAACCAGGCCTGACCCTGCTTAGCTTCTGAGATCTGACGGGATCGGACTCCACAGTGGTACAGCTGCAGGCACAGCAGAGTTGAGGGTCTCCAAAATCAAAATCCAGTTTCCCCTTTTGCGTGCTCCACACTGTAGCTAGCTGGGTACTTTCCTGTCTTAGAGTCTTGTCTGTCATTGCTGCCAATGTCTAAAATGTCCTTCTTTCCCCCAAACTTCCTTCTGTTCAAATCCCATCCATCACTCAAATTCCAGCTCTCATGCTACTTCTTCCATGGATCCTTTTTCCCAAAAGGTAATGTGGTAAGTGATCCTACTCTGCATTCCAAAGCACTTTGTCCTTATTTTGGACGCCATTATATAATCCCCTCCTAGATTGAACTGTATGAAGTCACCATTTTTGTATGTGAACAATGATCAAATATTGGGCAATTTTATACAGTTCTATCTAATATTAACTGTGTTCTGTATGGAACTTAAGCTAGTTCTGTTTGTAAATGTGTTACATTCAAGATTTATATTTAACAAAGATTCTTTTTTTTAAAAAATGGAATTATTATTAAGTGTTATTAAATTGTCTCATGAGGCCTATGCTTAGAGAGTGGATTTTTAAAAATCTAAATATAGAAAATGTTTATAATTTTGTCACTCAGCTATTTTTTCCAGTTTTCTCATAATCTTCTAAAATTCTGATTCAGTAAACCAACGTACAGGCTATAACTTCCAATTAAATTTAATGAGGTTCTGTGTTATATTGCCCAGAGATATTCCCTTTTCCAGCAGTATTCACCAGTTAACATTGCTTTACCACTCAGCATTCTCAGACTATCTGATTTGGACACAGATCTAGCCAATTCTACAATTATTCAACTCATAGAGCTCCGTCATGACTATAATGATCCAAGGAGGGAATTGGTGGGATGGTTTTTTGAAGTCAGTGAGCCTCACGCTGGTAGCATTCCATATTACCTATATAGCAGGGGTCCCCAGCCCTTGGCTCATGGACTGTTGAGAACCAGGCCACACAGCAGGAGGTGAGCTGCAGGCCAGTGAGCAAAACTTTATCTGTGTCATTCTCCATTACTTGACTCATCCCCAAACCACGCCCCCCATCCATGGAAAAATTGAAAATTATCTTCCTAGAAACCTTTCCCTGGTGCATCAGAAATGGAAGGAAAGTTAGTTTGATATGATTTTGTTTTCCTCAGTGGTTTCGTGTTAAATCCTGGTGATCATTACTTACAAATCAAATCTGGAGTTTTGAGGACAGGTGATGGGAATACCAGCCCCTTGTTTCTAGTCTACCCTAAGTCCTGGCTAAAAATCATTCCTTTTCTTATCACCACCCTTGGACACCTCTTTGACTATGCTTCTGTGAAGATTGCGTTCATCAGCATTAGAATCGCATTCACTGGTGCATTCAGTGCTCTTTCCAGTTACTTATCTGTCTCTAAGGACATGAAGTCACTTAAAGGACTAAGTGCTTTTTTATTAGCCCCTTCTCCATCCTGGGCTTTAGTTTCCTCTTCACCATGTTGGTTCTATCTGTTCCAGTTGAAAGCTCATTTTCCTTGACAGGAAGATAGAGGCATCAGATGGGTGAAGTAGTTCTGCTTTCTGTTATCAGTTAACCTTACCCACCTATCAGTCACGAGCTGCTCCCTTTCTTATTCTTGTTCCTAGAATAGCTGAAACAAAACCCTATTGCTGACCTTAACATTTCTCTCAAGACTCAGTTCATTATGATAGTTAACTTTCATGTTACCATGTTTTGGATAATGTGCTACTCTTAAACATACATACAGCCTTAATTATGGAATCTTCCTGTCCCTTACAATTTAGAAAACCTGTACACCCACTGTATTAGTTAATTTGTTACTGTAATGAAATATGTGAGGCAGGAAAACTTCATAAATAAAAGAGTTTCATTTAACTCACAGTTTTGGAGGTTTAAGGTGCAAACAGCATGGCACAGATTCTCGCCCATCTCCCTTCCTTCTTTTTGTCACTTCAAGGCAGATGGCAGTGGTGGGGTTGCATGTAAGAGGGAGAGATTATATCCTAAAACAGGAAGCGTGACAGGGACTAGGGGCCACAGTTCCTGCTGATGGTGTGTCTCTAAGTCACCTAAGGATCTCCCATTAGGCTCCACCTCTTGAAGGTCTCATCTCCCAGCATCGCCACACTGAGGACCAAGATCCCAACCCAAGTGCCGTTAGGGGATGGTCAACGTCCAAACCACAGCAGCCATCTTGATTTCTTTAGGTGCTTGCTTTCATTGCATGTCCAGAATCCTTGTCCCACTTCTCTTGAGGCTTCTTTCCTTTTAGAAAAGGTTCATACTGACTGAAAAGAAAAGTCTGATACCTGTGTGTGAACATAATCAGTTTCTTCCAGCATTTCTATAAGTCTTGCAGCAGTCATTTTTCATTATATCTGAAGTAATAGTGGTTTTATTTCCTCCTATCAGCAGAGTAGACCAAAACCTCGAAGAAAGCACCAACACTTGCTGATGACTGCTTGTGCAGTGAGAGGAGAAGCCAAAGATGATACATAGATCTGGTTATAGTTAAATGAGGAGAATAGTGATATCATTAGCAGAAACAGGGATTCTAGAAAGAAGAACTGCTTTGTGCGGGGGCAGGGGGAAAGGGGAGTGGGTAGCTCTATGATTATTTGGATTTTAAACATATTGTACAAGAAGAGTTTCCAGATTAGAAGAGATTTGGAGTTAGAGGAATATATATTGGGGTATCATTTACACAGAGATGATACTTTAAACAGTAAGAATGAATGATACAGAAAAAAATGGAAAGATAGAACAGGATTGAGGGCGAAGCTTGGGTAATGTTACATTCAGAGGGGAAAGGGTAGATACTAATTGTGCAGGAATCAAAAAAGGTATAGTTAGGTAAGTAAAGCACAGAAACGGATGAATTTATTGTTATAAAGTATAATGGAGGGCAAAGTTATAAGATGTTTAGAGTTTTAGGTATCCTAAAAATGAGAAGCTTGCAGCTGTACCACTGTGGCATCTGGTCCTGTCAGATCTTGGAAGCTAAGCAGGGTCGGGCCTGGTTAGTACGTGGATGGGAGACTGCTTGGGAACACCAGGTGCTATAGGCTTAGAAGGACCTGGCAATCCACTCCCAAAAAACAATCAGCCACTGAAAACCCTATGAATAGCAGAGAAACACTAACAATACTGCTTCACCTGTTGTACATAGGGTCTCTATGAGTCAGATACTGACTTGACCGCACCTAATAACGAAAATGAGAAATATCTTCTGACTTTTGGGCATTTCACCTTTTTAAAAAAGCATATTTAAAAACTAAGCATTAATGAAAAAGTTCTCTGCATAACCCCAAATAGTTTTCATTTCAAGGAAAGGCCAGGTGACCATCACTCTTAATGCCTACCATGTTAATTCCTAACATATCCCAAAGCTGGTTACTGATAAATAGTCATAATGAAGTCCTTTGTTCACAGTATAGAAGTAGCAAATTTGAAGGGAGTAGGGCTGGGATTTAGCTCAGTTGGTAGAGTGCTGTGCTGCAGTCTCTGAGGTCCCAAGTTCAATTCCCAGCACTGCAAAAATGGGAGAAGGACCTGGCAATCCACTCCCAAGGCAATCCTGAAACAGTCAGCCATTGAAAACCCTATGAGGGTCGCTATGAGTCAGATACTGACTCGATGGCACCTAACAACAACATCAACACTCATAGCAACAAACACTGACAGTTCCATGGAAAGGCTAGGGTCAAATGTCCCCTGCTTGGTGAGGCTTTCTCTGGCTACCCATTTAAATTACAATCCTTCCCCACCCAGGGAAGGCTCCTTTTCACCTTAATGCCACTGTCTGCCATACCCTTTTATTCATTCATTTGTTTTTTCCTTATTGATGGAGAATTTGTTTTCTGCATAGGAATATAGGTGCCACAAGGACATGCGTTTCTGCTGTTCCTTCTTCCCACCCCACGGCTCTATCCCAGGGTGTAGGCCAGCACCTAGCAGATGAAAAGACATAATAAATAGTTGTTAACTAACTGCATGTAAGAAAGAGATGTTTTGGTACTAGGAAGAGAACTAGAAAAGTATAGGTATATGAGATTGTTTAGTTGATGTCAGTGTCTCTGTGGGGCAGACCACAGTCCTTGTAGTAATTAATGGCCCACCAAGCTATGGAAGGTTAAGTCACACTCAGGATATTCTACTATTTTTATTTTTTGAGACAAAGTCTCATCACTTAGTCCAAGCTAGCTTAGAACACATTGTGTAACCCCAGGCTAGCTTTGAACTAGGGATTCTCCTGCCTCAGCCTCCTGAGTGCTGCAATTACAGGTGTTCACTACCACACCTGGCTTGTATATTCTACTTTTGGAGGCAGAAAAATAACGTATTTGAGAAATAACTCCATTGAAATAAATGAACCTTTATATTGATGTTTCAAGGGCCCCTCCTCAGAAAATAGTTCTTATGTTGAATCTTAAATTCTCCCACAATTGATCACAGTCATGTAATTTAAATGTACTGGTTTCTAAAATTTGATTTATTTTTCTTGACCTTATTCACATGCTGGACAATTTCCTTCCAGATGTACTTGAAGGTGTGCTAAAGGTATTGCCTCCTTCCTTTCAAGACTCAGACATGTTTAACCAAAAGGTATGGAATTAGTTAGATGTTGGGGCTACAGAGAAATATATGGTGGCTAGACTTAACAATTACTAAACTTTCTCACTGATTTTGCTTCCACACTGACTACTGTTGTTTTGTGTGATGTCAGTGGCCTATGTGGGCCTCTTATGCCTTTTTGGCAAAAAGAATCAGTTGTTTTTGTTAGGTGCTGTCAAGTCGAGTCCGACTCTAGCGACCCTGTGTACAGCAGATGGAAACACTTCTCGATTCTGTGCCAGGCACATGATCTTATTTATGTCTAAGACCATTGTTGCAGACACTGTGTCAATCCATCTGGTGGAGGGTTTTCCTTTTTTTGCTGACCTGCCAGTCTCCCAAACATGATGTCTTTCTCCAGGGATTGATCTCTCCTGACTACATGTCGGAAATATGTAGGACGCAGTCTGGCCATTCTTGTTCCAAGGAGCACTCTGGTTGCACTTCTACGACAGATCTGTTGATTCTTTTGGCAGTCCATGGTACGTTCAATAGATGTCTCCAGCACCATAATTCTAAAGCATCAATTCTTTTCCAGTCTCCTTTGTTTAATGAAGTGCTTCTGAATGACTGCTAGGTGCCAATCAAGTAGCATGTAGATTTGAAAACTGCTACGTTATCCTCAATGAAAGCAAAGCTAAAACCATAGCTTTTTAGGCCGGCAGACCTAGCCTGGCCTTCTGGTGGTCATTTTACCCTCCCATAAAAGTTTATCTTCTAATCCTTGAAAAAACATTTTTTTATCCTTCTTCCACTTTTGTTATTTATGCTGCATAGAATAGCTGTGTATATAATTTCTCTAGCTCTATATAATTTAAGATTTTTAACATTACAGGCTATGGGAGTGATCAAAGAAAGCTTTTGAATGTGAAAGGAAGGTCTCCCCACTTTAATTGGAATGACCAAGCCACATAGAGTTATGTAATAGGCATTCATGCAGCTCCATTGGTTACATAATGGAATGGTCACTCACAACAGATACTGAACTCCATCTCACATCCAGGACCATTGTGTCCACTTGCACAGACAGTGCTTTCTTTGTTTGCCCCAAATAAGCCGCTCATGATTATTAGCTTAGCTATTAAGTTAAATCACATTCCTGGAAAGGGAAATGTTGCAAAACTTTTCTTTTAAAATGGGAGAAAAGAATGGCTGTTTGAAAATCCAAACACACGATTACTGCTGGCAACACAACTGTTACACCTCTTTAACAAGACAAGCTATGTTTCATTGGATTGTTGTTGTTAGGTGCTGTCAAGTAGGGTCCGACTCATAGCAACCCTACGTACAACAAAACGAAACACTCCCTGACACTCTGCCATACCTGGCACTATTATCAATGATTCTCTGCTATTCATAGGGTTTTCAGTGGTGGATTGTTTCCAGAGTGGATTGCCAGGTCCTTCTCCCTAGCCTGTAGCACTTGGTATTCCCAGGTGCTCTCTCCTCCAAGGATTAATCAAGCCGACCCTGCTTAGCTTCTGAGATCAGGCAAGATGGGATGCTAGGGTGCTATGGCTGCAGACTGGTTTGACTGAGACCATTGTAATTTCCTGTAGTCTCACGACCTCTGTTGCATTAAATTGGAATCTAAATATTGCTGTAACCTGGGACAGTTATTCCTTGATTTTCCTGCAGGGGTGCTGTGGTTTGGATATGGTTTAAGTATGTCCTCCAAAGGTTCACATGTTGGAGGCTTAGTCCGAGGGTGGCAGTGTTGGGAGATAGTAGAGCCTTTGAAAACATGGAGGCTAGCTAAATATCTCTAGGTCATTGGAGGAGCTACTCTTGGAAGAGATTACAGTAGTTTTCATGGGACCTCGGAGCTTTCATGAGAGCAAGGTGTTGTTGAGAGTGAGCCTGACTCCTGAGTTACTCCTTTGCTTCCTATTTGAACATTTGATCTCTTCCTCTTGTACACATTCTCACACTTGTGACACCACTTTGTCATGAGATCCTCTCAAGAGCTGAGCTGATGGTGGTGCCAGGCCCTTGAACTTCTGGAATTGTGAGATAAATAAACCTCTTTTCTTTATAAAGTTAGCCTACTGCAGGTATTTTGTTACAGTAATAAAAAACTGACTAATACAAATGGCGTCTTCCCAGCTCCAATACCTGAAAGGGTAATGGTAACCTGTGATTGAGTAAAGGAGAAGATTTTATGATTGATTCACAGCATCTGACATGGAGTAGGCTCTCATTGATTATTTGCCATGTGTGGCATGAGGGTGAGGAGAGGGCAGCACACATTTCTATGTGAAAATGATGGGTCTGACTGACTCAGCCATCTGGCATTGCTCCTTCAGTATGGCTTTGGAGACTGAGGGGTCTGGCCTTGACTCTTGCCTCTGTCAATTACTAATAATGTGACTAGGTAAATTACCTAGGCCCTTTGAGCCTCAGTGTTCTCATCTAAAATGGAATTATTGTGAGGAACAAATGAAATTGTATATATTAAAGGGGTTTAGATATTAGAAAAGGCTAGACAAACCAAAGATAACACAGTTCTCAATCTGAAATTTTCTAGTCAGATGAGAACTTGTATTGCAACAATGATTGCCTTGTGTATTCATTTCTTCTAAATTGCTTAGTCAGGAATAAATCAAGCAAGTGTATGCTTCTACACTTATTATCTGCATAAAACAGGTGTCAGTCAGTAATTAGAAAAATAACAAAATCAGTCCCTTTCCTAAAGATAAGGAAGAAAGAGGGTTAGAGAAGAAAGTGGTGAACACCAGAATTTTAGAAGATTGTCGTCTTAGTGAAGACAACTTCCTTTACTTCTGTCATTGTTTCTGTTTGTTTTGATTATCATTGGAATTTGTTTAGCATTGTTACTGTGGCTCTTAATCATTAATGTTTGTTACAATAACTGAGAGATAAATGCATATTTTCCAGTTAGAAGGATTTGGATTTAGTGGGTTTGAGATGGGATCCATAAACCTGCTTTTAACAATTACCCCTGGTCATACAGGAGGCTCATAGGCCATATTTTGAGATATTTTACTTCTAATAATCATCTCTTACCTTTTCTAGTAGTCTTCTAACTGAATCCTTTCTTATTTTTCTGCAGTTCATTCTTCAAGTAGACCCATTTGGTCACGATGCACTCACATTTACCCTTATATTTGATCATGATATACGCACCCCCTTCGTAAAACTCTTTATTGGCTTTTCACTGATAGTAAGTTAGATATCAGATTTCTCCTAGCTAAGCTAATCTTCTGCCTATCTCCCCTGTTCATTCTTCTTGGGCCACATCAGCTTCTCTCTGTTTTTCCAGCATTCTCTGTTACTTCAGAGCATGTGCACATGCTGTCACCTCATATGAAATGTTCTGTTACCATTTATCTGGTGAATACCTATTCGTTATTCTGAACTCTGTTTCCTTAATGAGACTTTCTCTGGTTTCTAAGGCAAAATCTGATTCCCTCTTGGTGGGTAGAGCGCTGCGCTGCAGTCTCTGAGGTCCCAAGTTCAATTCCCAGCACCGCAAAAATGGGAGATGGACCTGGTAATCCACTCCCAAGGCAATCCCGAAACAGTCAGCCATTGAAAACCCTATGAGGGTCGCTATGAGTCGGATACCGACTCCATGGCACCTAACAACAACAACTTGGTACCTTTTTATGGGAAGAAATTAGCTCTACTGCTATGATACAATAAATTGCTAAATTACCTAATATTTGTCTTCTCTCTTTGAATTTTGGCTTTATGAAGGTAGTTTATTAGTCCATTTTCTATTACTATAGTGTAATACCTGAGGCTGGGTACTTTATAAAGAAAAAAAGTTCATTGAACTCAGAATTCTGGAGGCTCAAGGGCATGGCACCAGCATCAACTAAACTATGCTGAGGACCTCATGGCACAGGGTATCACAATGGCGGGAGCATGCACAAGAGGTAGAGATCATATGGCAAGAGAGAGGTAGAACTAGGGGAGGGGCCATGCTTGGTCTTTTTATAACAATTCCCTCTAGGAGGAAAACCAGGGTCCTATTTTAATCTCTGCTGAGAGCACACCCCCAGTGATTTAAGGACCTCCCAGTTGGCCTCCCCCCTTTAAAGGCCAACTACCTCTTAACATCACCACACTGAAGACCATGGATACTTTACTTTTACACATGAAGCCTTGAGGGTAAACCACATGTAAAACATAGCAGGAAATATGTCTGTGTTGTTTATTTCTGTATCTAGAATATCGTATAATGGTACCTCGAACATAGTACTAGCTCAATAAATATTTCTGAACCAATAAATGAATGAAAATGAGATTTGTATAGCAAAGAAGTAATGCTCTAGACCAGGGGTCCCCAACCTCTGGCTTGTGGCCTATTAGGAACTGGGCTGCTCAGCAGGAGTTGAGCGCCAGGTGAAGGAGCAAAGCTTCCTCTGTATTTATAGCTGCTCCCCATTGTTGCATTATCACCTGAGCTCCACAGAAAATTTATCCTCCACACAACCAGTCCCTTTGCCAAAAAGGTTGGGAACTACCGCTCTAGACCTTCACTAACAAAATTTTAATGACTGATGCAGTGACTGGGCCTTGTTATGAGATGGAAATGACCCTGACAGAGCATTGTAGAGTGAGATGTTAGGACACTAGTTTGTTTCAGTAATAAAAACTTTTTACAAATTCAGAGATCTCAAACAGAACCCAACATTGGAAAAAGGAGAAATCTTGAATGCTTTTGTATAACATCTTTCATGCAAAAAGTGTTGGAAGCTCCTTGGGAATTCAGCGCCTCACAAGTGTATTTCTTGCAATGTATTTACACTTATGTCATGTCACTGGTTGATTAGATTATGTATTCATTTTTGTCATGCTCCCACTTGGAGTTGTAAGAAGTCAAACAAATACATATTCCCACTCTGTGTTTTCAAATCAAGCAGTTGGCTCAGTGGCATTTACAGCTGATGGAACAATAAGAGCAATGTGAGCCTTAGAGAATGAGAGATCTTTGTTATGTGTAGCTTGATTCAGCATCCCAATCTTGATGGGAAGGAATTCTGGAGAAAAAAATTTCAAGACTTCAGTAACTTAAAAAATCATGATATCAAGTGTAGAATTGATTGGTCTTCAGAAAAAGCTCAGAATAATTTTAATAAATTCAGTTCTCAATTGCTATGGAGAGATTGTGTCTGTTAACATTATTTATCTAAGATTTAGCTCAGAAGGACAGATTTTGTATTTTTCAGGGGATCTATGGTGTTTTATACACCTTAAGTAGTTTTAAATAATATGCAGCTTAATCACACCAATTTGTTTTTCATTCATTACTACAAACATTTATTGAGCATCCATTATGTGGTTGACCTATGACCACGGGCAGTGCCGTGAACAAGACAGATAAAGACACTGTTCTTCTTGAGTTTATGACAATCAACAAGTGAACAGGTTGTTGCGATCAAGGAATGAACCTAAGTAAGGTGATCTGGTGTGGCAGGGGAAGAAGGGTAGTGTGACTCTAGTGGAATCCTCCTGGGGTTTATCTGAGGAGATTTTCCCTGCTCACAAGGAGTGAATAGGGACCAACTTTGAGAACATGATCAGACCACACCGCCTTTTAGATAGAAGGAACAAATGCAGAGATCCTGAGGTGTGAATTAGCTTGCTCTGTTCTCAGAACTGCATGAAAACCAGTGCGTTTGGGGCTTAGAGAAGTTTTGGTGGTGAGGTCAAGGACTTAGGCAGAAAGGGGCTTCCGAGCTCTGGCACAAGGCTAGGATCATCCCCAAGTGTAATGGAAAGCCAGTGAAAGGTTTTAAGCAGAGGAATGGCAAGATATGACCTGTGTTTTTAAAAGGTGGTTATGGACATCAGAAGATTCATTTTAGAAGGCATTTAAGAAGTACAGCTAAGGGGTAATGAGCAAGCACTACATCCTTTTGTTCTATGTGCACAGACCTCTATTGCTTGTATGTAATTTTTTTATTTGACTGAACTTTAAAGAATCAAGTGAAGATTATTTAGGGCACATAATATCACTATTTATATTCATTATATAAGAAACTCATTTTTATCTTAAAACATTCTTTCAATTAATACTCACAAAGTAAGTGATGTGATCATAGACTAATTTCTAGAGATATAAATATACCAAACTGTTACCTTCAGACACATACTAGTCTGAATTCCCCAGAAAGAACAGAACCAACAGGATATATAATAGTCACTATTTCTCAGTTTTGCTTTCCATGGTAACGGTTACCCATGGTCCACCACGGTCCAAAAATATTAAATGGAAAATTCCAGAACTAGTTCATAGATTTTAAATTGCCTGCTGTTCTGAGTAGCATGATACAGTCTCAAGCCATCCTACTCTGTCCTTCCTAGGACATGAATCATCCCTTTGTCCAGTGTATCCCTGCTGTGTATACTACTCACCTGTGTGAGTTGAATTTCTATTACCAAGATAAATACCCTAGATAATCAACTTAGGAGGAGGAAAGGTTTATTTTGGCTCAGTTTTGGAGGTTTCAGTAGATGGTCACGTGGCCTGCTGTTTTTGGGCCTGTAGTGAAGCAGAGCAGCATAGCAGGGAGTGCATGGTGGAGCAGAGCTGCTTACTTCATGGGGGCCATGAATCAGAGAGAGAGAGAGAGAGAGAGAGAGAGAGAGAGGGAGGAGAAAGAGAGGAGAGAGGGGGGGGGAATAGTGCAGGGGGTTCTAATACACTTGCAAGGGCACACCCCCAAGAACTTAAGTTCTTTCATCTAGGCCCCACCTACTAAAGGTCTCACCACCTCCTAGTAGCACCATGGGCTTTCAACACATGGGCCTTTGGGGGACATTCAAGATTGAAACCATAACACTACCTGTTAGTCACTCAGTTGCCAGGTCCATTATCAGATGGACTGTCATAATATCATGGTGCTTGTGTTCAAGTAACCTTTGTTATACTTAATAACCCCAGAGTGTAAGAATATGACACTGGCGATGTGGATATGCCAGAGAGAAGCTGTAAAATGTTTTCTGTAAATGAAAGGGTAAAAGTTCTGAATAAGCAAAGAAAACAATTGTATGCTAAATTTGCTAAGATCTATGGTAAGAATGAACCTTCTATTCATGAAATTGCAAAGATGGAAGAAGAAATTTATGCTAGTTTTGCTCTTGCACCTCATACTGCAAAAGTTCCAACTGCTGTGCATGGCAAGTGATTAGTTAAGATGGAAAAAGCACTAAATTATAGAGTTCAGTACTATCTTCATCTGTGGGCTTCCCCTGGGACTCTTGGAATGTATCCCACCCAGATAAGGGGGAATGCCTATAAATATGAGTAATCTTCGCCTTTAAAGATTTCATGGTCAAGTGCAAGATCCCTGTAAGTAAACAACATAATGTGGAAAGAGTGTGGCTATTATGAATAAAACTTCAGTTTGTCTGTCCACATCTTTTAGTGGATATATACACCCATTCCTATTGAATATACCTGGAGTGAATTGATGAATTATAGGATAGGCATGTTTAGTGTTTGTAGATACTCTGACTTTTCTGAAAGATCATTTTGGCTACAGGTCACTGGTTAAAGTGACAAGACTAGAGGCAGGGAGACTAGTTGGGTGCTTATTATGCATTCCCATTTAGGGGATGCGATCTGAATTAAGCAAAGTCAGTGAGGATGAGGTAGATGAATAGAACAGAGAGATACTGAGTGAAGGATGAGGCACCAGCGATGAGCCTATATTTTGCAGGAGAATTTGAAATAATGTTGTAGTTGAGTCTGACTTTGGGTCAAGACCACTTGAATTTGAATCCTGGGTTTGCCACTTCTTAGCTGTGTGACCGGGAATGAGCCACTTGGTTTCTGTGTGCCTTGGTTGTCTCAACTATGAAGTAGGAATAGTATACTTATCTGCTTTATAAGGTTATTATAGGATACATACAAAGTACTTAGAATTATTCATTATTATTCTTGAGAAAATGAGCAAAAGGCACAGAGAGTTCCAGGGAGGAATCCATAGTACCAGCTCTACAGAGGCAAACTCTGCAGGCTTCTTAATACCTTCTCTTTGTATATGAAAACACATTGGATTTCATAACATAAATACTCAAGAAAGATTGCATGGTTTTCTTGAAAGCAACTCAGGTCACTGCCATGAGTGTTAGTAATACCTTCATTCATTATATAGCTCTTTAATCTCAAGGATTTCAAAGTAAAAAAAAATCATCCTCATAACATTAAGGTGAGTCAAGGAAGTGAAGGAGGCTGGGGTTTATCTCAGTTGGTGGAGTTGCTTTGCAGTCTCTGAGGCCTTGGGTTCAATCCCCAGCACCACAAAAACGGGAGAAGGACCCAGCAGCCCATTTGCTAAAACAATCCTGAAACAATCAGTCATTGAAAACCCTATGGAGGTCACTATGAGTCAGACCCAACTCAACAACACTTAACAATCTGACAATAAGGAAGTAAAGATGATGTTTTTCTTTTCTTTTCTTTCCTTTTTTTTTTTTTTTTTTGGTACTGGGAATTGAACCTAGGACCTTGTGCTTGCATGCTTTGCAAATGCTGTACCACTGAGCTGCACCCCCAGCCTATTTTTTCCACTTTTTGAGACAGGGTCTCACTAAATTACGCAGACTGCCTCTGGTCTCAAACTTGAGATCCTCCTGCCTCTGCCTTCCAAGTCACTGGGATTACAGGTGTGTGCCATTGTGCCCAGCTGATATTATTCTTAGTTTACAGATGAGAAAACTGAGGTCAGTTGACTTTGTCCATGCTTGTATTAATTGGCTTCTCCTTTATCACATGAGTAAGCCTTATTTATCCTTGTTTTCACATTGTCAATCACAGTATTTCTCAAATAGTAATCAGTAGATCTTCTGCATTTAGAATCTCCGAGGACACTATTAAATGCAGATCCTTGGGCTTTATTTCAGGTCTGCAGATCAGAATTTCTGGAGCACAGGCTGAGGAGTCAGTGTTTTCACCCAGTATCCTAAGTGATTCTCTTGAATATTCTTTGTTGTATTCAGGGGAAGAGACAAGTGAATCCCAAATGCGCATTGTTTCTTGGTGACATTTTTCACCAAAAGGTATTAAATTATTTTATATTTAAAACTCAGACTACTATAACTAAAGCCTTAGAACTTTTTTCTAAACATATTGTATGATTTGGTATCTTTGTGAAGTTGATCAGTGCCTTTGTTTAAAGGTAAAACTGATTTTACCTATACAAAGGAATGGAACCCATTGGTAAGTTACCATAATGCTGCTAGAGAGATCATAGAGCTGCTAAGACTGAGGACTGGCTTCTGTCCATTTATTTGGTCAATGGTCCCACCTGCAGTTACTACTTATAGTGATATAGGGTTGAATAGGAAGAGTTATTCTGTGTTTTCATACCCTTTGTCTATTTGCATTCAGTGATGTAATCAGCCCTGTTTCTTTAATGGCCTTTCTAGCCAAGCAACATACAACTCTGGGGCTCAGGTAGCTTAAAGGCTTTCTCTAAGAGATAGGGCCCCGTAAGAGTTCACCACACTGTGATGGCCTCATGAATCTGCTTTCATCTTATTTAATTGTTCAGGAGGTCTGTTAACCTGAGTGGTATCTTGGCATTTAGTCTGTCTGGTTCTTTCTTGTATCTGTGGTTTCCTGCAGCCACATGTTGTTGTTGTTAAGTGCTGTGGAGTCGATATCCAACTCATAGAGACCCTGTGTACAACAAGTGAAACCCTATTGTCAGTCCTTCTCTGCTATTCATAGGATTTTCAATGGCAGATTTTTTTTTGAGGGGTGGGGGTGGAATGGGTTGCAGGGTCTATCTCCCAGGGCTGCACCACCTGGTATTCCCAGGAGGTCTCCTATCCAAGTACCAACCAGGCCTGACCTTGCTTAGCTTCTGAGATCTGATGAAATTGGATGCCACAGTGGTACAGCTGCAGGCACATAGTAGGGACTTAACAAATATTTGTTGAATGAATTACCTCACTCAACTGTATTTAAGAGCAAACAAAACCAACCAAATTAAAATAAGTTGTTGTAGCTCACTACTGAGATATATAGAAAGCACTAGCAAGTTTGAGATGATTAATTGAACTGGGACTAGAAACAGAATTGCCATTTTTTTCTTTCCTGCTTGCCATCTTTATCATTGAATCTCACAGTTGTAAGGGGTGTTATTCCTCATCTCTTCTGAAATTCCCTTTTTAAGGCTTCTTCTTACTCACTTGGCATTTATTTAATGTGTATGGCATATGCACTAGTATTGAATTCTGTCTGTTCCTTTTCCACCATGTCATTAAGCCAAAAAAGTTCACATTCATGCTATAATCTCTACTGTTAGATTTTTAAACAGTAGAAATCTTTCATTTCCTTTATAGATCTCCTTAGTACCTCATTTGAGTTCTTTGTACAATGGAAGTTCTTTTAATACTGTTTTCACTGACTGACACCAAGAGTGGATCATGAGCAAAGAGAATTATGAGCATATTTTAGAAGGATAAATATTTTCTTTACAACTAACCTACCTGTCCTTTTACATATATGTTTTTGACCATTAATATTTAGTGAACATGATGGTTTATTTTCTAATTTCTGTTTGTTTAGAGAAATTTCATCTGTTTTTTTTGCCAGCTGTCAGTCTTTCTATACTCTACCTTCCTTTTATTTCTTTTTATTTTTTACAGTACTTATAGTTGAACCCAGGGCCTCACACATAATTTGCAAGTGCTCTACTACTAAGCTGCACTCTCAGCTCATTAATTTTTTGTTTTGTTTTGTTTTAAGTTTTGAGTCAGGATCTCACTAAGTTGTGTAGGCTGCCTCTGACTTCAAACTTGCAATCCTCCTGCCTCCACCATCTGAGTCACTGGGATTAGAGGTGTGTGCCACTGTACCCCACTCTTTTATCACTTTACATGTCAGAATTTATAAATTGACCCTTTGGTTTGTCTGTATCCTATTTTCCACCTTATTATCATTCTGCTTTCATTTCTCTTTCTTTCTAAAAGACTAGAGAGAGTAGAATTAAACCTAGATGTAGGCAAGTTAATGAATAGTCTGGAAATCATGAATGCTACCTATGGATTACTACCTTATATGATCTGGTAGCTCCATATGCAGCTACTGACATTGTTCTCTGGCTCCTTTTGAGTCTTTGGGTGAAGTCATTCATCTTTCTTAGATTTAATTTATTCATTTAAGAAACTGTAATAATGAGAGAGATTTTTGTTCTCCAGACAGGGTCTTTATGATTAAAACAATATTCTTTACCCGTAAGTGTTAACAATTTCAATCAGTGTCAGGAAATAAGAAAGATAATACAAGAGAGCCTTTGATTCAATAAGGTCTAACTTTTGGTGAAAGTAGTTGGGTATAGGAAAGAAAGCAAAAAGGGAAAGATTTTAGTATTACATATAGTATTTTCCTTTATATATAGAAATAACTTGTGCCCCACACGTCTCTCCATTGCTGTACTGTGGGAGCTTGCATGTTGATATGAGACTGAAAGCTATGCCACCAGTATCTCAGCTACCAGCTGGGTCACCTATGGTGGACAGTTTTCACCCAAGCTCACCTGAGCTTCCAGACCAAGACAGACTAGGGAGAAGGACCTGGCAACCCACTCCCCAAACAACTAGACATTGAAAACCCTATGAATAGCAGAGAAGCACTGTCAGATATAGTGCCAGAAAATGAGCCCCCCCAAGTTGGAAGGAACTCAGAAGACTGGTGGCAAAGAGTTGCCTCCTCAAAGTAGAGTCTACCTTAATGATGAAAATGGAGGAAAGCTTCAGGGACCTCCATTTGCTGATGTGGCATGACTCAAAATGAGGAGAAACAATTGTAAAAATCCATTAATAATTGGAACATGGAATGTATGTAGTACGAATCCAGGAAAATTAGAAATCATTAAAAGAGAAATGGAGAGCATAAACACTGACAAATGGACCAGCATGGGCCATTTTGAATCAGATAACCATATGGTCTTCTATACTAGGAATGACAAACTAAAGATGAATGGGGCAGCAGTCACCATCAAAAAAGACATCTCAAGATCTGGCCTGAAATACAATGCTGTCAGTCATAGAATAATATCCATCCCTCAAGGAAGGCCAGTTAATATGACTATTATTCAGATTTATAAATCACCGCTAAGGACACAAATGAAGGTAGGGAAGATTTTTATGAGTTTCTGCAATTTGAAGTAGATCAAACATGCAATCAGGACATACTGATAATTACTGGTGACTGGAATGCAAAAGTTGGAAACAAAGAAGGCTGCTCAGTAATTGGAAAGTATAGCCTTGGTGACAGAAATGATGCTGAAGATTACATGACAGAATATTGTCATACCAATGACCTTTTCATAGCAAGTACATTTTTTCATCAATATAAATGGTGATTATACACATGGACTTCACCAGATGGAACATACAGGAAATAATTGACTACATTTTTGGAAAGAAATGATGGAAAGGGTCCATATCAAATGTCAGAATGAGATCAGGTACTGATTGTGGATCAGACCATCAGCTGCTCATATGCAAGTTCAAACTGAAACGAAGAAAATTAGACCAAGTGTACAAGAGCCAAGTTATGACCTTGAGTGTATCCCACCTGAGTTCAGAAATCACCTCAAGAACAGGTTTAATGAATTAGACACTAATGATAGAAGACCAGGTGAGTTGTGACATGACATCAAAGATACCATTCATGAGGAAAGCAAAAGGTTATTAAAAAGACAGGAAAAAAAGAGAAGACCAAATTACATGTCAAAAGAGACTCTGAAACTTTCTCTTGAACATCGAGCACCTAAAGTAAGAGGAAGACATGATGAAGTTAAGGAACTAAACAGATGTTTGCAAAAGGCAGTTCAAGAAGACAAAATCAAATATTTTACTGCCATGTGCAAAGAGCTGGAGACGGAAAACCAAAAGGGAGGAACACACTTTGTTTTTCTCAAGCTTAAGGAATTGAAGAAAGAATTCAAGCCTCTAGTGGCAATAGTGAAAGATACTATAGGGAAAATATTAAATGATGCAGGAAGCATCAGAAAAGGTGGCAGAAATACAGAGAGTCACACAAAAAAGAATTGGTAGCTGACCAGCCATTTGAAGAGATTGCATATGATGAGGAACTAATGGTATTGAAGGGCGAAGTAGAAGCTGCCTTCAAGGAATTGACAAAACACAAAGCTCCAGGAATTGAGGGAATACCAATAGAGATCTTTCAGTAAACATGCAGCATTGGAGGTGTTAACCTGTTTATGCCAAGAGATTTGGAAAACAGCTACCTGGCCAACTGACTGGAAGAGATCCATATTTGTGCCTATTCCCAAGAAAGGGGATCCAACTGAATGTGGAAACTAGTGAATAATATCATTAATATCACACAAGCAAAATTTTATAAAGATCTTTCAAAAGCGACTGCAGCAGTGTATAGGCAGGGAACTGCCAGAAAATCAAGCTGGATTCAGAAGAGGGCAGGGAGCCAGTGACATCATTGCTGATGTCAGATGGATATTAGCCAAAAGCAAAGAATAGCAGAAGGATATCTATCTATGCACAGGCATTTGACTGTGTGAATCATAACAAATTATAGGTAACACTTCGAAGAATGGGAATGCCAGAGCTCCTAATTGTACTCATGAGCAGTCTGTACATGGACCACAAGGCAGTCATTCAAACAGAAAAAGGAAGTACTGCCTGGTTTAAAGTTGAGAAAAGTATGCTTCAGGGATATATCCTTTCACCACATCTCTTCAGTTTCTATGCTGAGCAAATAATCCAAGAAGCTGAACTTTATGAAGAAGAATGTGGCATCAGGATTGTAGGAAGACTCATTAACCGCCTGTGTTATGCAGATGAAACAACTCTGCTTGCTGAAAGTGAGGAAGATTTGAAACATTTACTGATGAAGACCAAAGAACATAGCCTTCAGTATGGATTGCGACTCAACATCAACAAAACAAAAATCCTTACAACTGGATCAGTATGCAACTTCACGATAAATGGAGAAAAGATTGAGGTTGTCCATGATTTTGCTTAACTTGGTTCTACAATCAACATATGTGGAAGCAGCACTCTTTTAAGAAATTAAAAGATGCACTGCTTTGGGGAAAGCTGTGGCAAAAGATCTCTTTAAAGTATTGAAAAGTAAAAAGTAAAGATGTCACATTGAAGACAAAGGTGCGCCCAATTTGTGCCATGTATTTTCAGCCACGTTATATGGTGTGAAAGCTGGACATTGAGCAAGAGAGACAGGAGAAGAATTGATGCTTTTGAATTATGGTGTTGGAAACAAATATTGAATCCACCATGGACTGCAAAAAGAACCATCAGATCTGTCCTAGAAGAAGTATAACCAGACTGCTCCTTGGAAGCTAGACTGAATCTTACATATTTTGGTCATGTAGTCTGGAGGGACTAATCCCTAGAGAAGGACAGCATGATTGGGAGAGTGGCAGGTAAATGAAAAAAAGGAAAACCCCTCACTAGATGGATTGACATAGTGTCTGCAGCAATGGGCTTAAACATGAATAAGATCATGTGTCTGGCACAGAATCAGGGAGCTTTTCTTTCTGCTGTACATAGTGTCACTGTGAGTCGGACCTGACTGGATGGCACCTAACAACAACAACAACAACAACAATAACTTGTACTTTTGTGGTATGTCTTAGCATCTATGACCTAATTTTATCTCTTTCTTACAACAGTCCTATAAGGTGTGTAGATTCTGGGCCATGGAATTTGGATAGTCTTGGGTATTCAAATATAGAGATCAAGTACCTAACACTGTATTCCTTCGTAGGCAACATATCAGGATAGGAAACAGGCCGATTTTATATCCTGGCCTTGGTGCTTATGCTAGTTGGCTAAGTAACTTTGGGTAAGACCTTTCACTACTCCACACATCACTCTCCTCAAGTGAAGTGACAACAATTCCTACACTGAAGGGTGATTGTAAAGATTGAGCATCTGATCCATGGTGAGTGAGTGCGCAATAACATGCTAGTCCACTTTTTTCTCTCTCTTCCTTTAGGACATAAGGACAGTTTCCCTCTCTCCATCCCTCTCTTCCTTCCTTCCTTAACTTTCTTTTGAGAAAACAATTTAGTGTAATCACATCTTAGATTAGGGAAGACAGGAATCCAGCTCAACAGCACAAGAGAAATGCCTGTGAGCCCTTATCTGGGAGGCTATGTAAATGGAGCTCTTGTCTGCTGGGGGGAACAGCACTGACCTCACCAGAACCAGGCTAGCTCTGCAGCACTGGCCCAAGGCTGCCGCTTACAGCAGTGGCCTTGAGCATTCACATTAGGTGATTCTTTTTGTTCTGTTGTGTTTAGGCCATTGGATTTCTGGTAATGTTAGAATTTGAAAGTTGGTGCTGAATAACCACTACTTTTGCACAAAATACTTGAGCCAGGAATATAATTTGAATGAGTAATGACTCTGAGGATCTCCCCTGCCCATCCAGCCATTTTTTTTCCTAGTTATATTTTTATTTGTAATTGTTTAGGGTACAACATAATGGATTTCATTATGACATGTCAATACATGCATAAAGAATGGTTTTCTTAGAATTAATTTATAGCTCATGATGAGGAATACCATTTTATAAAGCCAACTTACTTCAGTGTGTCTTTCACAGAGATGGCCTCAAGATCAACTAACCTGTTCTTCACAACTTGCCCTACATTTGATCACCTGATAATATGCTCAGAAGATACCTGTTTGCTCTATTGGTAGCCAATTCTCAAAAGCTATAATGTAGGAATATTCCATGTGCCAAACAGTTCTGAGAGTTAGAGTACTTGCCAGAGACTCTCTGCCCCAGAGTTTCGTGTGAACTATAAAGCCATATTTTATGTTTGAAGTGTTAAGCCCACATAGACTTTAAAGATGTAGGTTTTTTTTTTTCTTCTTCTTCTTTTTTTGGCAGGTGGGGAACAAGCTAGAGCAACATCGTTACTTGGTGTAAAGATTTTATTGGTCCTGTGCACTGTGCTGCAACCTGTAATCCCAGGGATTTTATTGGTGCTATGAACTGTGCTACACATTCCTGTAATCCCAGGGACTCAGGAGGCGGAGATAGAAGGATTGCTAGTTTGAGGCCAGAGGCAGCCTGCACAACGTAGTGAAACCCTGTCTCAAAATAAAAAATATAAAAGGGGCTACGGGTGCATCTCAATGGTGGAGCACTTGTCTAGCATGCTCAAAGCCTGGGTTCAACACTCCAGTTCTAAAAAAAGAGATTTTATTGGCATTTTGATAATGAAACATTAATTTTTATGCTTAATCATTGTGGCAATTGTTTTTGTTGTTGTTAGGTGCCATCGAGTCGGTATCCAACTCATAGTGACCCTACATACAACAGGGGGAACACTATTGTCAGTGCTTCTCTGCTGTTCGTAACATTTTCAATGGCAGATTGATATTTGGGAGTGGGTTGCTGGGTCCATCTCTCAAGCCTACAGTATCTGGTGTTCCCAGGTGGTCTCCCATCCAAGTACTAACCAGGCCCTACCCTGCTTAGCTTCCAAGATCTGATGGGATCAGATGCCACAGGGCTTCGGATGCCACAGGGCTACGGCTGCAGGCATTGTGACAATAGGTGATAATAATAGTGGGAAATATTTACTTTGCTTAAAATTGAACTAATACCATAGGAAAATGGGGAAGGTAGAGTCCTTAATACCCTATAAAGAAAAAGAATCATACTAATGACTTTTTAAATTTGGAAACATCAGGCAAATACCCCCCTCACCCCTGGCCTAGGATTGATAAAGGAGCACTTACCATTCTCATAAGGAGATGAAGCCTCATGGAGCCATCTGTGGGATTTATGGCTCACTAGGAAAGCTCTGGGGTGTGGGGAAGGTTTTCCATTCATAGCCGGCTTCATTCACAGAGAATATTAGGTCACACAGATGCTCACTACCCCTGCTGAACTTCACAGACAGGTAGGCTAGGCTATATGAAACAGACTGTATTCCAGAAAGCTAGGGCACCTGTTAACCTGGAACCTCAGCGCATGCAGTCCTTGGACATTTGAGTCTCTGAATGGAGAAAAAGGAGGGGGTTGTGAATTTGGGAAGTTCACTCTGGATACTAAACTGTATATGATAATTTGCAATGTTAGCTGGGAAATGCAATGGTGGACTATTTGCAATCAAACTCTTCTCTCTATGTAACTCTAAATCCTTGAACTTTTGCCTGCCTGCCTGCCTGCCTGCCTGCCTGCCTGCCTGCCTGCCTTTCTTTCCTTTCTTTTCCCTTCCCTCCCCTCCCCTCCCCTTCCTTCCCTTCCCCTTCCCTTCCCTTCTCTTCCCTTCTTTTTCTTTCATACTAGGGAGTCGAACCCAGGGTATCAAACATGCTTGGCAGGTGCTCAACCACTGAGCTGTACCCCCATGTAATTTTTCACATTTTATTTTGAGACAGGGTCTCACTAAATTGTGCAGGCTGCCTCTGGCCTCAAACCTGCCCTCTTCCTGCCTCCTCCTCCTCCCAAGTTGCCAGTATTACTGGCATGTGACATCATGTTCAGCAAAATCTTTGATTTTTTCAAAGACAGCATGCAACTTCTTTTTGTAGGGTAGATTACGAAGACAGTGAAACTCTTAAGTTTTTTTCCCTGAGTGCCATACTATATTGGTCTCAGCAATGGAAATGGAACCTGGGTATAGTAGTGGCACCCTTGTAGTCCCAGTTGTTAGGGAGGCTGAGGCAGAAGAATCACTTGAGTGCACAAATTTCAGGCTAGGGAGCCTGGGCAGCACAGTGAGATTCCCATGTCAAAAAATTAAAAACTTATGGAAATGAATCCAGGTTAATTCATGGCAGCATCATTTGCATTTGGAGTTTCAAGCAAAAAAGTATATCTTCTTTTTTTTTTTAATTGGTGAATGGGTCTCACTATATAGCCCAATCTGGGCTTGCACTAACCATCCTCTTGCCTCAGTCTCCAGAAGCTCTGGTATTGTAGGCATGTGCCACCAGGCCAGGCAAAATAGTTTCTCATAAAAGTGAAATAATTTAATCTGAAAAATATAATGTACAAACTTCCTAAAGTCCATGGAATTTTTGAACTTGCCTCCTGGAAGACTTGGCCTTAAAGGATGACCAGATTATCAGAAATAGGGATTTGTGTTCAAGAAGTTAGAGCCTGTTATGAATTAATGTTTTACCAAGTCACAAGGAGTACTACTGTTTTTAAGATGATGGAAAATCAACTTCCTCTTTCCTCCAGGAGGGCTCCTGGGCCCCCTGGGGCAATCTAGGAAACTGCTCAGACAGGAAGATGGCCAAGGGGAATGGGATGTCTGTGTGAAAACACTGGCTATTGTTTGTTATTACAACTGTCTTAGCATTTTTCCGGTGATAAAGGGTGCTTCTCATAGAGACCTGGCCTTGTGGCTTCATTCTAACAAGTGACTTCAGGCAAGGCCAACTCTTGGGGATCTTGAGAGCACATCCATTTGTTGTGCACATGCTAAGTCGTCCTCTTTCTCCACATTTCTACTTTTTTGTTTTGTTTTGAGACAGGGTCTTGCTAAATTATGCAGGCTGCCTCTGGTCTCGAACTTGCGATCCTCCAGCCTTGGCCTCCCGAGTGACTGGGATTACAGGTGTGTGCCATTTCTACTTTTTAAAGAATATATATATATTTATATTTATATTCAGAGCGATAAATTTCCATCTTCTATAAAGTCCAAGATCATGTGGCAACAAAAATACCTTAATTAGAATGGACACAGGAAGAGAACAATGTTGAACCAATACGAAGATCTCTTGAACTTGCCAGTGACACAGTCTGAGAGAGACTCTTGGGCAGTGGTAGGCTGATAAACTGGCTCTGCAAAGCAAAAGCCCTGATTTGTAGCATTTATTAATTCCATGGTGTAAGCATTCCCGCCATAGTTGAATTCACACTACTAACGCAAAGCCTTTGAGCATGGAGTTGAGGAGTACGTATAGTTGGCTCTTCCAAGTGGTACAAGCTGGCTCCATCTAGCATACCGCTGGCTAGGCCTTGGTATGTTTGCATAATTAGATGGAAAGTACATATGTTGGTATATATATATATATATATATATACACACACACACAGTATATGAATCTGACAGTGAAGATTTCTTCTGGGTTCCATGCCCAGAAATGACACGATAGATCAGGCCATGTGTGAATTTGCCATGGGTACAGATGCCTCTTCTCCTGCTTGCCATCTTTACTCTTGAAACCTTCCTTTTGGTATTCATCCAGATGCCATCCTCAGCCTGCTCCTCCTCCTGTTTTACATAATCTCCTGGAAGATTGACTCTGTTCTAGACAATGTGACTTCTTCAGATTGCCATCTGAGGCTCTTGTCCCTAGGTTTTAGATTTTAATTCCTTGTCGGGTATACCATTGACATGTCCCAAAAGATACGCCAGCTTCTGCATTTCTGAGGTAGAATTCAACACCTCTCTGCCCCACAGAAGTCTGACTCCGCCTCAGTTTTCTTACCTATGAGGAATATAATTTTGTTTTTAGTTATCCCCTGGAAATCAGGTAAACATTTCTGATTCCCTCTTTATATTTTACCTCTGACAATTTTCTTCCTGATTTTTTCCTAAACATGTCCCTCTAACCAATCCCTTTTCTATCCTTATTTTCATTATCCCAGTTATGCCTTTTACAGATGTTCTTCTGGAGGATCAACAAATCCCTCACTGGTTTCCCAACTTCAAAATGATTTCTCTGACCATGCTTAACACCTCATCATTGTCTCCCCATTTCCCATAGAACCTGGAGTCTCAGCCTCCTAGCATGTGCCCTGAGTCACCTGGAACTATTGCCCCTATTGCCTCTCTAGCTAAGCCACTTGCCCCTTGTCACAATGGCGTGCAACCATGCTTCCCCCTCGCAGTTCTTTCTTCTTAATGACTTTGTTTATGTCTGGCTCTTTGCTTGCTGTGCCCTCAGGGATATTGTTAACTTCCACAGCCTACTCAGGAAACCTTTTTCTGACACCTCCTCCACCCCTGGGCCCTCTTGGGGTTTCCATGATGGACTGATATGCATACAGCCGGTCTCTCCACCTTTTTACTCACATTTTATTATATTGAAGCTCAGAAAGTAATACCCCCAAGGATGGCAGTTTGGCAGGCTGAGTACTTTGGACTGAAGGGAAGGAGCACAGAAGGAAGGTCTTTCTGCCCTTCCCTTCACCTCTATCCCCCAAAGCAAGCCATTGTTGTTGTTGTTGTTGTTAGGTGCCGTGGGGTCGGTATCCGACTCATAGCGACCCTCAGAGGGTTTTCAATGGCTGACTGTTTCGGGATTGCCTTGGGAGTGGATTGCCAGGCCCTTCTCCCATTTTTGGGGTACTGGGAATTGAACTTGGGACTTCAGAGACTGCAGCGCAGCGCTGTACCAACTGAGCTAAATCCTAGCCCCTAAAGCAAGCCATAGAAACTAGAGTCTCCCACCCCTAAAGCTAGCCCATAAAACCTAGAAATATTACTCTAAATTTGCCCCACCTTTCTGTGTAAGACTTGGCCATAAATACATTCTCTGACCTTCGTTGTCTGGTAAGTAGATCATAGACTGTCATTCCAGTGAGGAAGGAAGACTGCATAGAGAAGCCAAGATGAATCCAAACAGGTCTTGCTGAGTTCACTTCTCTCTCTGTTACTTAGGTCATTCCCTTTTAGTCTGGTTACATTTCTACATGGCTGTCTGTTCATCGTTGAACCTACACATAAAACCAGACAGTTTTCCCTGGGCCTTCTTGTCTTCATTTCTGAAGGCTCTCTTGTCATATGAAAAGTTAAGTAAGTAGATTTTTCCTCTCTCTCTCTCTCTCCCTTTCTGTCGCTCTCTGTCTCTCTCTCTCTCTCTCTCTCTCTCTTTTAGGTACTGGGGATTGAACCCAGAGCTTTGCGCTTGGATGCTTTGCAAGTGCTGGACCACTGAGCTATATCCCCAGCCCATTTTTTTGTTTACTTTTTTGAGACAGGGTCTCGCCAAATTACACAGACTGGTCTTGAACTTGCGATCCTCCCGCCTCTGCATCCCAAGCTGCTGGGATTACAGGCTCGAGCCACCGTGCCACTTTTCTCTTGTTAAGTTGCAATTAGTTGTAGGAGTGTCAGCTGTGACCTTAAGGTAGGTGAGAAAGGTCACAATTTTCTGCCTCTGGTTCTAATGATTTCTTTGTTTCCTCTATTGGATCAAATAAACTATGTGTCAGAACTGCATGTCTTTAGTGCCTTGCAGAGTACCTGACACATAGTACTGTTTAGTTGATGTGTGGATGAATAAATAGATGAATAAGTGACCAGGACATCCATTTTCTACCCTCTATGTGCAACTGCTGGGGTTTAGCTCAGTTGGTAGAGTGCTGTGCTGCACTCTCTGAGGCCCTGAGTTTGATCCCCAGCACCACAAAAATGGGAGAAGGACGTGGCAACCCATTCCCCAAGCAATCCTGAAAACCATCAGCCATTGGAAACCCTATGAGGGTGGCTATGAGTTGGACCCAACTCGACAACACCTAACAACAATGATATGCAACTAGCAAGGGATTGCCAGCCTTACCAAATGAAAAACAAACAAACAAACAAACCACTATCAGTATGGAAGTTCCTCAGAAACCTTAAATACCATATCTTGAGCAACCTCTCTGCTGGCTATATAGCCAAAGGAAATGGAATCAAAGAGACACCTGAACTTCCTTGTTTATTATATCACTATTCACATTAGCCAAGGTATAAAATCAACCAGAATGGACAAGTATGGATAAATGAATTTTTAAAATGTGATATATATACACAATGGGATATTATTCAGCCATACAAGGATAAAACCTGTCACTTGCGCAACATGTGTGGAATTAAAGAACATAATGTTAAGTGAAATAAACCAGACAGAGAAAGATAAATACCACCTGTACTCGCTTATTTATGGAAGTTAAAACAGTTGATCCCATGGATGTAGAGAGAGAATAGAGGTTACTATAGACTAGGAAGGCAGGGGAAGAGGGAGAGAGTGACAGGTGGATAATGGAGTAGCAAAGCATCATTGGGAGAAATAGTTCTGTTATTACATAGCACATTACAGCAACCATTTTCAAAATAACTAGAGGAGAGCTTCAAGGCTCCTAACACATAGAAATGCTAATATTTGAGGTGATAGAAATGGTACTTATCTTGATTTGTTCATGACAGATTGTATACATGTGTTGAATTATAATATTGTACCCCAGAAGTAAGTCCATATCACACACACACATACAATTGACATGTGCTTATATTTGAAATTCAGGTAAATAAAGACTAGTTTTTTAGTACAATGGATGGGTCCCAAATACCACAGGGGACACACTTCTACCCCAAAATTATTGAATTATTTATTATTTATCTGAAATTAAAATTTTACTCAGCATCCTTTAATTTATTTGGCAACCCTAACCTAACAAAGAAGTGAATTCATATCTAAAGTAGAAATTCAAAAAGCACTGAAGCTCACATTAAGGTGTACATTAAAGATGTCCAATTACAAAAAAAAAAAGCACTGAAGCTTTTGCTGAGCTTGACAGGGTCCTAGAGTTTTTATGTCTGCAGCTATAGCACCAAGGCATCCAATCCTGCCTGATCTTGGAAGCTAAGCAGGGTAGTCCTGATTAGTCTTTGGATGGGAGGCCGCCTGGGAGTACCAGGTACTGCAGGCTAGGGAGAAGGACTTGGCTGCCCACTCTTGAAACAATCTGCCATTGAAAACCCTATGAATAGCAGAGAAGCACTGACATAGTGCCCGGCATGGCACAGTGTTGAGTAGTATTTCATTCTGTTGTACATAGAGTTGCTATGAGTCAGATCCAACTTGATGGCATCTAATAACAACAACAACAGAATTTTTATAGACTTTAATCTTACATTACTGGATGGAAAAAGTGTAAATAGCTTAATACTTGGATGTACTGACTTTACCACAGGCACTGCTGTGTGTCATAACATATGATTTCCCCTGAAAGAAAGGATTTGTTTCCTTGCATGACAAGAAAATTTCATACATGAATTTGGTTAATATGGAAAGATAAGCAGAGTTTACTTGTGAGTTCACTATACTTAATGAGTGTGTTTAAAAACACAGTGAGTACCATGGAATGGAAAGGCAGGGATCCTCAGTATCGGAAGCAGCCCCAAAGGGCCTTATTAACAATGTTTGACAAGTTTCAACTATGGTTATTATCCTGAGACTGAGGATCAGAGTTTTCAATGGAAATCATTCCATTTTTGTGTGAAAACTGTGTGTCGTTCAAGATCCAACACCGAGGTGATGCTACTTCTGTTTTTTGACCTTGATGGAATTGTGTGACCTGACTTTGCATCTAGGAATCCTACAGTGAACTCTGAATATTATAAAGGCTTATTAGAACATTTAAGGAACAATGTGCATAGAAAATGGCCTGAGAAATGGGAAAATGGTTTTATTCTCTACCATGGCAACGCTGTGTCAAACATTGCTTCTGTGTGACAATTTCTGTCAAAATAAAAACATTACAGTGTATTCTCATCCACCTTATTCACCAGATCTGGCGCTATGACTTTTGACTCTTTTCCAAAGTCAAAATGGCCATGAAAGGTAAATGTTTTGAATCAATTCCAGATATCAAGGCAGCCATGACAGTGCAACTAAAGACACTATAAAAGAGGACTTCCAGAACTGCTTCAGAAAGTGGCAGGAATGATAGGATATGTATGTTCCAAGCCAGGGGAACATTTTGAGGGGCATTAATGGCAATGTGTCTTTTATTGTAATAAATTTGAGAAAAATTTAGACATTTACCATATTTTTTGATCAAACCATAGTATATTGATTTATTGTTGTGGGATAGTTGTTGGTGGGTATTTAAAAAGAGAGTATAAGATATACTCTTAGTGCTTGGGGATGCATGTAGGGACAACAATGTGTGCCTTCTAAAGTCTATAAAACCTTGGATGAGTTTTAGGTTTTCTTGGGGAGTTGCCGACTGGAATAGTACTCACCACTGTTGCTCTGGTGCAGACGCCTGGGAACCATGAGGCACAAGATGGAGGCTGGCATGGAAAAGGACGCCAACCTGTCTAAATGTGGTGGCTTACTTAGTACTTTCTCTACTAAAGCAGCAGATGACTGAAGTATTATTTTGACTGGAGGATTTTTTTTTTCCAAATTACAAACAATTTGTTAATAGTTTATGTTTTAGAAGGTGAAAGAGTATTGCTCCATGACTGGAAACAGAATTGAAATATGGCACATTTCATCTCTGACACTTTCTCTGCTCTTTATGCCAAAATAGATAATTATGGAAGTTGTACATACAGCAAGGATACTTGGGCAGAATTGTAGGTATTTATGCCATTGGAATTAGATAGGTTCTCTTAGAAAAAAATGAATTCTAATGGCAGAAAGATTGACCCAGAAAAAAAAAAAAAGGCAAAACAGTCATGAAGCATTTTTGTGGCCTTGCTATCACGATCTTGTCAGGAAAGCGACGGTCTCTGATTAAATCCAGATTGAGCTGTTTCCTGCTAGCGTGTTAACCCACAGGGCAGGCTTAGCCCTCCATAGCTCACTTTTTAAGTCAGAGTTATTAAACACTTGTCTGCCAAGGGTTCCACCCCTTTTCTTCTAAATTTCAATTCCAAGTTACTGAAATAATACAAAAACAAAAACAGTCTCTTAAAGGGACTATAAACCTATTGAATCTTTTGCTGCAAAAATGAAACTCTAACAGTTTAACTTGTACAGTCTGGCCATATGGCATAGAGTGTGTGTGTGTGTGTGTGTGTGTGTGTGTGTGTACTTCACTTCTGTTACTTCACAATTCTAGTAGTAAGCAGAACATTTTAAATTTTTGCTTCGTAAAAACATAATCGATTTGAATGTTGGTAAATTAGAACTCAACTTTGAAATCCCATTCTTCCCCCTATAATAGCAAATAAACATTAGGGTATTTAGCAAATACATAGAAAATGACGTTAAGGAAATGCTCTGATACCCTAACACACATTGTTAATTTTTTGTGAGAATGGTTTTAGACAGCAGAGCAAGTCTGTACTCCATTTTATGTCATTAATCCTCACTCATTATACTCAGAAAATGACCTTTTCAATCTAAATCTTGAAAGTAGTTTCCTGGCCATTCTTTTAGGTCAAACATAGTTCTTTCTCATGTACATATGTAGACACTGAGGAAAATATATCATTAAAGGGCCTGAGGAGAATCATTTATGCAGATTGAGATTCCCCCTACCCTGCCCCAGAAAAAGAGGACCAAAAGGAAGAGCCTGGGCAGTGAGGAGCAGAATTCCATTCCCAAGGGAGAACGTTGGCTTCCCGCCAAATCTGCTTTCTGGCAGAAAAAGGGACCCACTTCATCAGGTCCTTTGACAAGCATTTTTCTCTGTGTTTGAATTTTTGGCCACATCAATACTCAGTGAAAAATTAGTTCTTTTAAGTAGTCATTACTTTCCAAAAGAAAGATTTAGCTTTAAAGTAGAATTGCATTTTAAAGTAAAATTAAGAATCATCAAGTTACAAAATTGGTAAGGGAACCCTGGCATTATTACAAGATAAGGAAACTCCATTTAGAATTTGAGCTTGAATATGCTTAACGATTGAGAAGCCATAACTTTTGCTGTTGTTAATGCTTGGCATTAAAGCATATTTTTTTAACTGTTACTTTTTAATATTATGCATGCAGATTTTTACTAGGTCTCTTGGAGTACATAGTAAAAAACAAAAATATCCCTACATTTTAGTACTGTATTAAGAAAGAGATCAAAGAAATATAGATGTTTGAAGATAAAAATTAACATTACATTTTACAGTGTCTTTATTTTTCTATTTTTTTAAAGTGAAAAATAGTAAATACGCATTAGGTCTTAAATGCATTGCGGTAACTTCCTAAGCCATCATTTCCTAAAGTATGTTAATTCAAAAGTTCTGCAAGATCCTCTGAGAATAAAGGAAAATCTGTTTGGAAATGTCATATACTATATCCCACTGTTGGATTCCTGCTAACATATGTTAGCATAGGAAAGACTAAGAAATTCTGCAGTAAAGAAATGTCTTTGACTGTATTGAACATGGTAGTCTCCAAACTTGACCACAAGATCTTCTTTTTTTTTGGAGCGTTTTACTTAAAGCCATACTACACCCAATAATTAAAAATGTCATTAGAGTTTGAAACAATTTGTCTTTTTAACTTTATTGTTTCTGCTTTAAGTTATTTGGAGCTTCTGAGGAACAGATAGATACTAATAGGCTTATTTTAAAACTACTGTAGTAGTGATGAAAAACAGTTATGATCTGAATCAAAAATCCTAAGAGGCCTAAAGAAAAATTTAGTATTTTTCCTGAACCAGAAAGTTCTCCTTAAAAAAATTTTTTTTTCAAAATTGAAATAAAGCCATCCACCACATAAGTTTAGTCTTAATGTTAATTCCTGTTAGCAGGTAGGTATGATGAAGTTAAGCTGTTTTAACCCACTTCTAAAGGTCGTTGGTACCACTTAGATCTTTCGGAAAGTAATCTTTTGGTTAGTTTCTTTCCAGTAGTTTAACTTCTGATAGGTTTAGTTGAAGAAAAAGCAAACACATGACTTAGTAGCCAGTTAGCATCATGAGAGGTTCATTTCTTTTCACCCCTTTAATTTTTGTATGTCTGATTGTTTCAATTTAGGAAAATCCAATATAAAGCAATTCAGCTTGAAATTCAGATAAACCCCCTGGTGGTTGTTTGCATCACGTTGAATAATTATTTCCTTCAGAAAAAGATTTATTACAGAAATCCTCATGGCAAGACAGTTTCTTTAGTGCCTATGAAAGACAAATTAAACTTTGAAAAATCACATCTCTATATAATTTGGTAGGCACTGATTTATTGTAGAATGCACAGCACACTCATATTTTTCTTCAACTTAATTTTCTTCCCCTTATACTCAGTTTTTAAGCTTTCACATTTTATCATCCATCCATTTTTAGCTATTAGGGTTTATGCCCACCAACAATTATATCTGCCAGTATCATTTGCAGTTTTATTCTCAGGTAATAGCTATTCTCATGAGTATTGCCTTTTTCATGTCACAAGTTTCCTGAAGGCAGGGCTCATGCACCCCCCACCCTCTTCTTTCCTTTCCTCCCCCGAGATGAACCCAGTCCAGCTTGGAGTATCTTTTCCTCAGCCAACTCTGTTAATTGTTGATGGTATTGAATCGGAGTGTATGTTGACTTTCATGGACTGAAGAATGTCAGATCATGGTTAGATCTCCATAAATTTCCATGGAGAACATTCTCCTACCATGCTTGTTTTTTCAGGCTATGAGCATATCAACTGGATCACACAAATCCTTAAAACTTTTAAAAATCAGTTTTCCGAAGCCATTATGAATTCACTGTTTTGATATAACACTGTAGGAGCTGTCTTCAAGAATGAGTTTGAAAACATACTTTGGAATAATTTATAAAGGGGATGTTTGATGACATTTGCTAAATTCAGTCTTGGCATTATAGAAAACCTCTTTGGTGAAATCTGTCAGCATCCTATTTCTTGACAGGGGAGTAAGTACAAGCAGGTATAACCAGCACGAAGTAGTACCTAGAAAGAAAGGGAGCACACATATATAAATCCTCACCTACCATGGCTACCGGGCTGGGTTTTAGCTCAGTTGGTAGAGCACTGTGCTGCAGTTTCTGAGGTCCAGAGTTCAATTCCCAGCGCCCCCCAAAATGGGAGAAGGGCCTGGCAATCCACTCCCAAGGCAATCCCGAAATAGTCAGCCATTGAAAACCCTATGAGGGTCGCTATGAGTCGGATACCGACTCGATGGCAGCTAACAACAACAACCATGGCCACCACCCTGTACTCTACACTCATAGAGAACATTGCCTTACATGACTTGTAGGGAAATTAAGTAAGAACAAGGAGAAATAACAAACAAGAGCTTTAGCTGTTTCGGTGTTTCCAGTTTTACACGAGGAAGTCATTTCTGCTGATGGTAATCATAAATTTATCACACAGGTTGAAGGGGACCAGCTGCCTCCAGGACACACAGTCAGTCAGTATGAGACCTGTAAGATCAGGACCATAAAAGCTGGCACCTTGGAGAAGCTTGTGGAGAACCTGCTTACAGCTTTTGGGGACAATGACTTTACCTATATCAGCATCTTCCTGTCAACATACAGAGGCTTTGCCTCCACTAAAGAAGTGCTGGAACTGCTGCTGGACAGGTAAGGATCTAAAGAGGCTGAGGGTCAATGGCACTGTAGGTCTACATGCAGGGAGAAGGCTTGAGGTTCTGAATCACTAGCACTTGGTATGCTGATTGGGAGGTATAAGGAAAAACTAACTGAAGGAATGACCTTTGGAACAATGCATGCAAATTAGCCAGGAGCCACTTACACGGTCTTCTTCTGGGAGGAAAATCCATAAAAGCCTGGCACTCCAGAGGTTAAGGCAGGAGTATTTAGAGTTCAAAATCACCCTGGGCTACGTAGCAAGACCTTTTTTCAAACAACAACAACAAAACCCTCTAAAAATCAAAACCTAACCAAAACAAAAAATATACAAAAGAATTAAAGAGTAGATAATATAAATCTAGATTTGACTTTTTATAGATTTATGTTATTTGCCACCCTAATTTTCTAATTTTATGGAAATTCTTAAATTTTATAATCTCTGTGTAATTCCAGTAAATAATGAATTGGCAGCCAGGTCCAGTGGTACACACCTGTAATCCCAGCAGCTCGGGAGGCGGAGACAGGAGGATTGCAAGTTCGAGACCAGAGGCAGTCTGTGTAACTTAGCAAGACTCTGTCTCAAAAAGTAAAAAACTGGGCTGAGGATGCAGCTTAGTGGTCCAGCACTTGCAGAGCATGTGAGTGGGAGGCCCTGGGTTCAACCCCCAGTACCGCAAAATATAAATAAATAAATAAATAAAATTAAAAAAATAATAAATTGGCCAGGAATTTTATTATTGTTGGGACTAATGTGCTAATGCATATAAAGTATGGAGCACAGTCTTATAGGAAGCAGCTAATGAATGATGGTTATGGTAAAGATAATAATTATTAACAATCACCATGTATTAACTGCTATATGGATATGCAAGCCTGCAGCCATAGCCCTGTGGCGTCTGATCCTGTCAGATCTTGGAAGCTAAGCAGGGTTGGACCTGGTTGGTACTTGGATAGGAGACAGCCTGGGAACACCAGATACTCTATGCTTGGGAGAAGGACCTGGCAACCCACTCCCAAAAATCAATCCGCCATTGAAAACCCTATGACTAGCAGAGAAGCACTGACAATAGTATTTTGCCTATTGTACGTAGGGTCACTATGAGTCGTACACCGACTCAACGGCACCTAACAACAATGACATGGATATGCACATAACTATCATCCTTGGTCCATGGTGTTAAGGCTCTTGTAACTAGAACAGTGTGCATGTAACTCACACATGGGTAATATTCATTTGTCTCCCCTTACTTTTGCTTATCATTAAATTTGTTCTTTCTAAAATATACCATGAAATTGACTTGATACTGCGAGAAAGAAATTGTGAACCAGACAATTGTTTTAGAGTCATGAGAATCCTCATTCAAATCTTTATATTCTGAGGTCTCATGTATAAGGAAGGAAATGAGACAGGGTGTTTTTGTTGGGCTTTTTGACTATTGATTTTTATTAACTGGATTATTTTTATTTTAAAAATAATCTCTACTCATGTTGAAAATGTTAAAGATTTATACTCTTGAAGGATATTAAAAATAAATATTAGAGTTTTCTTACATATTGCTATATTTTCCCAGATAACATTTATTAAGTTTTAAAATGTGTTACTAGTAGAAAGAAAAAAATTAAACAGATTATAGTCTAACTAGGCAGATAATGCATACTAATAGTTGCAAAATAGAAGTGACCCAGTATGTGATGAAAATTTCACACAATTCAGAAAATTCTAAAAATAAAAAGTAAAAAATTTCCTTTTCTGCAAGTTCCCTAGTCTTATCCCTTCTTAGTAGTAATCACTGTCAACCATTCTGTTTGTATTCCTTTCAGACTCTTCTGGGCATATTTAAGTGTGTGTATGTACAGCCATTGAAAACCTAATGGCGGTCGCTATGAGTGGGACCCAACTCACCAGCACCTAACAACAACACGTATATATACATACACTCTTGTATACAATGTGTCATATACATATTTGTTTATATGTAATGCTGTATTACGTGTCCTTATGTGTGGTAAAAATAGAATCAGGTAAACAATCTGCCCAGAAATTGTCATTTTTTTTACTTACCTATGCATCTTGAGCCTCTAGGCATACCACTGTGACGTCTAATCCCGTCATATCTCAGAAGCTAAGCAGGTTTGGGCCTGGTTAGTACTTGGATGGGAGACCACCTGGAAACACCAGGTGCTTTAGGCTTGGGAGAAGGACCCGGCAACCTACTCCCAAAAAACCATCTGCCATTGATAACTATGAATAGCAGAGAAGCACTGACAGTAGAGTTTCACCTTTTGTACATAGGGTTGGTATGAGTTGGACACTGACTCAGTGGCACCTAACAATAACAACAACAAGGCATCTTGGAGATTTTTACTCATTAAGTGAGTTAACATTTGTAAAAGGCTTTTAATATTGGATGACATATTGAAAGCTGAAGAAATATGAGTTATTATTTCAAAATAAGCACATATAGATGAATATACCATCATCTCGTTAATGGCTTTATGATACTTACTGAATCTATTGTTTTATGGATAGTTACTTCACCTCTGGCTAGTTTTTAAATTTGTTCAAAAAATTTTTGTAAACAGTAGTGCAAGAAGCATTTTTTTATTTTTATTTTTTAGTACTAGGGGTTTGAATCCAGTGTCTCATGTATGTTAGACAAGTGCTCTAACACTCAGCTGCATCCCCAGCCCCCTTTTTATTTTATTTATTTATTTACTTATTTATTTATTGAGGGGGGAACTCTTGGGGGTTGAACCCAGGGCCTCACACATACTTTGCCAGTGGTCTTCCACTGAGCTACACACTCAGCCTTTTGTTTTGTTTTGTTTTGTTCACTTTTTATTTTGAGACAGGGTCTCCTTAAGTTGTACAGGCTTCCTCTGGCCTTGAACTCATGATCCTCCTGCTTCAGCCTCCTGAGTTGCTGGAGTTATAGGAATGTACCATAGTACCCTACATGAAGCAGCTTGAATGTATATTTTCTGGGTTTGAGAATTCTATAGGATAACTCATAGAAGATGAATTAAAATATATCAGCATTTAGAGATTTGAAAGATGTTGACAGGTTGCCCCACCACAGTTCTGTCCACAGAGAGCAGAGTGCCTGTTTCCTACTTCACCCACACCCTCTCCAACTGGGCATGTTTCCATCTCTCCCACTGAGACCATCTCTACCATGATCTGACATTGACAAATGGGAATTCATTGTTTCTTGCTTTATACTTCTTGTATTTATGAGTAGAATTTAGTATATTTTAAAATCCTCATTGACCACTTGTAATTTCTGTGAACTGTTTTTTCATATACTTTGCCTATATTTTTGGGCTATTTTCATTTAATTATAATTCTTTGTATATTAAGGAAGTTTGTTTTTTGCTTATCATTATATTGGAGATATTTTTTCCTAATTTGTTCCTTGGCTTTAAAAGTTGTTTACTAATATTATTTTCTATGAAGACATTACATTTTTGATGTAATTATATCTATCAGTCTTCAGAAAGGACTTTAATAATCAAATTTCTATTCTAGTGTAATTAAGTTTATTGGCAACAGTGGAGTTTTTCTCAAAATAGTTGTTAGTCAGCATTCTGTCACTATAACAAATACCTGAGACAGTCAACTTATAAAGAGAAAAGGTTTATTTTGGCTCACAGTCTTAGAGGTTCTAGTCCATGATCTGTTGGTCCTGTTGTTTTTAAAGCAATCACATGTACATTATGGTACAAGTGTGTGGTTGAGCAAAGCTGGTCACCTGGCTAGGGAGTAAAGAGAAGAAGAGGAAAGGGCGGAGATCCCATTGTTCCCTGCAAGAGCATGCCCCAAGGTGACCTAAAGACCTTCTACTAAGCCCTACTTTTAAAAGTTTCACAGTTTCCCAGTAGCTTCACCCTGGGAATCAAGCCTTTAACACATAGGCTTTGGGGGGACATTTAAGATCCAAACTATAGCAGTAGTTTCCTTGTAAATGCATATTGTTGTTGTTGTTGTTGTTGTTGTTGTTGTTGTTGTTGTTGTTAGGTGCCATTGAGTTGGGTCCCACTCATAGGGACCCTGTGTACCACATAATGAAACACTCTCCGATACTGTGCCATGCCTGGCACTGTTGTCAGTGCTTCTCTGCTATTCATAGGGTTTTCATGGCAGATTGTTTCAGGAGTGGGTTGCCAGGTCCTTCTCCATAGCCTGCAGTACCTGGCATTCCCAGGTAGTCTCCCATCTAAGGACTAACCAGGCTGACCCTGCTTAACTTCTGAGATCAGGTGGGCTTGGGTGCCAAGGTGCTATGGCTGCAGACGTAATGCATACAGAGTTGAATTATTTGGCTCAGTGTTTATTCATACCGCCATATTCAGGGACATTCACAAAATGTTCTTTATCCTGCATTGATCTGGTTATGATACAATGATACACTGGGCTACAGCATAGGAAATTCTGTAAATTTTTGTATAACAGTACTTGACAACATATTAAGCCTAGAATATAAATTTCTGTGATTGGTGAGTCATTTTTATTAAAGTTTACTTGTATAATAGTTTGTACCTCTAAGTCAAAATTGAAAAATTAAGTGAATTGTCTCTTTTTTGGTATTTTTTATTCATAAAAAGATACACTAACTGTTGGCAGACAATACAAGGAAATAGCTTAAAACATAAAAATATAAAACTTCTACAAGTTTACTTTGGAACTAACTGGTAACCTCTTCTACTTAGGGAGTAACTCCATTGATAATAGGCCACAGATATCCACAGTGAGTAAAGAAGTACATGTAAATTCCAGCTGTCCTTCCTAAATAGTGGACATACAGGAACTAGAGTGTTTAGTGTATGACTTGAATACACCCAGCTTTTATTTGATGATCTTTTACTTATTTATTTACTTGCTTACTTATTTATTTTTGGGGTACTAACGGTTGGACCCAGGACCACATGCTTGCATGCTTTGCAAGTGCCGTACTACTGAGCTGCACCCCTCAGCCCATATTTTTACTTTTTGAGACAGGGTCTCACTAAATTACACAGACTGCCTCTGATCTCGAACTTGTGATCCTCCTGCCTCTGCCTCCCGAGTTGCTGGGATTACAGGCGTGCACCACCGCGCCTGGCTTTGATGATCTTTTTAGTGTTTTCTTAGTTCTCCTATGGACATTTTTTGATTTTTAAAATACTAGGTAACAATTTATTAAGTAAGAGAATCAACATTCCATTTCATATTCACATTTAGATCTTGTGGCCAGGCTTTAGTCTTGATTGAATTTAACAAAAATGCACATTGTGTGAAACATTACATTTCTAACTTGTTGTTGGGCCTTTTTTATTTTATTTTATTCTTTTGCGGTACTGAGAGGCTGAACCCAGGGCTTCGCGGATACTTTGCAAGTAGTCTACCACTGGACTGCACCCCCAGCACATTTTTTATTTTTTATATTGAGTCAGGGTCTCACTAGGTTATGCAGGCTGCCTCTGGCCTCAAACCTGTGATCCTCCTGCCTCTGCCTCCCGAGTTGCTAGGACTATATGTTAGGACTATTAATGTCTATAATTAGGAGGAAGCAATTATGTTATACAAACCTGTCTATTCTTAATATAACATTAGAAATATTATTTTCAGTAGATTGTGTTAAACTTCTTTGTGGGTCTCTTATACAATTTTTAAAAGTTATTTCTTTGGTTTCTTAATAGTAGATTGCCTGTCTTTTAGCACTGAGAAGTTATTATAGGACGTGCTAATCCTGTAATAACCAGTCAAGAATAGATTGAGGGCAGATGCTGCACTATTTATTTCCCACCAGAGAACAGCTTATTTGAAGTCAATCCTTGATCTCCCTTAAGACTTCCCCTCGTGGCTTTTCTTGTTCGGAACTGTTTGTTTTCTGGGATTTCTTTTTATCCTTTTATAGTTTTTTTTTCTTTTGCTAATATGAGCCTGTGTGATTGACAAATAGTGGTTTGAAGTCACATATGGTTAATTCTATGTGTTTACTTTTTCTTAAATTGGGGTGATCAGCACTTCCCAAGGACTCCTATTTGCTGTGCTTACAGTTAATTCTAGGCTGCATTGGCTTTCTTTTAACCCAAGAGAAAGTTATTTAATTGGGGTTTAGCTGTTTGTAGTGGGGCTTTGAGATTTTATTTTCTCTAAATTCAAGCATACATTCCACTAAAAAGTCTATTCTTCCCACTGTACCATTTAAAAAAGCAAAGGAGTTAGATAACAATGAAAATGGCAACCTCAGATGGAGACAGAAGCCCCCTTCAGCTAGGGGTCCTCACTGAGCACCATGAAGTGTCTATGCAAGTAGGTAGATCTTTCTTCAGAGAGTTGTCACAATAGCTGCCTTTTGAACTATTGCTCTCACTTTCTTTCTCTGACATCAGAAGTGAGCAGGATGCCAACAGCAAGTGAAGTAGGGTGAAATAGGGCTCCAGAAACCTTGGCCAGCCCTCTTCTTGAGCTCTGGTCACTATGTGGAAGCCCCCAGTGGCAGTCTAAATGAGTGCCTTCATTCCAAGTGAATTCTCCCAGAGGAGAACTCTGGGAAAGGTTAAAGATTGAAGCCATCTGTAAACGTGTCCTGTAAAACCATAATCTGACTTGAATTTGCTTGTTTATGTCACAGAAAAGAGGCCAGTTTGGGAAGTCTTTGAATTCATTTCTTCTTCCCATGTTTGCTTGCCATGGGTTTCCATAGGCTTTATCTCATTTAGTTTACTTAGTATAGCCCATGTTTATGGATGAGAAAATTGTAGCTCAGAAACATTCAATCCGTAAGTGGCAGAGCTGGAATTAAAACCTACACCTTTATGGCTCAGAGGCTCTTTCCATGTGTACCATATCCCCTCCTGTGATTGGTAAATGTCACTTTAAAAAGAAGGGGTAGCCGGGCACAGTGGTGCCCACCTATAATCTCAGCGACTTAAGAGGCAGAGGCAGGAGGATCGCAAGTTTGAGACCAGAGGCAGTCTGTATAATTTAGCAAGACCCTGTTTCAAAAAGTAAAAAAATGGGCTGAGGCTGCAGCTCAGTGGTCTAGCACTTGTAAAGTATGCAAGCACGAGGCCCTGAGTTCAATCGCAAGTACCACAAAAAAAAAAAAAAAGGGGGGGGGTGATTTGGGAGCCCCTGTGAGTCATTTTACCACTTCCCCAATTGATTTTCCTTGGACACTGCATTTCCTGAAGGCTTCACATAGCTGTGAGCAATTTACTTGAACATCAATGCTCTCATTCGTTTGTCCACTCAAACAGTATTTATCAGCTGTTTAATATACGGATTAAACATATTAAGCATCTGCTGTACAAGGTGTTGTGTATAATGGTGGCCAAGCCTGCCATGGTTCCTGCCCTCTTTTATATAGCATGTTGTGGAAGAGAGTAACTAAATAAGTCAGTATATGAACAGATTATATAGTCAAAATTGATATGACTGTTGGGACATGGGAATTAGGTGCTGTGACAGACAATAAGAGAGGATATCTTGTAAGACTTTACCCAAATAAAACTTCATTTTGGCTAGTGACCTTAGATGTTTAGATAGATCATAGACCACAGAAGTCACTGTGCCGTCCCGTCTATATGTCTGGAGTGTTGCTGCATATTTGATGTTTGGCTAGATCCCTGACTTCTGTCAGCTACTTTCCCAAGAGGCTTTTCTTGAGTGTTAGGGGATGGCAAATAAGGAAACCTGGGTCAGTTTATGCAAATACGAAATAGTAGCCTTAAATCCATATGTTATGCACATTCATATACAAAAGATATACCAATTATCAGCATGAACACAGCTGCCCTTGCTGGTGAACCCAATTCTTCCACAGTGTAGAGAGGAGTTGATCAAGCCAAGTGCTGTGGTGCAGGCCTGTAATCCCAGCTACTAAGGAGGTGGAGACAGAGGGATCCACAAGTTCAAGGTCAGAGACAGCCTGCAATAAAAATGGGACTGGGAGTGCAGCTTGGTGGGGGAGCACTTGCCTTGCATTCCTGAGGTCCTGGGTTCAACCCTTAGTACCACAAGTAGAGAGGATAAAAAAAGGAGTCAATCAAATATAAAGCTTGAAAAAATTTTATTTACTTCTAAGGATTTTCTCATGAGTACCAAATATACTTCTATTTCATTTCAGAGTTTTAGGATACTTCATGGGAAAATCAACTTTCCTATCTTTTAGTCGTAAGATTTATGTGTTAGGCACATAGTGTAATGGCTTAGAGTGTGTCTGGAGAAGTCAGAAAACTTGAATTTGATTCAATTTTTATACTCTAGTTTGGATGGCAAGTGTCCCTTAAAAGTCCCTGTAAAGGCGTGGTCCCCCATGTGGCTCAATTGGGAAATGGTGGGACCTTTAAGAAGTAGGGCCTGTTGGGAGGTCTTTAGGTCATTTGGAGTGTACCCTCAAAGAGGAAGGGGGCCTTGGCCTCTCCTTGCTCTCTTTTTCACTTCTGGGCCCTGAGGTGGGTGGTTTTCTTCCTGCTACCATGTTCTCCTGCCGCCATGTTCTCCTGCCGCCATGTTCTCCTGCCAGCATGGGCTGCCTCCCCACAGGCCCCAAAACAACAAGGGCCACCAACCAGGAAATAGAACCTCCAAACCCTTTCCTCTTTGTAAACTGATTATCTCAAGTGTTTATTATAGAGAAGGAAAGCTGACTAACATATACTCCTTAATTTTCTCTGTAGCATTGAGCAGGCTAATTTATCTTACTAGCTTGGGTTTCCTTAGCTTTACAATGAACATATGAAATAGCACCTAATTTATAGAGTCATTATGATATTTAAATTTGATAATACGAGTAAAATGGCTGGGAAATATTAAGTGCTTAAGAGATTTCCATTACCTTGTTGTTTTCTTTCTTCATGGCATTTATCACTATTTGAAATTATTTTATTAATCTTGCGTATGCCTTGACTGTCTCCCCTACTCAGAGACTGTCTATCTTAATCACTGCAGAGAGGAATGGTGCCTGCAGTAGATGCTTAGGAACTATTTGCCAACAAATAAATAATGGCTGTGATTTGTGCCTGCTACGAGCAGGTGCTTTGGAAAGTACAAACAGTGAACATTTACCCAGCTTCTGCCTGCAGTTAGTGCGAGAGACAGAAAAAAAGTCTGTAGACTGTATCATCACTGTCAAGGAAGTAAGGACTGAATGTGCATTTTCAATTAAAACATTTTTTCTTCCCTTGGGATCTATGGAGTGAGGTAGTAGTAAATGTTCTATAAAAAACACATCATAAAAATCCATTCAGCTTCTCACATGCTTTTTGTTTTCTTAATGCTGTACTGGGGTTTGAACCTAGGGCCTCATGCTTATATGCTTTGCAAGTGCTGTACCACTGGACTGCACCCCCAGCACATTTTTTATTTTTTATATTGAGTCAGGGTCTCACTAGGTTATGCAGGCTGCCTCTGGTATCGAACTTGTGATCCTCCTGCTTCTGCCTCCCGAGTTGCTGGGATTACAGGCATGCGCCACCACGCGTGGCTCTCTCAAGTGCCTTCTTAGCATGAGAAGCTGAGTGAGTATTTTTGGTTGCATGTAATTTGTTCCAAATTACTTTTTGTTAAGCCTCACTGAAAAATAATTAAGTTTTTTATTCGGTTCTGGAGTTAGACATTTGCCAACTGTTCTTAGATTCATGCTGGCATGTGCTGCTCATAGAAATAGGAAGTTTCCTTTCCTTTCTTTTTTTTCCATAGGAGGCAACATTTCTAACATCTTCCTTCGGTTCATCTAGTTCCAGAGTCAGAAGGTTATCAGCAGAGAGTGGTAGGAAGCAGATACTGGAAACTGAACCCACTTGGAGGGACACACAGTGTCCTACCCTGGTGACCATTTAATCTTGCTACTCCTAAACTCATAATATGATTTTTCTATACTTTTGTTTGTCCTGTGAGTTTTTAATTGTTTAACATCTATCACTTACATAGGAAAGTTTTTCAAAATAATGCCACATCATTCTTCATTAATTTTAGTAACTTCCCTCCCATACTCTCCACCGGGCCAAATAGAAACAAATAGAGTGGGTTGCCTATCAGTCTTTTTGTTCTCCCATGCATGAAAAGTTGAGATTTATTGGTGAGTTGACTTCAGGATGTTCATCTCATTTATTTAGTGGGAAAGACTTCAGGAATCTTAACATCGCTTTGTTTCCTTTCCAGCTTAAAATACATACATCCTGGATATCCTGATGAGGGTGAGAATTTCCTAGTAAAAGCAGGTCATTTCTTAAGACTTTTCATAGAGTAGATGATTTTAAATATCTAGGTCTTGGTATTGATAACTCTAGACAAAAATGAAACAAAACAAAAAATCCTTGGCTATGATACGAGTTACAGAAAAAAAGTCAGACTGTTAAAAGATAAATTGGTCTTATATCTTATTTCCTGTGACTATGAGGAAAATAAAACTATTGGCTGGTATAAGCAAAGGAAGGATTATAAGAAGGACTATTAGAAACTTAAGGTATTGAAATGCCTATAACATAGAAATGGCTAGAACACTGAAAATGTCTTAGAGCACATCTTTCATCAAGGTCCCATACTCTTTCTGGTTCATGCTTTATGAGGTGAACTGTTTAGCTCAGAAAACAATAGAAGAACATAACCTTTATAATAATTTACACATCCATTTGTGGCAGACAGAATAATGCCCCCTCAAAAGATGACTATGTTCTACTCTATGAACATGTTAGGGTATATGGCACAGATTGTGGGTGAAATTAAGGTTGCTAATCAGTGGAGTTCAAAATTAGGAGATTAAGACAGGTGTGGCAATGTACAGCCTGTCATCCCAAGGACTCCGGAGGTGGACCTAGGAAGATTGAAGTTCCAGGCCAGAGGAAGCTTACGTAATTTAGCGAGACCTTGTCTCAGAGAATATAAAATGGAGTTGGAGGTGCAGCCCAGTGGTAGAGCATTTGCAAAATATGTGCAAAGATCTGGGTTCAACTGTTTAAGTACTGGGGGGAAAAAAGGTGATCTTGAATTACCTGTATGGGCCCAGTGTAATGACAGGGGTCCTTAAATAAGACGAATGCAGAAGAGACTCAGAGAAAGACGTGAGGGTGGAACAGGGTCAGAGAAACACTGTGATGCAAGTTTTAAAGGTGGAGAAAGGGGTCTATCAGTGGAGTGATGCAGGCACCTTGGAGAAGCTAGAAAGGGGCAGGTAAGCAGATTCTTTCTAGAGCTTCTAGAAGGGAATGCAGCCTACTGATTTTAGCTCATTGAGACCTGTGTTGGGCTTTACCATCAAGCCAGATCTGACTCATAGCGACCCTCATAAGGTTTTCAATGGCCAATTGTTTGGAGATTGCTTTGGGAGTGGATTGCCACGTGCTTCTCCCATTTTTGTGAAGCTGGGGATCAAATCCTGGTCCTCAGAGAGTGTGCAGTGCTCTACTAACTGAGCTGAACCCCAGCTTCATAAACATAGGAGATAGTAAATTTGTTTAAAGCCACTAAGTTTGTGGTAATGTATTGTGGTGGCAATGGATAAGAAATGAGGAATTCTTGTTAGGGAGACTGACTCAAAAATGTAGTGCTCATGGGCTCAAGGATGCTGAAAGTCAGGTGTTTACTTTCACGTTCGTCCTGTTCAGGACGTCGTGCTCTGTTCAGCTGTGGCCCATGCACTCCACTCCAGGAAGCATGGCTGGAAAGAAAAGGCTCAGCCTCCACAGGACAAGCATTGTTCCTATTTTCTCTCTGTAATGGTGCCAAATGCTTCGGGTTAACCAGAACACTTTAATCTGGTACTGTTCTAGAATTACCTCTGACCATAATCACAGGAGGGAAATGGAAATAAATTCTCTTCCCTGCTTATTTGGTTGTCTTTGGTATCTCTTCACTGATGTTTTTCCAAGGAGACTGACTGTCACCCAGCAGCACCATGGGAATTCTTGATGGGAACATGTGGTGGCTGCTGAGCCCTGGCTTTAGGAGATGGCAGTGATGGTCTGTTAGAGTAGAACTTGAATGGATGGATGATGGTCGCTGTCAAAGGCTTTGCCTCAGATCATAACCAGGCTGGCTTGCTTTTCCTGAAATGGGACTTTATAAGACCTAAGAGATAAAAATGTTTCCGTGAAATAGTGCCGTTTGTTTGTTTGTTTGTTTGTTTTTTCTTACTTGGCAAAGGGAAGCAGGACACGTAGTTACCTTTCTTTTATTGAGGAGGAGACTGAGTTGCCCAGGAGGTTTTTAAAAAGTGTGCTTATGTTTGAAAACTCAAAAACTGACAAGAAACTCAAAGACAATGTGTGTATATTCTGAGTGGCAACTGGAAAGTTTTAAATGTAGCTTTGATAATCTAAGCAGTAGTTTTGACTGTTTTCTAGCAATTGATAGAAGGAGTTGATCACCAACCCTTTTAAGAGTGCGCTAAACACTGTGGTCTCTCTCTTTAGAAAAAAAGCACATCATCAAATTTTGCATATAATTTAGGGGATTTGGAGACTCCTTTAAATTTATTTAGGGACTCTGTCTTCTGACCCTTCAGGCAGAGAGTCCCTAGCATAGGTCTCAGGGGATATGGCGGTGGCCATGTGAGTTAGAGGAGGGCACTGGTCCCAGCTTATAAGTGGAGCAAACATCTGAATTAACAATGATTCTGAAAGGTAAAGGTAATTAAAGTTAATTAAGTTCATTCAATTATACTACGTTATATACATTATAGTATATTCATAAATTTAATGGCTTTAAGAAAATTTCTCTGAATTTGACCTTTTTTTCCCCTTGTGAACTTAGTTTTTGAGAATGTCACCTGGGCCCTAATCCTGGGAAACACAAATTGTTTTGCCTTTGGCTTCTTCCCAAGTTGCCAGTAAACACGAATTCAAATAAATGGATGCTATGTTGAGTTTTTGGAATCGCAGGAGAGAAGAGTGGTTTTGAAAATGACAGGATGTCACGTTCATTGTAAGATCCTGGAAGAATTCTGTAATACCACCTTTGTGTTGTTGGGGAAACTGAGCCAAGGGCTTAGACTGATTTGTTAATCATTTGTTAATTCACCTTACCTTGAGAAGAATCTAGACCCCTTAACAAAGTGTGTGCCTGAGTGCCGCCTTCTCCCTCCCTGCCTCGTAACACTGTTTCCTCTGTTGTCCTTCCTTGTAGCTGTCACCAATCTAGCTGCCTAACAAGCTGGATTTGCAGTTAGCTGTTCAGACTTGTAAGAAACTAGAAGTGGGAGGGGCAAATACTGATACCCCACTGAGGTCTGAGTGCAGAAGCATGCCAGAGAAAAGAAATGGATGACAGGCACGTGGACTGAACTGGGAGAAACCTTATAGGAAGGGCCTGAGAACCATCTGCTTAAGTAACTGTAAACTCAGGGGAGAAACGAGCTGCAGCAAGAGGCACCTGGCAGTTTCCTTTCCCCTGGATGGATTGCTGTTGTTGAAAAGGGGCCACAAAATTTTTGTCCTCTTCTTAGTCTCCTCTTTGGGCAGTTGTGGGGTGGGGCTGGGAATTGTTGTTAGGTGCGTGGAGTTGATCTGATTCAGTGACCCTATGTACAGCAGAACAAAACACTCCCTGACACTGTGCCGTGCCTGGCACTGTGTCAGTGCTTCTCTGCTATTCATAGGGTTTTCAATGGATGATTGTTTGGGGATTGTTTCAGGAGTGGACTGCCAGGTCCTTCTGCCATTTTTGCAGTGCTGGGGATCGAACCCAGGGCCTCAGCGCATAACAGCACTCTAGCAACTGAGCTAAATCCCAGCTCCAGGGCTGGGAGTGAATTTTCTCAAGGAAATTTTGTAGCATTTTGTTACTGTCAAGTGGAGCAGAAATACTAGGTACTTTTTGCTGTTAATGTTGCCTTCATTGTCAGGGGCAACCATGGAGAGAATGTGGAGAACTGCAGGATGAGAGCAGTAGAGGGCCCTTCCCAGCAAAGGCTGGGGGACAGGGAGCTCTTTTGGGGCCTTCTAGCTGTTTCTGATCATGGGCAAACTGCTCGGAGGACCAGATCTCACAAGTGGAAAGCACAGTACAAGGTTCTCTGCTCCCACAGGTTGGCTGCTTCCTTTCTTTTAGGAGAACGAAGAGTTTCTTTGTCTTCTTGCTTTGAACTTTGTCTTCTCCTTGAATAACTGACTTTACAATGGGAACAAGAGTTTTCTGAGCCAGGCTGGGTGCTGTGAGCGAGTTCTTGTTCAGTCTCGCATGGAGAGGTGCCTGCCATGGAGGAAACTGTTCAGAGGATTAAAAGCAGCCTCTCGCTGATCCACAGTCCAAAGGCTTCCCCATGGCCTCCCTTGGTGTTCCAGACATCTGTAGACTGTTCCGCTCGTGTCATCCTCCTGCGTCAAGGTCAGCTTCTGAACATTTTTCTCATACTTGACCTGTGTTCTTGTGGGTCAGTTAAAGAAAAATGCCTAAGTGTTCTGAGGCTGGGGTTTGTTAAAAAGCAAAGACTCCCAGAGGTCCTTGAGTCAACAGCTTCCTGTGAGGTCTCTCTTTCCTTGATTTCCTCCTTTCTGTTCTTTTACCATCCCCAGTAGGTATGTCCACCCCTTCTCTTCCTTTCTCAGCCTTTCTTTTACTCATAGGACTAGAAGGTCAATTAATTCCCTTAGACAATGTTTATTGAATGTCTACTATGTGCAGGCTCAGGGGATATGGTAGTTAGCAAGATAGAAGAGTAAAATCCAAGGCCTTGTTAACAGTCTACCAGGCAGTCATGACCTGCCCCTGTTTCCTCCAGGCTCCACCTTGTACCCACTCTGCTCTGCTCCTCACTGACTTCCTTAAAAACACCACCCTGCCCTGTTCCAAGGCCTTTAAATTGGCTCTTCCTGCTGTTGGACAACTCCATCCCTAGACGTGTGTATGGCCCCTTCCACATTTGGAGGACGTTAGTTAATTATCACATTCACATTGGGCCTTCCCTAAATGTTCCATATGAAGTAGTAACCACTAACCTTTCATTGTGCCCAGACACCCTTAACCTGCTTTATCTCTCCATTGTACTTTTCACTAGATGGCTTAGTATATGTTAACCAGTTATTAGATTAACTTCTATCTCCCCCTGCTACAAAGTGTACACCATGAAAATAGGAATTTCAAGCTGTTTGCTGCTATCTTCTTAATGCCTACAATAGTAAGTACTTGGGCATAGCCCTTAATAAACAGTCCTCTTTGAGTGAGGATTAAATGAGTGAAAGAATGAAGAAGTGAATCAATGAACAGCACAGAGTTTCTGACCTCACAGGGTTGTAATGTGGTGGGATAATGCTTAGAATAGGAAGTACTTGGACATAGCCCTTAATAAGCAATCTTTATTGAATGAGGAAGAAATGAGTGAAGGAATGAATGTGTGAATGAATGAATGGCTCAGGGTTATAATGTGGTGGAGGGAGACATAAAATGATTAAGTACATAAGAGGGTCACTGTGAGTGGACCCAACTCAAGGGCATCTAACAGCAACAATGACCTAAGACCTTAGAGCTTGTGTGGAGAGTAGTGACTTACAGCTGGGCTCTCAACCTTGCCTGTCAAGATTCAAATCTCTGCTTCACTTCCTAGTTACATCTTCCAGGTTTTATTACGTTAGCGCTGGGGGCCTCATTTTTCTCATCTGTAAAACTGGAATAACAATACCACCCTATAGGATTATTATGAGAATCAAAGGAAGCTATGCGTGTAAAGCCTTAGCAGAGTGCCAGGCACGTGATGAATTCTCAGTGCTTATGAAGTGCTATTGTTTTGGGAGGAGCAGGGCCTGGCAATTCACTCCCAAGGCAATCCCGAAGCACTCAGGCATTGAAAACCCTATGAGGGTCGCTATGAGTCGGATACCGACTCGATGGCACCTAACAACAACAACAATTGTTTTCAGCTCATTTGCCAGAATCAAATAGAGCCTGAAAAGTTCTTCAGGATTACCATGGCCCTGGTCTGCTGCTACTGAGACTTTCCTGTTGGGGAGCAAAGGTGAAGATGCCCCTCCAGCATAGGGACTGTCCCTGGAGATGTCTCTATCTCAGGGTTTCTTTAAAACACAAATGCCCCTGGGCCTCCCCTTCAAACACATATTAAACATTTCATTTGCCCAGATGGGCTGCAGAGAGTACAGCCCTCCCCTCTGGAAATAGCTTTTTCCTATTTAAGGATCAGCAATGAATTAAACATTATGTTGTTTTTCTCTTTTCTTTTTCTAATACTTTTTAGGCTACAGTAAATAATTGCTTCAGGCTGTACTGTAGGAGACATTTGTAAATCTTTCTCTTGCTCTGCGATAACAGAGAAAACCATGTCAAAAGTCATCTGACATCTTGTATTTTGATTTAAGTTTTAGAAGTTGCCATTTAAAGAAGGGCAATTGCTTACTGGTAAGCCTTCTTAAGAGACTGAGCTTTGATCTTAAATCCTGGGGAGGTGTTGCAGAAATTAGAGATGACATTGTTGACAGGTTTGTCTGTAGCTTTTCTACTGCCATTAGTTAAACTCACACACACACACACACACATTATTTACTCACGTGGATGAAAGAATTGAACTTGACTTTGATTTTTGATGGGAATCTATGAGCAGGTTCAGGAAGACATCAAAGAAACATTCTTAATCTGGTAAAACTGATTCTCAAGTGAACATTAAAGTGTTCTTGATTCCAAAGCTGGTCTAGTTTGTATTCTATAAAGCATTAATTCTCCTTAATGATAAGAAAGATGCAGGGGCAAATAATCATCCCACCCCCATCAATTAAGTTCCAGAGGGTTACAGGCTCTTTAATCTTATTCTACTCCTGTAAGTCTATTTTGAAACAGTGCATGCACTTTTGCATTTCCATACTACTGATACCTTCAAGGTCTCAGGTTTAAAAATCTTAAAACCTTGTGTGTGTGTAGTTTTATATTTTTTGAATAGCCACAGCTAAAGTTCAAATAAAGCTTTGTGAGCTCCCAGGCCCTTTGAAATGAAAGGACAAGTTAACACACTTGTATAAGCTAAGGCCAGATGGTACTTCTGCAGAGGCACATCTGAACCTCATAGTGAGGAAGTCACTTATCTTGTCTGCTTCCAGAACCTCACTAGCCTATTCATTTGCTCACAGCAAAGAGCTCTTGCTGTTGGGTGCAGACACTATTTGAAGTTCTAATAAGTAGTGAGAAAAAGAGATAAAACTCATTATGTTCTAATGGACAACTAATGCAGTATCTCAATTAATTTTACAGTACATTGTTGTTCTTGTTGTTGCTGTTGTTGTTAGGTGTAGTTGAGTTGGGTCTGACTCATAGCGACTCTATGTCCAACAGAACAAAACACTCCTCCATACTGTGTATTATTAGGTGCTGTGAAGGCAGGTCCGACTCATAGTGTCCCTCATAGCGTTTTCATTGGCTGATTGTTTTGAGATTGCTTCGGGAGTGTTAAAAGTTACAGAGAAAGAAAGGTATTGAAAGGATAGTGTTAGAGTTGGTTTGTATTTCAAAGAGGATGGCCAGGGAAGTCCTCATTGCTGAGGCAGCATTTGTGAGAAGACCTGAGGGGCTGAGGGAGCCAGCCATTGGCATAGGTGTGGGAAGAGGCAGAAGCAAGTGCAAATTTGGAGGCAGGGGAAGCCTGGCCTGTGGGTGGGGCAGGGGGTGGCTAGTGGGGTTAGAAGGGAGTGATTCAGGGGGAATTGTGATAGGTATGGATAGAGTTATCAGGCAGATTACGGAGGGCATTGTGACAGAGGTAGGACTTTGGCCTTTTCTTAGATGGGAGTCATTGGAGGGTTTTGAATGGAGCAGCGACATGGTTCTGTTTATGTTGAACAGGATTGTTGTGATGGCTGAGCAGAAGCCAGGAGACCAGACTAGTTAAGCGGCTGCTACATTGACCTAACCCCAAAGTGGTGGTAGTTTGAGTCAAGGTGGAAACAATAAAAGGAAATGCAGAGTCAGAAAGGCTTCCTGATGGGTTGGGTGGAGAAGAGTCAGGGCTGTCTGCAAGATCTGAGCCTGTGCTCTGCCACCATGCCTTATTATCGATGGGTCTTACAGGACCCCCAGTTGTTAATAAGTGATCACTGTGTTCCTGATTATGAACCTGTAGACAATCTTTTAACCAGGAGAAATGCCTATGTGACCTTCTGAGCCATTGCCAATGGTACCAGGTTAATTAATGAGCAAGAACTCTGCTCACGAGTGTAAATGGCTCAGTCTTTCTTGACAATATCTGATCTTAGACTCTGGCATCACATTCTAGGGCAGGAACTGTGATAGGTATTGGTGCCATGCAGACCTCCACCTTAGCTTTGGAAAGTGCAGAAAGTATGAGAAGCTACAGTGGAGATGAAGACTAGGGGGATCTGGACATTTTTAATACAACCCTCCTTGAAAAGAAAATATCAGAAACAGTAACAGATTCCTGTAGATATATATCTTTCCCATGAAAGTGTTATCCTCTTTTATTTCTCTCTCTCTTTCATAGCTTCCAATTGAAAGATAAAAGGTCTTTCCAGAATAACAAAGGAGAGAGAATTAATGGGCTAGTTAATGTGATAAAAACAAAGATTAAGCCCCACATTTAGTCATTGCAGGCAGGCAGGAGAGGGGTTTATGGACCACTGTAGTCAGATAGATGAGGAGGTACAGTGGCTTTCCCAGAGTCCCCCTCCTTACTGTACCCACCCCAATCTTTCCTACTTCAATAAACCACAAAGCCTGTTGTAGGAGAGCCTGAGGACAGTTTGCTATGGTGGTGGCCATGGATGGTGCAAAAACATCTTACTCAGTTTACTTACCAGGAATCTCACTTTTCACCCCCACCTGGCTCACAAGTTGTTGTTGGTAGGTACTGTTGAGTCGGTATCCAACTCATAGAGACCCTGTGTTCAAAAGGTGAAACATTTATGTCAATGCTTCTGTGCTATTCATAGGGTTTTCAATGGCGGATTGATGTTTGGGAGTGGGTTGCCAAGTCCTTCTCCCAAGCCTACAGTACCTGCTGTTCCCAGGAGGTCTCCTATCCAAGTACTAACCAGGCCGGACCCTGTTTAGCTTTCCAGATCTGATGGGATTAGACACTGCAGTGGTACGGCTGCAGGCTCTGGCTCACACAGGGTTGAGGAAATCTTCATCTAAGTTCTTATCTCAGGAAGAGCAAAGGGTAGACCTGGAGCCATAACAGGTGGAACACAGAATGAAGAGAAACGAGGAGGGTGGGGACCAGTGGAAAATATCTTTGTGAGGCCAAGAAATCCATAAGGCTGATGAACTCAAGAAAGGCACAGGTGTGGGGTTTAGTGCCCAAGGGCACAAAACTGGAATCTACCAGGATGGGATGATGGGGCCACCAGATGGACTGGCATTTGATCAAACCAGATGGTGGCCTTTTATTTTTAAAAGGATTTGCAAATCCTAGGAACAAGGAGCCATAAGGATACTGGGGCCTTTAATCCTATTATAGGAAACAACAATGTGCTCTTTAAACATGTAAACCCACCAATTATAGAGTTTCTGTTATCAAAACCTTGGAGCAGACAGCCAGCCTTTGAAACTCTGGGGGCTCTCTGAATTCTTTCTTTTTGGAAGGAGAAATTGCAGAAATAGTCCAGGCATCATAAGCTAGTAGAAAGTCTCTTCCTCAAGAATCAAATGTGAATTTACTAAATATACATTCTGAACCAAACAAAACATGGTGTGTTTGTACCAAACGGGTTTGCTCACATGTGGAGTAGGAAGAACAGCTAACAGTGTACTCAGCCACTGATTAAGTTATTTAGTAAAATTTGAGTTTGTAATAAACAAAATTTTAAAATCTAAGCACTCACTGCTTTCCAAAAAGTCAGGGCCCTGGGCTCCTCTCCCCGAGTGCTGTCTGATCAGCCCGGCTCTCTGTGACCACAGCTGCTCTCCTGGTGGCTGGAGACAGGAATGTGTTCTTTAGCTCTTGGCTCTATCCCATCCTTGTTTGGGGGTCCAGAGTTACTTCTAGGATCTTTTCCAACAGGATTTACCCCCATGGAGTCCAGATTCCAAGTAGCATGGAGGCATTATTTTGTGCCCACATGTGGCCTGAGTGTGGGAGTGGTACCCACAGAGCCCTATCTCACTCATGTAGACATATATAAACTGAGTATAGGCTTGTATGCGACAGAGTTTGTGGGGATGTGTCTTCTTTGAACCATGTAATACCTGATTCTCCTGCCGAGACAAAAACCCACCGTTGTCTAAAAAATTCAGAGAAATGTTAAATATTAAGAGAAAGTTTTAACTAGCATGATTGTTAAGTCAGTTTCATTTGGAATGTATAGATCTATTCATTAAGTAACTGTCAATAATACTGCATCATTTTCAATGCTACTTCATAAATGCTTCTTAATTACTCCCCAAAGTATAATTGTTACTTTGTGGTTAAAATTGAATAGACTAGCTTCCCAACACCATTGACTACTTTTGCTTGCTTGTTTCTATCTTTAAAGGTATGGAAACCTGACAAGCCCAAACTGTGAAGAAGATGGAAGCCAAAGTTCATCAGAGTCCAAGATGGTGATCAGGAAGTGAGTGTGTCTTTTCTCTGTGTTTACTAGTTGTTGGTCAAGACAATATCTTAGCCAGGTGTGGTGGCACATGCCTGTAATCCCAGCATTCAAGAAGCAGAGGCAGGAGTTCAAGAGTTCAAGGCTACCCTGGGCTGCATAGTGAGTTCAAGGCCAGCCTGGGCTACATAGTGAGACCCTGTCTCCAAAAGGACAGAATCTTAAAAGAATGGAGTTGAATAGAGTTTCTTATTCCTGTGGAACACTGCCATTTTTTTCCCCTGTAATCCTTACAAGCATAGACTTATTTTTTGATTATTTAATAATATTTTCTTATGCATTAAAAATGTATTAAGCACTTACTATTTGCTGAAGGACCTAGCAGCCCACTCTGAAAAAACAATCTGCCATTGAAAACCCTGTGAACAGCAGAGAAATACTGATAATAGTCTGTTATAGTAGGTTGGCTATGAATCAGACACTGACTTGACGGCACCTAACAACAACAACATTTGCCATTCACTGTTCTTAAGAATTTAGCTCAGCTGGTAGAGCGCCACTCTGTAGTCTCTGAGGTCCCGGGTTCGATTCCCAGCACCACAAACATGGGAGAAGGACATGGCAATCCACTCCCGAGGCAATCCCAAAACAATCAGCCATTGAAAACCCTATAAGGGTCGCCATGAGTCAGACATGACTTGACAGCACCTAACAACAACATTCTTAAGAGTTACAAAATAAAGAAGTGAACATAATAAGTGAAAAAAAATCAGCAAACAAAAAAATTTTTTAAAAGTCTTATTAGTGCCTATGACATTTGTATTTTAGTAGAAAGACGCAAAGAATAAACACAAATGATGAAGAATGAAACAGGCTGGGGGCTAGACCGGGAGGAAGAGCTTGGTTTCACACCAGGTGCCTGGAAAGGGCTTTAATCTGGTGACACAGGAGCACAACCGAGTGAGATGCTGGCTAAGCTTTGGGACTCACCAGGCAGATAGAGTATAGGAGAAGCAGCGGGAAGCCCAGTGGGCAGAGATGGAAGTGCTAGGGGATGAGATGCGCAGGGTGGTGGTGAGGGGCAGGTCAGGGGAAGACATGAAGGTCTTAGGGAAGGACTTTGAATTTGATTCTGCGGAGGGGAAGAGCATCTAGATGGTTTTGAGAACAGTGCTGTGGCCTAACTTATATTTTAAAAGGCTTGCTCTGGCTCTGTGCGGTAAGTAGGCAGTGGGGATGGGGCAGGGCAGGTGCAGAGCCTGGTCAGAACCCATGTGAGGGCCCAGGCAAGCATTGCCAGCAGTGTGGACCCAAGCCAGGCTAATGGAGATGCACTGCTTCTGCGGAGATCTTTACGGTGTCGTCAGATGGGCTGAAATGGATGGGCTGTGAGAGCAAACGAGGAGGCCAGGGTGACTCCAAGGGCTGTGGATTGAGCAACTGATAGGATAGAACCATAGCTGTGTGAGACAAGGGATTGAGGCTGGGGGTGTACCTCAGTGAAGCTCAGGGCCCTGTGTTCAATCCCCAGTTTAAAAAAAAGGTGGCTATGAAGAATAGGGTTGGTGAGGAATGTATGTCAGTAAATTGGTGTTGGATGTGTTTATTTTGAGGCAGTGGGATGAGTTTGGATTTCAAGGAGCAGACTGAAATGGTCATCCTTAGTTCATTTGTTGTTGTTAGGTACCATCGAGTTGGTGTCGGACTCATAGCCACCCTACAAAGAACAGGTGAAACACTATTGTCAGCGTTTCTCTGCTATTCATAGGGTGTTCAATGGCAGATGGTTTTTTGGGAGTGGGCTGCCGGGTCCTTCTCCCAAGCCTACAGCACCTGGTGTTCCCAGGTAGTCTCCCCTCCAAGTACTAACCAGGCCTGACCTTGCTTAGCTTCCCAGATCTGATGGGATCAGACACCACAGTGGTGTGACTGCAGGCAGTCCTTAGCTCATAGATGGTTTTTAAAGCCACGAGACCTTCTGGGGACTAAGGGGAAAGAAAGAAGAGAAGGTGCAAGGAGTGGTCCTTGGTGCCTCCAGTGGTGAGCATTAGGAAAACCCAGGGTCTGGCAGAGGAGGCTAGAACTGTGGCAGGGGTAGGAGGGCTGTGGAGAAGGAAGAGGAAGGTGTGTCCCAGAAGACATGAGGAGAGGAGAAGAGGAGTCCCAGGAAGGAGCAACCTAGTGCTGCCCATTGAGCAGGCGAGAGACATCTGGGAAGTGACTTGTGCTCTGTCACACTGTAGTCTTTGGTGACTCTTGACAAGAGCAGCTTCAGCTGATGGAAGAGAGGGACAAGAGAGGGTAAAGCAGCCAGAGTGCAGATAGCAAGGAGGAGTTTTGCTGTAAAGAGGAATTAAGAAATGAGATAGTGGGTGATTTGGAGCCAATCTTTCTTCCTTTCTTCCCTATCCTTTCCCTTTCCCCTTCCCTTTCCCCTTCCCCTTCCCTTTCCTCCTATTTTCTTTTAACGGGAGATTGTTTATGCTGATGAGATGACCTAGGAGACATTGAAGAAATGCCATGATGCAGGGGTGGGGTCCACTGTAAGGGTGACAGTCTTGAGTGGATGGGATGTGTGCTCTGGGGCCCAAACACTATGGTGGTGAAAATTTCATTTTGTTGCTAGAAGTCTGGAGGTGGAAATCCTGTGGAATTTTTAACTCCTCAGAGGATTACTGATGGTCTCCTTTCTTCAGGAGCCAAGAATGTGAAAGTCAGGAAACTGAGAACCCTTTTCATTCCTGAGTAGGATCTATGCAGATTTATAATTTTACTGCAGAAAACCAGATTCACCAGTGTAGGTATTTGAAAGACAAGTGTAAGGTGCTGTGGGAGGAATGATTACATTTTCTCCAGAGGGCTTGGGGAAGGCCCCTTAGAGAAGGTACATTTGAAGAATATTGTAAGTTGGGCAGTAGAGCCACCAGGCAGAGGGAACAATGGGACCAGATCAGGGAAACTCGGTGTCCACTGAATTGGGGGAAACAGTACAGAACTGGTGGGGCTACTTTATGGTGGACATGTTGGCTGAGGGGTGCTGGTGGGCCGGGGTTATCTTATGAAGGGCTTTCACATCCCACGCGAGAAGGCTTGGGCTTCCCTTGGTGAGCAGTAGGCACCCAGCCACAGTGAGTTTGCACAGGAGGGAGACACTATGATGGGTGACTTTTGGACTGGATTAGACTTAATCTTCCTGTTTAGTGACCTCGGATCCACAGCATCAGCATCACCTGGAGGCATCTTGGAAATGAGTCTCAGGCCCCACTTCCACCTAATGTATTAGAATCTTCATTTTAACAAGATCCTCAAGTGATCACAGGATTAGGGGTATTTACAGTTTCTTTCATTTATCTGTGAAAACTGAGTAAAATAATGAGTTTTAAAGAAAAGGCTCTTTTTTGGGGGGGGGTACTGGGGGTTGAACCCAGGGCCTTGTGCTTGCATGCTTTGCAAGTGCTGGACCACTGATCAACAAGCCCAGCCCATTTTTCTTTTTAATTTTTTGAGACAGGGTCTCACTAAATTACACAGACTGCCTCTGGTCTCGAACTTGCAATCCTCCTGCCTCCACCTCCTGAGCCACTAGGATTACAGGTGTGCACCACCACACCAAGCATAAGAAAAGCCTTTTTGTAGTGGGTATATTTGAGCACACATGGAAGAAGAGATACTACAGGCATCGAGTGACCAGTTTGTCAAGTGTTACCTAGTCCTGTAACCAGAATCAGACATGATCATTTTGTCATCCGTGGGTGTTGGAACTGAGTCAGATCTAGAGCTACTGTTCACTTAGCCACCTGAACACCCAAGAGGAATAACAGTCTTAAAAAAAAAAAAGATATCCAGAGCTTTTCTGTTTCCCAGGGGGTGTTTTGAGATTAAATGGAGTTTTGGGTGGTAGGAGTTAAGAGAATTGATTGTACCTTGCATGTAAAAAGTCCTGTTCATTATTTCAAAGCCCTGCTGACATTCACTGTACACCAGGAACACAAACGTGGGTGAAACTGGGGTCTAAGCTGTTTTCAAGGGCTCTAGAATTTTAAGCATATGTGGCTTTCACAAAGAGCTTCACATAGATCGCCCCTGAGGGGTCCATCGTCTGGAGACAATGGTCCTTTCCCAAAGCCTCACCATGACGTGGTGGGAAGTTCTTGACCATTTTCCTTCAACTGAGTTGCCTTTTTAAAAAATCATGTTTGATGAAAATACACCACTTTATTTTAGGATGGGTTGTTCCAGCCTACAAATTGTGGAATGTTAAAATCCCTTCTCTCTGGTGACCTTTCTCCCTTTCATTTCCCTTTCTTCTGTCTTTATTCTACTTTTGTCTTCTGTTTTTATTCCACTTTCCTTTCATTATTTTTTTTAATTTCACTTCACCATTATTTTTTTTCTGAAATTATCCTTCTGAAAATTTCTGTTCCTAGATAGGGTCACTGTGTTGTCTTTCTAAGAGGAAACTGGGAAGCACCTTCTCCCATCCCTATATAGCATCTTGCAGATCCCTCAGTCACCTCTGGTGTTTCACTAGTAGCAATTACTGATGGATTCCCAATGGCTGATAGGTGTGCAAGAGGTATGGCCACGTGGCATTGGTTCTCAGTGCAGTGACTTTGTCTCCAGAGGACATTTGGCAATGTTTAGGGACATTTGGGTTGTCTGAACTTGGGTGAGGGGAAGCTACTGGCATTTAGTAAGTAGAGGTCAGGGATGCTGCTGAACATTCTAGAATGCACACAAGCCCCTCAACCTCCCTGGGATGCACTGTCTTACTCTAAATGTCAGTAGTAGTGCCTAGATAACAAACCCTGTGATATACCATTGAGGTTGTACTCCTCAAGTGTAAAATGCCTTTATTTGTGCACATTTAAGCATACTTACTTGGAAATTTTGGGAGAAGGACATGGCAATCCTTTCCCAAGGCAATCCCAAAAGCAATCAGCCACTGAAAACTCGGTGAGGGTCGTTATGAGTTGGACATGACTCAACGGCACCTAACAACAACAACTTGGAAATTTATTCACTCATGCCCTTTTTTTATAATTAGGTGAATCAAGTGCTAAGGTGGTCCAGGGCCAGCCCCATGGAAGGTGAAATGCCCTGGATAAGGAGTCTGTGGAGCTCACATTCCAACTCACTCTGTTCCTCCCAGTCCTGTGGCCCTGGCTTAGTCATGTCTCTCTCAATATCAGATCCTTCATCTGAAAAACAAGCACTTGGAGCCTATGATCTCCTGGGGCCCTTCAAGATCAATGATATCTAAGATAAAATTTACTTAGTTTTTCAGAAACTAAAACAGATATATGGTCCAGATATTATCCTGAACCTTTGACAGGTCCTCCTAACCATTTTTTCTTTCTTGGAAAGACTGTGTAACCATCTTGATAGAACTGAAAGAAAAAAAATAGACTTCGATTTGCTTGTTATTAATTGTGACATCACAGCTGCTCTCTGTGGTCATAAATAAAGAGCTGAGCTAAAAAATAGTCTCTGGGTTAGGCAAAGAGGGGCGCGGTGCCGGCTGTCTTCCTCTGAATCTGCTGTCTTGTGATTTCAGGTGGGAAGCAGGGAGTCCAGTGGCAGTGTGAGAAGTAAACATCCTGCCTCAGGGCAGTCGTCTTCAGCTTTGCAGACCTTGGTGGAGGTGGGGGCAGGGACAAGGAGTCACTGTTGAGTTTAACCATAAACAGAAAAATGCTCAAATATTATTTGATTTTTCAGTTTTTGCTGTAAATCATAGAGACTTGTGTACTTTATATAGGTTCCCAAGCACCAGGTTACTAGTCTTCTCTGCTTTTTTAAAAAAATATGGATATGATTAAACTACCAGAGGATAAAAGAAGTTTCAGGAAGGGAAATGTGAAAATACAGATGAACCAGTCAAGATGAAAGATTGGATCCTGGTGTCTTGGACCACAATTGCCTGGTGTTCTCCATACATTTTAAAAAATGCTCAGGTTGCTCAGAGTGCCTCCCACATGTGGAATATTCATAATTCCAGCCCCAAGTATGCCCAGTTCAACCTTGCACAATATTGAGAACCTCCAAAGTCACCTGGCTAAAACATGAATGTCTTCAGCTGCAAAGAATTCAACTTCCAAGCCTTCCAGATGTTGGACTCTGCCACAAAGCAATTTCTCACTGCAGGCCTAGACTGATGTGTAGAATAAATTGTGCCATGATTTTCCTAGGACCCCTAAACTGGTCACTATTTAGGAGTCAGGAATGTTATACTTCCTATGACAGAAAAAAAAAAAAAAAATGAAAGAAATCCCTGCTCACATTCATTTCCCCTGTACCCTCTCCATCCTTCCTGCTGACATTTTTCCATGACAAAATGGTATCTTTCAGAGTAATAAAATTTGAACCAGAGAGATAGAAAAAGGAAACTTTTTCTAGGGTAAGTATATTACAACGCTTGAGTTCAGAAGTGAGGAGAATGTAAAGAAAGAATATTAACAATATAGAGCGTTTAATATCATGCATCTTCATTCTCTGAAATGTAGGAGATTATATGCACAGAGCTTTATTTAAAGGGTTAAAACTCCTCAGGAAATGATGCTTTATTTTTTCCCTTTAGTGACTATCACAATGTTGCAATAGCTTCTGTTTGCTTTTCTTTAATTGACTCTCATCACTTCCCTTCTGTAATGCCAAGTTTTGTTTTCTCAAACTCTTTACCATAGCGGTGCTTCTAATTGTTGAAATCACTCTGTTTTCATTTCCACACATTCAGATAATACAAGTGTCATTCTTGTACTCTTTTTCCCGGAAATTGTACATAGCTATAGAAGATTCTAGTCACTGGTAAAGGATCATGTAAATAGTAGTAATCCAAAAGGCAGATGAGTTGTTCTTTTTTCTTTTAAAGAAAAGGGAGATGAGTTAAAGACGGTGGGTTGTGATTCTCATTAAGGAAGTTCATAGTGGACAGCCTAAGAAATCTTCATGGAGAGTTTGCAATCAATATTCATTTCAGAAAATTCAAATGCCATAAGAAGGCAAATTGAAATTAACCTAAATGATTGTAACAAAAATGGGTAAAGGGAGGAGGGGTAAAGAACAAAGTAAAAAGGAGATTTAAAACTCCAAGTTTGGAAGAATTAAAGGTTATAATGTAAAAATTTATTATTATTATTATTATTATTGTTATTGTTATTATTATTATTATTATCATCATCATCTTTTGTGTGTGTGTGTGTGTGTGTGTGTGTGTGGTTCTGGGGGTTGAACCCAGGGCCTGCGCTTGCATGCTCTGCAAGTGCTGGACCACTGAGCTGCACTCTCAGCCGATTTTCTTACTTTTTTGAGACAGGGTCTTGCTAAGTTATACAGATTGCCTCTGTCTTGGACTTGCGATCCTCCTGCCTCCACCTCCGGAGCCACTTGGATTACAGGTGTGCGCCACCATGCCCGGCATCATCATTTTTATTATTATTTGGTAGTACCTGGGGGTTTCACCCAAGGTCTCACGCATGCTGTTTGTAAACTCTCTACCACTGGGCTGTACCCTCAGCCCAGTTTTTACTTTTTTATTTTGAAAACAGGGTTTAGCTGAGTTACCCAGGCTGCCTCTGGCCTCAAACTTGTGATCCTCTTGCCTCAGCCTCCTTCATTGTGAGGACTACAGGCTGGAGCTTAAGGTTACTGTGCTTGGCTTAAAACGAATTTTTTAAAGTAAATGTAAAATCAAGGAAGAAATGGAAAAGCAATAGGCAGTATAAAAAGACCTGTTATTGTTTACTTTAAAATATCCAGAGGGGACAAAGGAAAAATAAAAACTATAGTTTTAAAATTGTGTAATTAAGGGGTGTGGGCAGAAAGCTCCTGAGCCGAAATTGATGTTCTAATAATTGGGGAAGAGTAAATCAGTATCAATAATCAGTGATTCAAAAGGAAGAAAAATCAGTTATGTGTGAGTGTTTGCTACATGTTAGAGAATGGTAAACAGACATCACAGCCAGACTGTCACTTGATTCACATTTCAGCCTTATGAACAATGGAAATGATATTGCCACGCTTGCCACCCTCATCACTGCCACTGCTACTGCCACGATTTCTGGTGCATGCTCACTCCACACAAAACACTCTGCTGGTTACTCTCTGTTTTCTTTAACCATCACAGATTTGCTGAGATACTGCCCTTACTTCATGGCCATATGAACTGAAGTTTCACAAAACTCATGTGTTTTGACCAAGACTAAGCAGCTGATGAAGTGACTGGTCTGGTATTCGCACTCAGGTCCATCTGGGCTTCTCACCTCAGTCTTTTGTTCTCAGGCTCCCACTTCAAGGGAACTGGGCTCTCACATGCTCATGGTTTCCCCCCACATTTGCCTGTGTCCTAGCAATCAGACCAGAGAAGTGCATGAAGAATGAGATTATGGTATCACTGTTGTGACCAACATTTAGTTCTATTACCATCCTGAGATCTTTCAATTTAGCATTATGTCCTTTAATCCATGCTGTTTTGACTGTTTCTTGCTTTATTATGGAATGAACACCCTGAAGGACGTCCCCAAACAGCTGTTATGAAGTGTGGAAGTGAGGCTTGTTTCCTGGGGAAGGAGATGGTCTTAAAGGATGTGAGGAAAGAAGAAGGAAGGCCAAATTAGTCAGGCCCATCAAATAGGAACCTGCTTCCTGTGCCTTTAGCACCTAACAGTACCAACGGAAGCTCCATTCTGATGGTAAAAACTACAGAAACCCTCAGCAATTTTAAAAATACTGGCCTATTTATAACATGAAAGCCCCCTTTCTAGACTGTGGGGATTTGGAGAATGAGTTATTGAGTCCCCTAAAAAATAATTTTAATAATACCTAGAAGTTATTGACTGATTAGTAAGAGTAGTGCCTGTGATAAATACTGTATATTCTTTTCAAATTCTCATAAGGACCCTGTAATTATTCCCATTTTACAAATGAGGCACCTGGGAGGTTAAGGAACATATCCAAGGTCATATGGTAAATACGTGAAAAAGCTTGGATTTAACTCAGGCCTTATCCTCTAAACTATGTGGTCTCTACTTCTTCCCCTCTGATAAAAATGAAAATATTTTTCTTAAGTCCTCAGGATAGGAATGGAAGACAGATGTGTAAGTAAGCTTGACTCTGGGTAATTGGTTTCAGACTGGACTCCTCCTTGGATTGGCCTTCTCCCACCCACATTTGCTCTGTGTTTCTGTGTCCTCCTATTAGAATCTTTATCTCCCTCCTCCATGCCTTGGAGCTTTTTCTCCTCATTAACTGTCATTGCCCTGTTCTTGCTTCTGGTGCTTTGAGCTGACTCCGGCTTTGTTTGCATTTATTTCCCTGGCCCTCTGTCAATACCTTTCTCACTTCCCCTTCCAGTATTCTAATTCCTACTTACCACTGATACTAAAATGTGACAATGGAAAGTACAAGAAGGCATTGCAAGACAACCTTGACAAGCTCAGCTAGTCACGTTTCCATCCCTTCTAGAACAAAAAGAAAGAAAATCTCTGTACCTTCCTTTGTTCTTTCTCATCAGGAAAACCATTTAGTTGGAGGTTTCAGAGGCAGCTCCTCTCTGGCAACCATCCCTTAAACAGGAAAACCATTCTATGACTAAGAGAGCCAGGTGGAGGGGCCAGCATAGAGTCAGTGTCAAGGTTGACTTAGCCTTCAGTTCCCTGAAGGACAGCATGTGTCAGATCCCACCCTCAGAGCTTGGCAGAGGCCATAGCCACATTACCTGGGAGGCCCACACCCCACAAGGATCTTCTTACCTTTTTATTATCTGCATGAGAAGAAGATCAAGTTTTTGGAGAGTATCCTAAAGTAGAAAAACAGTTCCATGTCTTATCTTCTTCAGATGATTAAGTACAGTATTATCTCAAATAGATTTGCAGGGATGGAAAAGAGCTCTAAATGGATAGAGTTATTCTTTTTGTCATAGTAATCTTATTTCTCGGCGTGGAGATTATACATTATGGGAGGTGATTTTATACTTTGTTGTTGTTAGGTGCTGTCAAGTCGGTATCCGACTCATAGTGACCCTATGTACAACAGATGAAACTCTATTGATACAGCTTCAGGCTGATTTTATACTTAGAAAACTTCTTATTAAACTTTTACCAATTCTATAGATTTTTACCACCTATGGAATTTTAGTATGATTTCATACACTTATGTAAAATCTCCGCATTCATAAAAATTTATGGTTTGGGCTTACCCACTACATTAATGCTCACCTCCACTCTGTTGCTGTGTGTTGCATGCCTGAAGGGCCCCGAAGGTGGCTACAGGTTTAGTACTATCTCCCTGTAGGTCTCAGCCAGGGCATCTGTCTAATCAGGTATTAAGTGTGAGTTCTGCTTGGCTAAAAAGTCACTGAGTGCAGCAGATCTCATCTTGCTGCACATCTATCCTTTATTTCTGTTCTTGAGGCAAACAGGTCTCCCTTAAATCCCCTAAATCAGCTGGGTGCAGTGGCGCACACCTACAATCCCACTCTGGGAGGCAAGGGCAGGAACGTTGCAGTTCAAGACCAGACCGAGCCTGCATAACTTAGTGAAACCCTGTCTCAAGATTAAAAAAAAAAAAAAAAATCCAGGCGCGGTCTCGCATGCCTGTAATCCCAGCATCTTGGGAGGCGGAGGCAGAAGGATCGCAAGTTCGTCACCAGAGTCAGTCTGCATAATTTAGCGAGACCTTGTCTCAAAAAGTAAAAAAATGGGCTGAGGGAGCAGCTCAGTGGTCCAGCACCTGCAGAGTATGCAGGCGCGAGGCCCTGGGTTCAACCTCCAGTACCACACACACACACAAAAAATCCAAAATGGGCTGTGGGTGCAGCTCAGAGGTAGAGCACTTGCAAAGTATGCCCGAGGCCCTGGATTCAGTCCCCCCAGGAAGCTTCCCCCCACCAAATCCGCAGAGTGTTTACTCTCACCTGAGGATCTTTGCTTAAACACCCTAGCCCCAAAGTTTCCACGCCACTGACTTCTCCTTATTCTTTAGATTTCAGCTTTAATATGATTTCCTCAGGGCGGCACTTGCTGAAGCCTTGACTGAGTTGACTCTCTCTGAAGTTAAATGCTTCCACGAGGCTTATCACATAAATAATAAGTTTTTGTGAATATGTAAAGTAAAGGGCACACAATCATGTTAGTTTAGTGAGTTAATTCTCCCTGGGGAGAATTTTCTGGAAGGAAAAATGTAGAAGTACTCTTAGCAAGTTCCACACACTGAAGTCTGAGCACCTCTTCCTTTCCCTGTAGGCCATTGCAGTAGATTGGAAAGGGTTCCCATGCAACAAAGTTTTGTTTGTTGCCAAGAATGCCTGAGGTAGAGAAAACAATCCTAGTTGTCCCCTTGGCTGTCAGGTTTAGCTGCTGCCCCTGGCCACTTAGCTAACATGCTTACAGGGATTTACCCCTCCCCTTGGACTGAGGAGTTTTGTTCCGTAACCACTGAAAGATTACTTTGGAAAAGGCAGTGACACGCGGACTTCTCCCCTTACTGAGTTTAGACTTTGTCACAATCTTCATCTTTCCATTCGGTATCAGAAATTACTTCTTCAGTCTTCACGGGTCACTGAAGAATCATCTCTTTGCACTTTTACTGTTATAATTTGATGCCTTTGAATCGATCGGCCCCAGAGTGTCCCTCAGGCTGTGCATGTGTGCGAGTGTGCCTGTGGCTGCCCACGGATGCACATGTGATATTTGTTCACAGCAGTTTCCCTCAGCTGGCAGGCCTGGAGCCATGTGTGCGGTCGCATAGTTTGCACTTGATGTCATCCTGTGATAGGTGACGAAGCCTTTGAGTTGATTTCCATGAGTGCTGATTGATTTCACTGAGCCCTTTTACCTATTTCAAAATCCTTTCCTTTTGTGACTTTTGGCAGGTAGTTGAAAGACTGTTAACAATTCCATCTCTCTTGAGGTATCTCAAGACATCCTGTTGACATTATGTCATTTGAAATCACAACTGATCAGTGTCAGATAGATGAAGCAGGTATTTTATGTCTGTTCTCCAGATAGGGCTCATTGGCATTAACAGCCCAATTCAGACTCCCTCAGTGCACAGGTGGCCCAGCTGGCCAGGACCTGGGTTTTCCGTCTCCAAGCCTTCTTTCTTAATCTGTGCACAGGGCCAAGTGACTTCTTCCATCTAACAGCTACACCTTTCCTGAGCATTTGTGACTGTAAACCAGGATTTCCCTCCAGTAGTAAGGTTCTTTACATCCTCCCGCTCCATTCTGATTACTGTATAAGTTAGATTAGGAATGGAGCCAGGCAGGGTAAGATGGAAAAGCCATGGTCCAGTAATTGCATTTTCTCAGTTATAATTAGGTGATGTTGCTTTCCTTTTTGGAATCTTAAAAGTTTCACATTTGTATCTGTTTCTTAATCTATCAAGAACAGAAAATTTCTTCCCAGGATTGGCAACTATCAAGCTCCTATGAGCTTTGGGCAAGGGTCCAGGCCTTTCCAGAAAGCCTCTCTTGTTGGTGTGCTGAGAAACACTCTGTTGATTAGGAGAGCATGGGTCTGTCTTGTATTTTACTATGCTGTTTGTATGTGTCTTTTCTTTCCTCTGTTTCTTCTTCCTCCTCTCCACTTATTCCTCCTTGCTGGAAAATTCAGCATCTGGGTTTGCAGTGAACTTTCAAAGCCATTTTAAGCTAAGTTATAGGAAGAATGAAATGAGTAGATTATCAGAGCTACTTAAAAGTGTGGCCCAGAAGGACAGAACGTGCCCTGGGGGACAAGTTCGATCTGGGACCAAAGTTCCTCCTCAGCCTTCCCTCAGTCCTGAGGCTGCAGCTTCCCATAGATTTAGTTCTACATAATGTGCCCTGCAGAGCTACTCACACACATCCACAGAGATGTAAACAAGGACACACATTTTACAGTTCTTTGTAATCATGAAAATCTGAAAATCTTAACTCTTTGCCTGCAGTAGAAGAAAACTTAGATCAATTATGTTTCTCCATGCAGTGGAACACTGTATAATCAGGAGAAATAATAGAAGAGATCTGGAGGTAGTGAATGGAGAGGTATCTGAAACATACTTTTCAGAAAAAAAAAACAAAAAAAACCAAGGTTGAGCTATATATACATGGTATGTGTATTTAAATATGTGCATATATCCATAGAAAAGTCTAGAAGGATATACTCCGAACTATTAATAGTAAGAAACAGACAAGGATTAAAATGAAGGGGGTGTATTATTTTGCTTTTAGTTCACATATATTTGTAAGATTTACTATTTTTGCATAAATGATCCATTTTATAATTTTAAAGCTAACAATTGTGAGCAGCTACATATATGAAAAAAGGAATATATCACGTGTTAACATTACTAACTTTTACGTGTAATTTTGGATTTCTATGTGGATGTTCTTTTCAGATATGAAACACTGAGGTCATTAGGGTGTTTGTCTCATTGTTTAGACATGTACTCTTTTACTGTGTGATGTGAATTACCACCTCTTCATATCTTATGATTCTGTTAATACCATTGGATGAGTATCCTCTCACTGAAATATTGAGTAGTAGTAATTTAATAAATTCACTCTTCTTTTGAGAAGTGCAGAAGTATTCTTCTGTAAGGCTCCACCTGATGTGTGCAAATGTGAGGTTTCTGTGTTCTGGTATCTACCTCGCCTACATGCCTATTGTGGCTCTGAGCACATTGCTTATCAGAAAGAAGAGAGTTACTGAGAGAAAACAATCATATTCCTTATAAAAATTAGAATGATACTTCATTATTTTCTTAATTCATGACATTTGGTTTTGGCAAATAAATGAGAAATAAAACAATGTGAGGAGCTTCAGAAGATAATTCCACTGATTTCATTTTACTCATGTTTTCAGTTAATCCCAGAGTCCAGATCACTTCTTCCCAGCTTTCCAGAAAGAAATGAATGTTTTATTCATAGTTTTATTTAATCCGGACTAAAGGCTTATTTCTATGACTTTTGATAGTTTTATATCATCTATTTTTGATGTAGATAATGAAATATTACAGTCCAAATCCCTTACAGTCCATGTGAGTTCAAAACAATGACAATAGAGAAAACAATTAACACATTAATTTTCCCTCTGTTGGTACTTCAGTTCCAAAAGTTAAGTGCTAAGTAGGCTTTAGTCATATTTATACCTCAATCATATTCCAGCTCTTGGTTATAAAATTGAAGTGTGAAAATTAAGGCAAACGTGTGAAAGCCCAACCTACGCTCACGTAATACATAATAATAACTTTCAGTCTAGCTGTGGTTAATTCATAAGCAATTTGTTTGACATGCAATTAGATAATAATTTTAAAATTCATTAATTTTTATTTATTTATTTATTTTTTGCAGTACTGGGGGTTGAACCCAGAGCCTCCTTCTTGCATGCTTTGCAAGTGCTATACCACTGAGCTGCACCCCCAGCCCCCCCACCTTTTTTTTTTTTTTTACTTTTTGAGACAGGGTCTTGCTAAATTACGCAGACTGCCTCTGGTCTCGAACTTGTGATCCTCCTGCCTCTGCGTCCCGAGTCGCTGTGACTATAGGCATGCACCGCCGCGCCCGGCAATTATTATTTATTCAGTAGTGCTGGAGATGGAAGTCAGGGCCCTGTGCATGTTAAGCAAGCTCTCTACCACTGAGCTACATCCACAGCTCTTTTTTTTTTTTTTTTTTTTTTTGGCTGAAAATTTTTGGTCAGGTCTTTAGCAAGGACAAGGTGTTGTATTTCTCTCAATAGAACATGCATTGATTAATTTATGGTCCTTGTCATCTTCTCCAGCCATCCTCAGTGAAATGTGCCTTGGCAGTGGCGGTGGGGATCTTTAGGGAGGCAGAGTATCTCCTCTTCTCCATGGGACACAGCATTTGTGTGACTCAGAGGTGCCTATGAAGTCGTCTTTGAATATAAAGCACAGAAAAAATAGCACTGAAAACATCTCATCCTTTTAGTCATTCCTCTGTCTCGTCCCTGTGGTGAGGGTCGCCCCTAACCTAAAGACAGAACCCTTGTGCTATTCGCATGTATCTGAGGGAACTGTGCACACGTGGTGACCTGTCTCTTTTTGTGCCTTGGGACCTTGTTTTATCCAAGGTGGACCCTGCATGTGACCTGTGACCTCTTCAACCATCAGAAGAAATCACTTCACGGTACCTTTGCTTGCCAAGTTTTCCCCCTTTATCTTTCAAAGTCCCAGCTTCTCTACCTTACTATTCTTCTCACCTAACACATCTCTTCATTGTATTTTGAGTAGCTAAAGGATAATGTTATGAGAACATTTTTCTGTTCTCATTGCTGAAACCCTGATGATCTCTGTAAAATTAAATTTAAGCATTGATCTTTTTCAAACCCAGACATTTCCTTTCATCAGATGGATTTCTGTCCTGCTGGCAGCCGGTTATGTCCTATGATAATTGTGTGGTAGATATTATGGTCTTTGATTTGAGTAAGTCTAGAACTGGAAACCACATAACCCCATTTTGTATGGATTGCTTTGAAGTTGACTTTAGGACTTGCTAAATCATCTTCTGCATGTCTTTTTTTTTTTTTTTTTTTTTTTCCCTTAGATGGGTTTTCCCAAAGTTTAGGTTTCATTTCTTCTCTTTTTTTATTTTTATTCTTTAACTTTATGATCTCCTTCATCTCTCCTCTTTTGTTATTGTTGTTAGGTGCCATTGAGTTGATGTCCAACTCATAGCAACCCTACATATGACAGGCAAAACACTATTGTTGTGCTTCTCTGCTATTCATAGAGTTTTTAATGGCTGGTTGTTTTTCCCAAGTGGTTTGCCAGGTCCTTCTCCCAAGCCTCCAGCACCTGGTGTTCCCAGCAGTCTCCTATCCAAGTACTAATCAGGCTCGACCTTGCTTAGCTTCCAAGATGTGATGGGATCAGATGCATGGTGGTACGGCTGCAGGCCTTTCCTCTTTAGCTACCATATAAGAAGTATAGTTTGCTTATCAGGTGCTTTAAATTTGTTGCTGTTTCTAAGAGCTTGTGGATGAGTTACCTGTCCAAGTTTGCCTGGGAACACCAAGAATAAGCCTTGAGGTCCAGGGCTCAGCTTGAGTGCCCACAGCCAGTTGGGTGCAGTGATTCTCCCTTTCTCTTTTCTTAGTGCAATTGCTTCGATCCTGAGGGCCTGGCTTGACCAATGTGCAGAAGACTTCCGAGAACCCCCTCACTTCCCTTGCCTACAGAAACTGCTGGATTATCTCAAACGGATGATGCCAGGCTCTGACCCAGAGAGAAGAGCACAAAATCTTCTTGAGCAATTTCAGAAGCAAGAAGTAGAAACCGACAGTGAGTACTTGTTTGCTCATGGGGAAATAGCTGGATTCTCCAGCATGGAGGCTCTCCCTCTACTGGCTGAGTAGGAAACCCTGGTACCCTCAGAAGGAAAAACTGTTGGAAACTTGGTGTGGGTATAAAAACATGAAGGTGCTAATTTCAGAGCCGGAAATTTTTAGAACAAAAAGGGATTCTTAAAATCACCTGCCCTGGCTCCATCATTTTATAGATGAAACGGAAACTGGCTCAGAGAAGCTAAGTAATTTCCTAGGGTTTCTTCTGTCACCAGGAAGCAGATCTCCTCAATGATTTTTTTTTCTCTTCCCTTGTCAGTGTGTTCTGTGCCAAACCTGAATTTGCTTCTTATTATCTGCTTGATGGCTCCTTCTATCATAAACAGTCACCCACATCCAGCAGGCAAGGAATTAAATCTGGTTCCCTTCCTTCCTCACAAAAGCTTGGAAAAGGTGTTTCTCCTTCAGCCTAGAAAGCGTCTCGGTAATGTGTCCCCTGACAGCATAGATCACCATCATTTAGCGGCTCTAATGGTCTGATCAAAGGAAGTTTCTCAAGCTGTTTTTTCCTATTTGAGGAATTGACCTCCTATTTTCAAGGACAAAGGAAGGGCCACCACTGCAGGTTGTGGGGTGCATAGAACTATAAAGCCTTGAAGAAATTAGGTAAGAGTTTTGGACTGGCATCCAGTGTGATGGTTTATCCCTTCACTGGGGTGTTGGGTGACAGTTGCCATGGCAGCTGACCCACTTGGAGCTCCTGATGGGCATTTCCGTGAAGTGACGCCTGATTTCCTCCATGAAGAAAAGGAAACGGGTCCTAACACAGATAAGGGATGCTGCCTCCGCGCCAAAGAAAATACAGTAACCTTCAATTCCACATAGTACCTGTTGAACTTTTTATGTATGGGGGACCAGGGCAGGGGAATGCAGTTGCATCATGAGAAGCTGACTGCCAAAGGCTTTCTATCTCAGATGACTTCATCTCCCGGGAATGCTCCAATACCAGGGCGCTCCTCCAGTGGACCTCAGCTCCCTTCCCTTCTGGGCCTCTTGGGTCAGGCCTGCTTTGTGCTGCAGTGGAAAATGCTGGGTTGGAGCCCAGCTCTCCCCATGGGAGCTGCCCCTGGCTCCTCGCCTAATTGGGGAGCCGGTGGGACGGGGCCAGGGACTGGAAGACAGAGCTCATTTGGCAGGCCGAGGCAGGGGCGAGGGAGATCAGAGGAGAGGGAGGTCTTCATAGAAGCTCTTAGGCAATATCCAAGAATGACTGTCTTTCTAAGTTTGGGCAATTTTAATCAAGAAAGCTCTGAGGTCTTGTTTATTAAATTCAGAAGTCATTATTGAAAAGGAGCTTGGATCCCATGTGCTTATCTTACCCCATCTCACACCCACAAAAGCAGCCAGCTTTCCTATATGTTTTGCAAAAGTAAAATCATGCTTCAAGTTTTTACTTGCCTCTGGGTATCAGAACCTGAAACAGTGAAGGACATCGAGGTCCCAGAGAGAAGGGATTATGTATTCTTTGTGCATAGCGACATTCTAGACACAGACTATTGCAAGTGTTTGTTGAATGAACGAGTGAGATCTAGCTTTAGCACATACACTCTTTGGCTAAGATCTGCATTGCTTTATCTCCATTACGATATATTATAGCTGTCAAGAGGGATGAGAGGCCCTTTTGGAACCTCTGGTTGGGACCCCACATTTTGTATTTCTCCATTGAATGAGAGAATGCCAGAGTTGTATGGAGAAGAGATGAAGTCAGACTGCTCAGCTTCCTTTCATTTGTGCTTGGCTTGGGTCCCAGACTCTGGGGACAGGCAGTGATCCCCTGCTACCTTTTCCATTTATCTCTCAACCCTGTTTGCATCAGGACCTTCACCTCTGGGGTCACATGCCTGCCATCAGAGTGGGCAGGTACGATGTAGTGGGAAAGTGGTGTAGGGTCCTCTCCCAGCACCCCTTTTCCCCTAGGAAATGCACAAAAGCCCCACCAACTTGATCCAAGATACCTAAAAAAGTCTTTGTTCTACAAAGAAAGAGAGGAAAAGCTTAAAATATAAAGCTTCTGAGGAAGTCGTGATACTCTTTTTGTGAAAATGGAATTGAACGCGACTAGGTTTTCCCCCAGAACAGGTTTGACGGGAGGGAGAGAGTGTGTGAAGGGGGGTGAGAGTGGGAAACAGAGGAAGGACAGGAGGGGTACAGGTCAAGCTCCACCCAACTCCAGTTTTTCCACGCAGAGTCCTAGCACAGGTGCTGGGGTCTTTGTTTTTTATCTGGAGTCATGAGTAGTGATTTTTCCCTCACTTCTGCAGGCTGTGCCCTGTAACTGCTCATGGATGAGCTTTGCTATAGTAAGCTCAAGTGAATCTAGTTTAACTCTGTCTTGCTTCAAGCATACTTAGCTTTGGGTAGAAGCTGAAAGCAACTCTGAATAGTCCAAGCATGCTAAATTATATTTGAGATTTTTGAGGGCTTCATTTGCATTTTTGACAACCAAATGGCCCATCGGGCTTGTAAAGTCTGGCCTGCCTTCTTGCCCATGGCCTGCCTTCTTGCCCAGTCCTTCAAGCTTCTGGTTCTAAATGTTGTTGTTAGGTGCTGTCAAATCATGTCTGACTCCCTCACAGGGTTTTCAATGGCATTGTTTTCAGGATTGCCTCAGTAGTGGATTGCCACATCCTTCTTCCATTTTTGTGGTGCCGGGATTGAACTCGGGACCTCAGAGACTCCATAGCAGCGCTCTACCAACTGAGCTAAACCCCTAAATAGCCAGCAATTAAGAACTGCCTGGTTGGAATGTAGGAATTAGCTGGATCGGTTCCAGAGTTGATCAGGAAGTTTGCAGGAGCCCTAGATGAGGGTTACCCCTGAATACAGATCCAGCTTTTCTTCTCTGGTCTTTTCCCAAGCTGGCCTAGGAACAGTAAACCCAGAGCACAAGCCTTCTGAGTTTAATAAAGAATCTGAGAACAAGCAGGAGTTGGACCCCCACCCCTGTTTGGCTCAGGTTTACTGCACTTGCTGTTCTCTCCCTGTGGATTTTCTGAAGGCTTAGCTCTCTTTTTCCTAAATGAAAGAAGTGTAATTTGACTCTGTAAGCAAAGTCATAGTCTGTGGCACCCAGTTACTGATTGTTTTTTCCACATGTGAACAGATGGGCTTCCCAACACCTTCTCCTTCAGCCTGGAAGAGGAAGAGGAGCTGGAGGGTGGAGGGTCAGCAGAATTCACGTGCTTCTCAGAGGACCTCGTGGCTGAGCAGCTGACCTACATGGATGCAGTAGGTCTTCTCGTGTCTCACTTGTGCTTCCACTTAAAACATGGGGCAGTGACCAGACTGGTGGCCCGGAGAGGACAGTGGGATCACATGATGGAGGTCCTTTTGATTCCTTGAGAGAGGCTGTGCCCATAAAGGCAGAATTAATGTGTGACTTGAGTCAATCATCTGAATAATTCAGGCCTAAGCTCTTCTTGCAGTCCTGGGTAGAGGTGCATTTTCCTTGGAGCTCAAGTCACAGAGGGAAGTCAGAATTCTAATCCTAGTGAAACAAAATCTACCCTGTTCTGTGAGTATTTCCCTTTAGACTCATAAATTTTTCAAGAGCTGAACTGTTTATTTGGAGGATTGTAAAGGGGTCAAAGCACAAGTTAGGATAAATTAAATTCATTGAATCCACATGTGACTGTATCGGGCAGCTCATTTCCACCTGTGCTTCCCATACTTTTGAAGTTTGAATATTTTTTGTCAGCTATATATGTCACATATTTCATATTTCATAGCTCAGTGTCAGCTAGTAAATACCAGTTAGGACTCTTAGCAGTTATAACAATAGGTTAGCTCTTCCACACTTACTTTTGAGAAAACAGCATAGAAAGTGGCAGTGTTTCCATCTAATGAACATTCAAATGATGTATCAGAACTACATCAGATGGTCTATGTAAAGTAAACTCTGGGTTCTTTCTCCTATACAGATTCCTATGCTGTTTAAAAGTTTTTTATTTTTGTGATTCTTGGTGGTTGGACCTAGGGCCTTACACATACTTTGCAAGTGCTGTACCACTAAGCCATACCCCCATCCCATTTATTTTTTATTTTTTATTTTTTTGATATAGCACCTTGCTAAATTACACAGGCTGCCTCTGGCCTCGAACTCATGATCCTCCTAGGTCTGCCTCTTGAGTCTCTGGGATTACAGGTGTGAGCCCCTGTGTCCAGCCTTCTATATATATCTTACATTGAATTGTACAAGAGAGTCGGATTTATTCAACAAGTTTTTGGTGCATAACCGATAGCATAAGGGAAAGAGGGAAAACTTTACTGTTTATTACTCTAGGGAAAAGACTCAAAAGCCAGGCTTTAAATCCCTCTCTCTTCCCTTATTACCTTTCATATACTTCTTCCTTTATTTTAAAGAAAGTGAGCCAGTGACATTCATGAATGTGGCATGCGCTGTACTTTTCCGGTGGTCAGAAAGCCTCCATATGGATTATAGATAGTTCATGACCGTGAATGGCCAGGATACACCAGAGACATGATTTTTGAGGTTAAAATAACCTTAAATAACCTCCTTTTTTGATCATTCATGTAGATCTTACTTGACTTTCCTTGCAAGACAGATTAGTCAAAATGGTTCAGGTCATTTAATTTTCTTTTGGTCATTGTGTTCTATCGGCTCAGTTGGGCAGATTTTAAAAGATCTTGTAGGCTTTTCTGACCCATTAATATATTAATGATTTACTCTTGTCTGTTGAACACCCTGGGGGAAGTCAAGTGGAGAAGGATTATTTGTCCATTCACAAAGTACCAATGTACAGATGGCCCCTAGGACATACTTGGCCATACGAAATGTCTGTGCTGTCCTTAATGTCAATTCCTCTTTTGTTCCAGCAACTATTCAAGAAAGTCGTGCCCCACCACTGCCTGGGCTGCATTTGGTCTCAAAGGGATAAGAAAGAAAACAAACATTTGGCGCCTACGATCCGGGCCACCATCTCTCAGTTCAATACCCTCACCAAATGCGTCGTCAGCACCATCCTGGGGGGCAAGGAACTCAAAACTCAGCAGAGAGCCAAAATCATTGAGAAGTGGATTAACATTGCTCATGTAATTGTCTTTTTCACACTCTTCTGTGTTTACATGATTTAGCCATTTGGTTGAAAGGCAGTGAAAAGACTATATGCACAGGCCATTGAGGTTTTCTTGTTGTTGCTGTTCCAAAGTAAGAAAAAAAAGGTTGTCTTCTTAACTTTGGGGCTTATTTATTTTTCAGTCTTTAAAAAAACCCTATCTTCCTGCTTATTTCTTTCTGCTCATGTCTCACTAGTGCTACTTCTCTGGGGTGAGACATTCAGTCAGTCTGCTCTTTCCTTTCTTTCTTTTTTTTTCTCCCAGTCCTAGGGTATCAAACCCAGAGCCTTGCACATACTTTGCAAGTGCTCTACCACTGAGCTGCACCCTCAGCCCCCTTTTTAAATTTTTTAACCTTGAGTCAGAGTCTTGCTAAGTTATGCAGGCTGCCTCTGCCCTTCAACTTTTGCTACTCTTTCCTCTGCCTTCCGAGTTGCTGAGGTTACAGGCATGAGCCACCATGCCTGGGTGCTTTTTCCTTTCTATTAACCACAAAGTAAGTGTCTGTGGGTCTCAGCCTCACTTTCAGTAAATATAAGCACTTACTCTGCATGTCAAACTGACCCTCTTCATCCCATGATAATTATCCACTCACCATCCCAGTATTGGGCTGGGATTTAGCTCAGTTGGTAGAGCCCCGCTCTGCAGTCTCTGAGGTCCCAAGTTCAATTCCCAGCAACACAGAAATGGGAGAAGGATATGGCAATCCACTCCGGGGGCAATCCCAAAACAGACATTGAAAACCCTATGAGGGTCACTATGAGTTGGACATGACTCGACGGCACCTAACAACAATACTAACATCCCAGTACTTAGAAACATTGCATATTGTGTAGATTTGAAGAGCTGGTGCCTCCTCACAATCCTTCATCTCTTTTCTAGGGGACTTGAGACACTTCTGAGGTCTCACATCAATCTGGGGCGGCCTTATAATTTCAGAGTTTAACTCAGAAGGTAGCAATCTGTTCCTAGGCCTGAGTTATATTTTGTTGAGTGCCAGAGTCTAATCTCTGGAATCAACTGCTTATATGCCCACATGCCATGGAACCTTTCCTCCCAGTACCCTATGTTACAATGAGACATAACAGTGTTCAGTTAGCTGGTCATATATTTTGTGAGCTCCTAATGTGCATAAGCTACAATGTTATGTACCTTGGGGACATAATGGGATAGAACACAACTGATTTGGTCCTACAGGGGCCAAGACTTGCTGGAATTTCCTCACCCTGGGGAGCAGAGGGATTGGCAGTATAAGTGCTGCAAAAATGGAGGAGGGAGGAATCACTTCTGATTACAGTCATCAAGGAAGCCTGCACGAATGAAGTGAGGTTTGAAGAGAGCTTTTCTTAATAGGATTTTTGGTAGTTAAAGATTAAAGGATTTTTTTTCCTCAGTAGAAGAAACTATATCAGCAAACACTGACTTTAAAAATAATTATTATAAGAAATTATTAGTTGTGTTCTGGGCTGCATGGGTGAACCTTCCACCAAGACATATTTTGCTTTATACTCATTAGATATATTTGTTATTAAGCCCCTGCATATAGGGTGTAATGCCCAAGTCTCTCGAATTATCTTTTGTTGTTTTTGATTAAAGAGCAAGGACATATTGTGCCAGAGAATTCACCTTGTTTTGAGTCTTTAGATGGCCTGTAGTTTTGGATTTCTTTGTATATGAAAAAAGTGAGCAAGAAACAAAGAATATAAGTTGCATAAGCAATTTGCATTTCTCCTAATCTAAATGGAGCTTATTTCCCAACAATAATATCTGCAAAAGAAGTTCTGATGGAGTGTGATGTTGGCACGGGATTTCTCTTTCTTCTTAGAATTCTAAGAAAATATTTTTTGCCATGAATGCCTCAGCATTTCCAGTGCCCTCCATGTCTCAAAAGCAAATGGTTTCCGTGCCACAAATCTGTCAACTACTTAGAATGTCCATAGCAAGAACATGGTATCTGTGCGTATGACACAGTGTAGCTCAAACAATGACTTTTGGTCCAAATTAAATATAAATTGTGCATTTATAGGATAATAAAAAATATAGTTGAATAATTTCAAGTATAGTCCAATTCTCATAGCATGTGCAAAAAAAGCCACAAGTGCTGGCCTTTGGTGCTGGAGCTCTTCTAATATTATGTGTCTCTTGGAATTCTGCAGGGTAACTTAATAAAATAATGAGGTGGTTTCCTGCCAAAATTTATTTTACTTTCCTGGCTTCTTCACAGTTAATTTCTTTTGAAAAGATGTTTGAAAAATGATAATAATTTCACATGCAGAAAATATTTCTAACCTAATATGGACATATTTTCTTAGACTGACTTCATTGCTACATTTTTGCTTTTGCATCACATCTTCTAGAAGATGCCAACTTTTCTAGAAATGGGACTAGATGCCTCTTATACTCCTTTTGGCCTTAGTTTAAGCCGTTTTCTGAATAATATATTTATTATAATTTGCATGGTATATTTGTACCTGAGTTTATTTATTATAAATTCCCTGATTTTTAAACCATTACTTTTGGGTTCTGAACCTTTGTTGAACCACGTACTCATAAGTATGATTTCTAGACAGAACTTCATTTCCTTCCTTCCATCTCTCCTTCCTTCCTTCCTCCCTTCCTTCCCTCCTTCCTTCCTTTCTTCCTTCCTTCCTAAGTAAGAGGAAGTGGACATTGAGCTACTTATAAAGGGTGGACATGACTTTTATAAAATAGATTGATGTTTACCCTAAAGAAAATGTGTAAGTGTTTGTTTGGCATAGTTTTCAGTTGCCAGAATTTGGCATGCTAAATTAGAGAATGTTGTTTTTCCTTCATAGTCAGGATGAACATTACTTAGTGAAATGATCCTTGAAGGGATTTGCGTTTATGCCCAACCACCCTGGGACCTCTTTTGCCCCAGATGTTCCACACAATGCCAGATGTCCTCATGTAATGTACTCAGCAGTAAAGGGTGAATGCATTATACTCCCACGTGCCTGCATGTGTTCCACCTCCTTTGACACAGGCGTAGTCTACCAACCCCATGTCACCACCTTGCCCATGCTAGCCAAGGATGTGACCCTCTCCCTGACTATTTTGCTGTTCCTGCTGTTGATTCCACTGGACTTTGACTCTGAGGTCACTGACTACTACTGACAACATAGGCTCTGCTCCTTATGGTAGCCTAAGTTGAAGCAGGGAGCCTCTCTCCTCATACAGCAATTGACACACAGAGTGTTTCCTGTTCTCTTTCCACTTTGTTTTAAAACACTGCCAAAATGAATCTTACTTTAAAAGCCCAAGTTATTTTGGAAGCACTGGAGTACCAAGGTGTTTCTGAATGTTTATGATTTTGGGACAAGCCAATTGGAAACCAAATGAATGTGTATAAAAATATTCCCCTTTGGCTAAGAACATAAAAGCCAAAGTTCAACTTGTGGTGAATTTTTATTACCAAGTTATATACACTTCCCAGGACCAGGTTTGGTCATGAAATGTCTGATACCATCTGAACTTGAAGTGTCTACTGCCCAGTTCGCTTGGTGGGGCTAAAGGATACAGTGATTCATCTTGTGTATTTTGGGGGCCTGTGTGTGCTTTCAGCAGAACAGAGTTGCTTTCTCTAGCATAGCTCTGTAGACTCACCTCCATTTGTGTTTTTCCTGGGAAAGCTGGAAACTATAAAACTGCAACAACAACACAAAAAATATATTAAAGGGAGGAAAACAAGCGTAGAGTGCCAAAATCTATAAAGTGTTTCAGTGACTGGGGTGGGAGGAAGGAGCCACTTTTTGATGTGTAGTATTTATACAGCTGCCTATTTTGTGGTAAGAATTCATAGCAGCTGGGATACCTCTAAAACAGGAAACCACCAACTCACTGTACTATTGATATTTAAATGGCTTTTATGTCTTAATCACTCCCCATACAGGAATGTAGAATCCTGAAGAATTTTTCCTCCTTGAGGGCCATCGTTTCTGCACTGCAGTCTAATTCCATCTATCGGTTGAAAAAGACTTGGGCTGCTGTCCCAAAGTAAGTTTTCAAGTGTCCGCTCTGCTTCTCTCGGGCCGGGGTGATTAGTTCATTGCACCAGTGCCTTGGGCCTTGCCATCAAAGCTCATATTGTATGACAAGGGGAAACATATTTGGAATCCGCTGTGTGTTCCAGGGAGGGAGCACTTACACATAATCATTAATAAATTTGGATCCAGGGCTGCTGCAGAGATTAAACTCATTATCAAAGTGTGCTGGAGCCATGATTATTGGTTTTGGGGGTGATTTGAAGGATGTGCTTCTTTGGATCTTGAGGGATAAGGTTGTGGAGAGATGAAGTTATGGCAATTTGCCATGACTTCTGGTTATTTTTCAGCCTCATTCCAAAGCCCAAAGTTGTTCTCGGATGTGAAGTTTTGTGTAGCTAGAGGATTAGTTCTTTTTTTTTTTTTTTTTTTTGTAGTAGCAGTGGTGGTTTAACCCAGGGTCTCGCGCTTGCATACTATGCAAGTGTTGGACCACTGAGCTGCACCCCAGCCCATTTTTTTACTTTTTGAGACAGCGTCTCACTAAGTTACACAGACTGCCTCTGGTCTCGAACTTGGGATCCTCCTGCCTCTGCCTCCCGAGTTTGCTGGGATTATAGGTGTGCGCCACTATGCCCAGCTCAGAGCATTAGTTCTTGATGTTCATAGGAACTATTTTGCCTACTTCGGCTTTAGCCAATTAAAACCTAGCTAAGCAATGTGAAAAACTTTGTAAGAGTTACTTCCCAGGTACCTGACTGAGGTTATTAACTGGCCACATTTGTGCTGTTTTTCTTCATATTTCTTTGTGTAACCTTTGGAACAATTGACAATTTACTGTCCTTTTATGTGACTACTGTTATCCTTTCCACTTCTACAATGTTGCTTGTTAAATCAAAGAACTTTTTACAAAGGAAGGGAGAAAAAAAAAAAGAAAACAAAAAAAGGAAAGGGAGAGTTGAGGGAGGGGCAGTTCTGGTCCCACATGAGTGCAGATTTAGAGATGAGGTTGGGCATGAGCTAGGTCAGCTACATCCAGGTCTCCCCAGGTTTGCACTGGTCAGGATTTGAGACTGTCTCAGGGAAGAATGTGAACACTCTGTAGTCCATATAGGGAATCTTGGTTAGGAGGGCAGCCAGGGCTGTCTTGGTAGAGGTGGTAACTTTGTCCTCAGAATGGAAGGCTGAGGTACTATGTTTCATCAATTCAGTCAGAGCTGATTAAGCCCTAAGGGACTGACTCTGTTCCAGCTTCTAAGAGATCCACATTGGCAAACCAGAGTTTCATAAATTTATGCTGGAAAAGGAGTGCCAGAGGAGTCAAGCTGGGTATAGTCTACTTGGAAGAAGTCACATTGAATATTAGATAATTCTTTGCGGGGTAAAAAGAAAGAATTAAAGTGGATGATCTTAATGTTTCATGTTACAGAACCATAGAAGCCACAGCCATTTGGACTCCAGAGCTCATGCATTGTTTATGACACCATTATCTACCAGGAGGAAAACTGGCAGATCAGCTTTTCAAAGTCCAATGCAATTTTCTTGATTACTACTCTTTTCTTGGGTTGCTTCTCATTATATTTTCCATAATGAAGGTGACTCTGTGTGAAAGAGATCAATTGATTGATTTTCCTCTGAGCTTAACATTTCATGAAAGATATGTTGTTGTTGTTTTTGTTAGGTGTCTTCGAATAGGTGTCCGGCTCATAGAGATCCTACATACAACAAGTGAAACAGTATTGTCAGTGCGTCTCTGCTTCATAGGGTTTCCAATGGCTGGTTGTTTTTTGGGAGTGGATTGTCAAGTCCTTCTCCTATGAAGGAGATATGGGTCATATAAAATCATGAGATGACAGTCCCTCATGAGATATGATGGGAAAATGAGAAGCATTCCCTGTCCTCTTCCTCCACACCCCACACCAGCTCTTCCTCCATCCATCACTTCTCTCCACCCAGCTTGGTGTCAGAAACAAAGGGATGGTTAAGTGCTAAAATGCAACCTTGCTTGACTGCAGTGAAAGCTCTAACTGTATCTTTTTTTTTTTTTTTGGTTGTTGTCTACTAGGACACTATGGAAAATCACCTAGCTAGCCTAAGATTTCTTCTTAGGCTAAAATACAAGGGAAAAAAAAGCAGGCTTGTGTCTTAGTCTCTGTTGTTGCCATATGAGAAGGCCCATTCTTCCAGCTGGCTTTTTAAACTACTTTTTAAAAACAAACAAGCAAAATTCCTCAAAGCTGAATTCTGATTAGCTTGTCTGGTTTGTTCCTTGGTGGGCTGGCTTCTGTTTTAGCCATTGTCCTACAGAATGTCACAGTTCTTCAGGGAAGGTCCTTCGGTGTCAACGTTATGTGATCTCTATGGCTGAGTTAGGGGACAGGCTCAAGGTATCTTACTTGGTTATCACCTTCCCCATAATCCTTTACATTTCTAACTTTCAGTGGATGGAGAGGGTAGCTGCTTCTCTTTATTTAGGTTCTTTAATTAAGTTCTTAATTATTTTCTTTAAAAATGTAAATAGCTTTGGTGGTTTTCTTTATTATGCCCTTTGTAATGTAAATAAGTTCCCGATATTAACTTTTTTATGATAATGAAAATCTTGTGGCTCCTGATATTTTTTTGCTTTCAAAAACATTCCCTGGTGACCCTGGAGGTGGGTGTGGAGACCATCAGGAGGCTGGGGGTGGGGGGCAGTGTACTGGCCAGGGGCAAGGGAAGTGCAGGCAGTCCCCACTCATCATCCCACTTGTCTGCACAGGAGTCCTTCGAGAGACAATAGTATTTCCATTGTACAGATATGGAAATTGAAGCTCAGAAAAGTTGAGCAACTTGTCCAAGACCACTCAGGGTTAAATGGCACATTTGGGATTTGAACCTCTTCCCTGGCTGTAGAGCCCGTCCTTATTCTCCAGTCTACTCTGAGATTAAAGAACAGTAGCCCATGAGTCAGAAAATTTAGGTTGTGTCTCTGCTACTGTCAGCAGTGACTAGTAGAAACTTGGACAAACCCCTTGCCCATGGATGACATCTTTCTTAACTTACGGGCCTGGCTCAAATGACATCTCAGGTCCATTGGGCTCCGTGTGTGTTACTAAGATAGACTTTTTTTTTAACTCACTGAAGAGGACATGTCTCGTCAATAACACGATGCACCATTTGAACAACTATTTCTTATGACTATAAAATGCATGGTTAGACAAATATTCCTTTTTTTTTTTTTTTTTTTTTCCTGTGCTACTAGGGGTTGAGCCCAGGGCCTCGTGCTTGCATGCTTGCAAGTGCTGGACCACTGAGCTGCACCCCCAGCCCATTTTTTTACTTTTTTGGGACAGGGTATTGCTAAATTACACAGACTGACTCTGGTCTCGAACTTGCGATCCTCCTGCCTCTGCCTTCCAAGCTGCTGGGATTACAGGTGTGCGCCACCACGCCCAGCCACAAATATGCCCTTTTTCATGCAGGAATCTGTGTTCCCCTTAAAAAATAAAAATAAAAAACACCTGCATGAAGGAAGTCATTAGCCTCATCCCTGTTCATATTACCCACCCATCCTAAGATCAGGATTACCTTCTATAGCTATGGGTATTGAGAACAGTTGGGCTGAAGGTGTTGGATATTTATTATCTCTCCATTAATATTGGGAGAAGCACCTGGCAACCCACTCCCAAAAAGCCGTAAGCCATTGAAAACACTATGAATAGCAGAGAAGCAATAACAGTACTGTTTTGCCTGTTGTACATAGGGTCACTATGAATCAGACACCCACTCTATGGCACCTAACAACAATAACCCTTAATATTTTCTTGATCTCTCCTTGTAGGGATCGGATGCTGATGTTTGAAGAACTTTCGGATATTTTCTCAGACCATAACAACCATTTGACCAGCCGAGAACTACTGATGAAGGTGAGTCTCTCTGGGAGGGTACTGGGTAGCACCACAGATTGATCTAGAATCCATTCAAGGGAAAGAGTAGCTTGAGGCCCACTTAAGTCCTTTCAGTCCCCCAAGAGAGCAGAATTTTTGTTTTTTACCCGTTATCTAGGGAACTTGGAGCTAAGACTGTTCAAAGTCCAGTTGATCTCTCTCTTACCCTCATTAGCTTTCCTGTTGCACAACCAGATTTTGAAACTTGGGTTCATGTGTATATCTCTTTAACAAGCTCCTCTGCAGATACCAAGTGTTAGCGGTTGGGTGGATAAGAGGCCCTGGAATATTCCTTCTCAGCACAACTTCTAGAATGGCAAAGGCGGACCCTGCAATCTCACAGCTATATTTGTACAGTCTTTCAGTCAGCAATATGTGTTGAACGCTGGTTGAGTGGTGACTTCTGAACTGCATGCTAGGCAAAGGTATAGCATGGCTCATTGCACTAAGTGTGTTGAATGTCTAAAATAGGAAGATGACTAACACAGACCCTGTTTCTTGGCATTCACCTATGGTTGATGGCTACAGACACTAAACAAGAAACAGTCAACTAAAGATAAATAACAGAGTCTGACCAATCAGCAGGGGAGCTAACACAGGCCAGATACTATCTCCATAGCCTTTCTACAAAGGAGATGATATTATCCTTAATTTACAGATAGCCAAAACTCAGAGAGGGAACTGACATGCCCTAAGGCACATGCGTGGTAAGTAGTAGAGGTAAAATGTGAATCTAGCTTAGTCAGACTCAAAAACCTGTGCTTTCCTTACTTAGTAATATAGCTGTTTCTTCTGATCCCTTGGGAGTAGAAGGCAGGGTATATCAGGTACAATATCACAAAGAAAGTAAATCAATAACTCAGCAAATATTGATTGAGAACTCATGGCCTAGGCACTGGAGATGGAACCATATTTATCTCTGTATCTCTGATCTTATTTTATTTTACTTTTGCAGTGCTAAAGATTGAACCTAGGTTCTCACATGTGCTTTGCAAGTGCTCTACCACTGAGCTGCACCCCTAGCCCATTTTTTACATTTTATTTTGAGAAAAGATCTCCCTGACTTAAGCAGGCTGCCTCTGGCCTCAACCTTGTGATCCTCCTGCCTCAGCCTCCCAAGTTGCTGGAATCACAGGTGTGCACCACTGTACCTGGCTTCATATCTCTGATCTTAAGTGAATTTAGTCACATGGGGAAGTAGAAAAGTGACAATCATAATATATTTCCTACCATGGAGGGAAGACCAGAAGTGGGCATTTAGAAGGTATGATCCTTGTTTTTGGTCTCTTTCAGTATGTTGGAGATAATCATGACAATGGGGTCTATCAACCTCACAGAATTGGTTTGAAGGTTGATTTTGGTAAAATCTGTGAAAGAACTATCCAGATATAAATTAGTATTTGGTATGCTATGTACATATAAGACCAAAGTGTATATAACAAAAATGAATAAAGCAAAAGCTACATGTATGAGCTTAGGAAGGACACTTGGAGTAGGACTGAAAGTCAAGTGGAGGTGAAGTTAGTAAGAAAGGACATCCTTTGGATAAATCTTATCAAAATCTAAAATCTGAAACTCATAGGCTAGTCATTCCCATAAAGGTATCTGCTATGGTCTTATCCTTCTTGTCTCCATGGACTCCTATTTTTTTGGAAGTCTCCTTTAGGTCTGATTAAGTGCCCTCCCTGACACTTAGTACGTGCTCTGCTGGAGTTGCCTGTGGACTTAACTTGTCTTCTGACTGGCCTGTTAGCTTCTTGGAGGCAGGGACTGGATATATCTTTTTTCACTTTTATCTCTCTAATGCCTCATTCAGTGCCTGATACATAATATGTGTTCAGAAACTATTGTTTGCCTGCATGAATTGATGGGTTTTATCATTCACATTGTGCCTGCTGTTGATCCTTCTTGAAGGAGTCCAAATCCAAAGTTGGACATCAGCACAAACTTCTCTGCTAGTATGACCTCCTTCACTCTCAATGCTGAGATTGTGTACCTCTCTGCTCCACATCCCTCAGGATTTGCAGACTTTAAATGGAAACCCATTTGGCTAGAAGGAGATGGTTTAGTGGCCTCCCTGTGTATAACGTGAAGCTAGACTAACTGGAGCCATGCATTCAAATCCCAATAGCTTGGAGTCCTCTTTCCAAGGTAGATAAATTGAATACTGTGCAGCTCATTGCCTGATGGCAGTCTTCTGGCTGAAACCTTAGAAGCAAAGCTATATTTAGACATTAAAGATCCCATAAGCCTTTCTTAAATGTAGATATTTACCTCAGTACTCAAAGTTAAATTTCTCATACATGGCTCAAATCCCAATGAATGAGCAAGTTGGCTATGAATTCATGTGGTCTGTGCATTGTCATTAATGATAATGCAATGCCTTGGGCCATCTACCTATCTACCTACCTACCTATCTATCTATGGAGGTCCCGTTCCCATCATCTTTGTTGATCATTATTCATATGAAGTATATAATTCTGGGTATAAATCTTCAGCATAGTTGCAAAAAATGAAATCAAGGTACTTAGTTCTCAAAAGAACCATGAAGAAAAACTACTAGGCTTTTTTCTAATATGTTATTCCTGGACTCCTAGTGATATAGTTGAGGGGTCTTAGCTTTAAATGACTTATTTTTTATCTGGGTAAAAGTGTGCCACTTCTGTAATATTATAGACCAAGGAGCATAAGAATTAGCAGAAATCTGTGGTTTTTCCTTTTAACTGTTGGGAAATATAAGTATTTCTTTTCAAAGATTATCTTATTATATTCTTGTGATTTCTGAAACTTAGATAATTCTGATCAGGTAAATCATAAGTCCACAGATTTCAAAACATCAAGAAAGCAGACTGTCACTAAATAACTAACTAACTAAATAACTAAATATTCTTGGTTCTTCTGATTCCTTTTTTTTTTTTTTTTTTTTTTCAGTACTGGGAAGTGAACTTGGGGCCTCTTGCATGCTTTTTGCAAGTGCTCAACCACTGAGCCGCACCCCCAGCCCATTTTTTACTTTGTATTTTGACACAGGGTCTTGCTAAATTATGCAGGCTGCCTCTGGCCTTGAACTTGTGATCTTCCTGACTCTGCCTCCTGAATCGCTGGGATTAAAGGGGTGCACCACCGTGCCTGGCATTTCTTATGACTCTTGATAAGAATTCTCCTAAGTTGAATTGATATTTTAAAAAAAAAAAAAAAAAAAAAAAACCTGCTAGAAAGCCCCAGAAATTTGGCTTCGGTGGAGATGAGTGTTTCATGAAGCTCCGAAGCATGCTAACATTTAATTTAGAGCAGGAGACTTAGAGCTGCGAAGACCCATTCAAAGAAAAATTACCAGTAGCTTCGCAGCTACAACTGAACAAACATTTGCTGAAATGGATCCAGTGCTTGGTACACAAAGTCCTTTTAAACCTAGTAGGTGAGGTCTCTCTGAGGGCCAGGAACAGTATGTGTGAGGGCAGCTGAACTCTGCTAAGGAAAAGCAGAGGTAAGACTCAGTTGAGAAATTTGTACTGGAGAGGAAGACTGAGGTGGAGACAAAAGAGGGAAGGAGAAAGGAGTGGGAGGTTGGTGGAGGGAGAGGGAGACATTTGAAATTCATTGAAATATAGGTGATGATTAAAGCCTCAGGTTTAGGTAGTGTTTCCAACAGTATGAGCACGGTGAAAGCAGGAGGATGACTTGGGCAGAAAGAGACTGAGTGTGAGTGAGAAAGGAGGCATGATGGAGGAGCCACCATGCTCCCGCCACTACAGCTCATGGAGAGTTTCTGAAAGGTGCAGGAGGTCGGCGTGGTCAGACAGGGCAGGGTAGGGGATTTGGGGTCAAGGAAGGAAAAAAACTGAAACCACTGTGATAAGTAAGTGGATTTTTCAGTGTTAACACTTCATTTGGAAGAGCTGCCACTAGTCAGTCTCTCTCTCTCCCTCTCTCTTTTTTTTGAGACAGGATCTTGCTATGTAGCCCAGGCTGGCCTCAAACTCACAATCTTCCCACCTTTGCCTCACCTCCTGGGTTCTGGGAGAACAGGCAGGCACCACCACACCCGGTTTACCAATTAGTCTTTTCAGTGCTGCAGCCAGAGATAGAATCTCATTCTCCTGAAACCCCCAAGGCATGAAATCAACCAGTCTCCCCCGACTCCAATCTTAGGTCTCTCTCTGCCCTACCAATGAAGGGGTTCTCAGTGCTTGCAAAGTTCCCTTCCACTTCTGTTCTGTGATTCTTGGGAACTTTTTAACTTTTCAGAAATCCTTGTTAAGAATTTTAAATAAGCCAGGTACGGTGGCACATGCCTGTAATCCCAGCACTCTGGAAGCTTAGACAGGAGGATTGCAAGTTTGAGGCTGGCCCTGGGCTACATAATAAGACCTGGTCTCACAAAAAAAAAAAAAAAAGATTTTTAGATATATCTGTAATAATTTCCATATACTGCTTCTTTTCCCATGATTAAGAGCCTGGAAGGAGACCAGAAGGGTGTACATGCTCGGAAGAGGCTGTCAGACAGAACTGATTTCTTACTCCAAGCAAATTCTTAAGGATCTGGGAAGACTCAAAACCACCTAATGCAGGAAATAATACCTATTAGTCTACTTTCACGGGCTAGGATTTAGCTCAGTTGGTAGAGCACTGCTCTGCAGTCTCTGAGGTCCCAAGTTCAATTCCCAGCACTGCAAAAATGGGAGAAGGACATACCAATCCACTCCCAAGGCAATCCCGAAACAATCAGCCATTAAAAACTCTATGAGGTAGCTCTGAGTCAGACATAACTGGACAGCACCTAATAACAACAGGCTATTGTCACACGTCCCCAGGAAGAACTCTGGGAGGTCATGAAATGGTAGCTCTTGTAATACTGCTTGTAATAGGGAAAACTGAAATGGAAAATGAGTGACTGTGGGTTCTGGCCCTCCAGTGTGCCCAGGACCGGAATTAGGCAAATGATAGAATGCATTTATATCTTGCCACCCTCAGCAAGGCCATGCCACTGAGCATGAACCCTCTAGTAGCTATACAGTAGCAATAGGTCACATGCTAAGGTAATAGGATAAACCCAGAGGAAAATGACAAAGGATATACAAATATAGAGATTATGTACACACTGAATTGTGAAATGCACCTCCCATTCATGCAGTTCCTGGAAAATGAGGCCCTCACAAGACCCTAAAACCACAGAACTGAAGCACTGTGTGTTTAGTCAGCAAATTCATGATTGGTCACTATGCTGAAGAGTGTGTTATTCCTGTAGGCAGGAGGGAGAAGGGGTGGCCATCTGTCCTCAGGCACCACGGGGAAGGAGAGCCGTGTAAGAGTTCTAGACTTGGAGATGACTTCTTAGAACTGACTGGGGAAAAGAGGGAGGATGGATAAAGGTCTAGCTTCTATGAATTGGTGACATACCACAATGCTGGACTTCCTCAGAAAACTTGCGGCATAAAAGTTTCATTTAGCTAAGAAATACCACAGAGTAGTCCCTTTCTTTCACAGAATGCTGGCACATCCATTTCAGGCCAAGACAAAGAAATCAGAAAATGTACAGAGGAAGAGACCGTCATTTCCAGGACATATGATCACTTTGAAGGAAATTGTTTTTGTTGTTAGGTGCTGTTGAGTCATGTCCAACTCATAGTGACCCTCATAGAGTTTTCAATGGCTGATTGTTTTGAGATTGCCTTGGGAGTGAATTGCCACGTCCTTCTCCCATTTTTGTGGTGCTGGGAATCGAACTTGGGACCTCAGAGAATGCAGAGCAGTGCTCTACCAACTGAGCTAAATCCCAGCCCCTCTGGGATATGTAAAAATGTCTCCCATTCTGGGAATGGCCTGCTGTGTAGTGACCGTTGCTTTTATACCCAAATCAGGCACTCTTTTTACAGAGTGAGGGCAGAGCAGGATGATCCAAGGCCACCAGGCCTCATACAAAGAGACTACTTTCCAGCAAGGCTGGCAGGCATTTGCATAATGGGGCCTAGGCCCTGCCAGAGACCTTTTCATTTGCGTGGCCTTCAAAGACTTGTGCGGAAGTTGGGGGTCCAAAAACTAGCCTCATTTCCCTCCAAAGTGACATCCCCCATCGTTCTCCTCTGTGTGTCCTCTCTTTCTTAGGAAGGAACTTCAAAATTTGCAAATCTGGACAGCAGTGTGAAGGAAAACCAGAAGCGAACTCAGAGGCGGCTCCAGCTCCAGAAGGATATGGTGCGTCCCGCCCTGTTCCTCCCTGGGAGCCCGCAGGAGAGCAGCCCTGTGTGGGTGGCTGGGCGGCTGGCTCACATTGCCCCCCTGGCTTCCATCTGCAGGGTGTCTGTGCTTTTGGAAGGGCTTTCCCCTTCTGCACCTCATTTGTTCTTAGAAGCCCTGGGATGTCTTTAGGAAAAATCTTTTCAGGCCCAGTAGAAACAAAGGAACTCAGAAAGTTGTTGCAAATTGAGTTTCCTGGAGCAGCTTTTTCTGATAGTAAGGGAAAGTGTCCACCCTCCCACCATGTCCTCCACCCACTTCTGTATTTGGATGCTGTTGCCCCCTTGGCATAGAAGCCTCTCCTTGCTTCCTATCTTCATCAGCTTCCAGCACATGATGGCATGTCTTCTGCCAGGAAGATTTGCTCCCCATACTCAGAGGTCATTTCATTTGTTCCCCTGTCCTCTAGTCCTTGCCTAGCTCTCCTTACTAATCACAGAGACTAACCAAACTTTCTAGTTTTGTACTACTCAAAGGAATACCACGCATCCCTTCTGAAGCCTGAGAGAGATAGGTATTATCATCTTCAGCTGTGTTTTAAACTCCTCACTTTTAGCAGAGAGGGAGCAAAACCAGAAACAGGAGCTTAGAGACTTACAAATCACATATTCTTTTCCCTTCCCTGAAAGGACTTTCTCCTCCTTTGGAAAGCTGGACATAAGTCAGGAATATTTTTTAATGCTAAGACTCATCTATAACATAAAGCCTATAAAACTCACAGTGTTTCCAACTTTTTGGATTGCATGAAGACAAATTAAATATTGCTGTTACCAAAGTAGGGAAAAGATTATCTTAGTTCAGGAGACCTTGTGCACATAATGGTGGCGGAAAAACTGCACCTGACAGGGAGTTCCTGAAGGACAAAGCCCACTTAGTGTGAATTGGCTGAGAAACCAGTCAGCCTCACGCCAAGCAGTCCTGCCTTGCCCCAGTTCAGACTGTGTTCCTACCAGAATATCTGTAAGCCCTTACTACATCGGGATAAAGCATCCATGGGAGCCCCTGTTTATTTTTCCTGCAGAGTGGTTTGTGCCTTGGTGGTCTTATGGAGAACAGACATGATTTCCAAGATTTGGTAAAATGAACATAGCATGTACCTGCAGTTGTATGGGAAGTGTTTCCCCCTTCATTTCCAAGGGATGGTTTTATTTTATAATAATCTTTTTATTTTGGAGTAATGGCAGATTTACAGAAAAGTTGCAAAGATAGTAACACAGAACACTGTAAATCCTAAAATTTGTGTAAACCCTTTACTCATTCTCCCCCATTGTTAACCTCTTCAATAACCATGGTATATCAATCAATACTAAGAAAATGACACTGGTATAACACTCCGAACTAAAATCCAGACTTTCTTTGGGTTTCACCAGTTTTCCGTGAGTATCCTCTATCTGTTCCAGGACCCAATCCAGCATCCCCGTCCTGCATTGAGTTGTCATGTCTTTCCAGTCTCTTCTCGCCCACGACAGTGTCTCAGTCTTTCCTTGGTTTTCATGACCTTGACAGTCTTAAGGAAAACTGTCCAGATATCCTGAAGATTACCCAACAGTCTGGGTTTGTTTTTGTTTTATTAGTGATTAGACTAAGGCAACAGGTTTTTGGAAAGAATGTCATAAAGGGTGAAATACTCCCCTTGTCACATCGTGTCAAGGAATGAGTGGTATCAGTGTGTCACTGGTGATGCTGGCCTTCACCCCTTGGTAAAGGTAGAGTTTTTGTGATTTCTCTCTTTAAATTTATTATTTTCCCTTTCTTCTGTTCTTTGAAAGTGAGCCACTAAGCAATAGTGATGCTCCATATTCTTGTGGCACATACTTCTCCATTGTATAGTGACCCACTCTTTTACCAATGGTGAGGCCATTGCTATCCACGACCATCCCAAACCACTGGAAGTGTCCACACACTCTGAAAGAGAACAGGCGACCCACTGACCTGAGCCTAAACAAAATATAACCCCCCTGCAATGAACACATTTGAACATATGTGTATGATCTCCTACTTTTGAAGCTTGGTTTTGATGACTGAAAGTTTGATATTAGATCATAAGAATTCCTATTTTTGTAGGGTTTTAAAACTTTTAATCATAGCGGTTAGCACTTATGGCTCTAAATTCATTCTTCAATGAGTGTATCTTCTACAGAGTGAAAGTTACTGAAAACTTTAAACTTTTCAATGTCAATAAAGACAATCTTGTTCTGATTACTCTTCAGGGTGTGATGCAGGGAACGGTACCCTACCTGGGCACCTTTCTGACTGACCTGACCATGCTGGACACTGCTCTTCAGGACTACATAGAGGTAAGTTCTGCATGGGTGGTTCAACTGGACCTTCAACCTTCTCATTGAATACCCAAAAGAGAAATTCACTTCTATTAGTATCTGTTGAAAGCCCATAATGTACGTGGTATTATGCTGGATGCCAGGAAGAATGCAAAGAATAACAACAAAAGATAATACCAGAAGTAGCTCAAAAGCCAATGGGAGGAATTTTATATCAAAGGAGGCAGTGATTGCTAGTAACCATAGAAATTCAAACAAAAATACAATGAAATAACATAATACATTGTGACTAGTTCCATATGAGGGGATGTAATAGAAAGGCTGGGGAAGGAGTAAATTTGAGTGAGACCTGGATATTGAGTAGGATGTTGCAGGTGGAGTCGAAGGGATAATATCCTCTAACATCCTACCTAGGGAGTAAAAAGTGAGTCCAATCTGTAAATTTCCAAGCATACTTTTCACCCTCTTATTTATTTGTTTGTTTGTCTGTTTATTGCATTGCTACCTGTTCTGGGGGGAATACAATTGGACTCACTCGGTGATTCTCTTTCAGAATGGGAAAAGAGATAAAATCCCAGTCAAAGAAGCAACTTGTTAGTAGCAGCAATAAAATACTATATGGAAAGAGATCAGATATTTGAAATTAGGTATAAAGATTGCTTGGATATTTAAGTGAATTCAACTTAACTGGTTATCATATGTAAACCGCCTGCTTTTATTGTACCATAAGTAGGAAGCGTAGAAGTTATTTTGCATAGAGTGTACTTACCTGCCTGCCCCTGTGCCACTGTAGCATGCAATCTCATCAGATCTTGGAAGCTAAGCAGGGTTGGACCTAGTTAGTACTTGGATTAGAGACGACCTGGGAACACCAGGCGCTGTAGGCTTGGGAGAAGGACCCAGCAACCCATTCCCAAAAAAACAATCAGCCATTGAAAACCCTATGAATAGCAGAAAAACATTAACAGTAGTGTTTTGCCTGTTACACGTAGGGTCGCTGACTCGGACACTGACTTGATGGCACCTAACTACGACGACAACAACATACTTACCTGTCTCCAAGTTTGCCATAAGTGTTGCGGACATGTTAACTTATTTTGCATTTCCTGAGCTCTGTGTCTCTTCACATCCTTAGTTCAGCTTATCTCAGGAAACACACATCAGTACTGGGGAATTTCAGGGAGTGGCCAAAGATATGGAAGTTAAATTCAACCTCCTGAGAATAGGAGCTGAGGGATAAAGAATTGAAACTTAACTTTTCATGACACTACGTAGAAGTGACTTCCCTTTTGATAAATCAGTAACAACGTGGTTTCTAGTATGAGTCAGTGACCATCTGTTTTTATTGCTTTTGATCAAGCAAAAAAAGCAAAATGGAATATTTGCTCAAGCTTTTATCTTTAAGGGCTCTCCAAATATATTTGGTTTCTGACTTGTAATTCTTCATCATTATTATTTTAGTTGATTTCAGACATTTTTAAGGGAAAACTGTCTGCCTATCCTTGCCCTATTATAAATGAAAATGTTTGAATCTTGAAGCAAAAGATGATTTTCTTCTTCCATAGTAGCCATAATTATAAGATCACTAATAATTATAACTTTATCATCCCTTTTATCTAATTTAATGTGACTTTGAAAAACACAGAGCTGTGTTTTGCAGTAGCTTTGTTGGACACTTTTTTTTTTTTTTTTAATTTCAGGGTGGACTGATAAACTTTGAAAAAAGGCGAAGGGTAAGTAGGAAGTCTTGGCTTTGATTTTCCAATTTTGACTTCATCTGGGCATGAAAAAAATGAAAGAAGTAAAGACTTAAGTTTTTTCTTTCTGAGAGGTGGGAGAAAAAGAATTAACACTTATTGGACATTTATCATATACCATTGTGCTTTTCATGATCCTATACATTAGCCCCGTAGAGCCCTGTGAGGTAGATTTTGTCATCCTCATTTGAAAGGTGAGGAAACCAGGATTCAAGAGATTAAGTAACTAAACCAGAGTCATTTGGTAGCAGAGCCAGGGTTCAAATTTTGTCCTGCTGCTCTAGAGCCCATTAAGAAACTAAAGGTAGGGCTTGGCGTATAACTCCGTGGGAGAGCCTTTACTTCATATGCCTGAGGCCTTGAGTTTGATCCCTAGTACCACACACGCGCACACATGCACACATGCACACACACACAAAGATAGAAAAAAGAAAGAAATTAAGATTGATTTCTTTCCATACTCTCTCTTCATCTCCTTTAAAATTACTTTAGCAAAATCAGGTTCACCCTATAGTTAATAACAATGTATTATATACTTGAAGTAAGAGTAGATTTTAAGTGTTGTCCCCACAAATAAATGTGTGAAGTAATTCATCTTAATTGGCTTGATTTAGTCATTCCACAATGAATACATATTTCAAAACATGTTCTCTATACCACGAATATATGCAATTTTTATCTGTCAGTTAAAAAGGAAAACTAAACGAAACAAGTTTACCCTGTTAAGAAGAAGGAGTATCCTAAAAGTAAATTGAGTGAATAAAGATGGTTAGTTCTTGTAGACCTACTTGGGAGAGGAAAGGACATGGTCTTCACTATTAGGTGTAAGTAATTATTCTTTTCTTATCAGCATAGGAAGGTGTGTTCAATATCAGTTTGAATCTTTTTGTGGGCAGAATATTCTGAACTATGTTAAAAAAAAAAAAAAAAGATAAAACAGCCTTAAAAATTTTCTGTGTTTTTTGTGTCAAATGGTGTATTTAAATAAACATAGTACTTCCATTGTCTTTTAATCATTCATTCATTCTTTCATTCCAGAAATATTAATTGTATACCTAATACTGGGCTTTGGGGATTGCAGCAGAGAGAAACCAGTACTCCCTACCCTCATAGAGTTTGTAATCCTGGAGGGAAGTGGACAACCATAATACAGCAGCAATCATAACACAGCCTGATACAGGCTTGTGAGCAGAAGTAGGGGGTCTCAAAGAAGTGTATAGGAAGGCCATCTAGCCCCAATTTGTAGAATCAGAGAAACTTGCAGGAGGTAAATGACATTGGTCTTAAAAGCAACAGAGAATAGAAGAGTGCTAGCCAGGCTAAGCTCTTCAGTAAGGAGATACCAACCTGGGCATAAGCTTTCTGTTGCTCATAGACTGTACTTTCTTCGTTAACATGATGATAAATACTTCCTGGCAGCACTGAGACCAAGGGGTGAGGTCACTTGATGGAAAGCTGAGACCCAGAGAATCTGACAGTTCTTGAGTTACTTCTGTTGTGTCCTGTGATGATATATTAAAAAAATAAAATTCCGTGGTGCTTCCACAGTAACCCTTGTTTGTCCTTTTAACTCCAGAATAAGCCTGAATACTGATCTCTTTCCTTTTAAGACTAAGATGTTAACCATTTGGAAAGTTTGAATATAAAACCTAAAGCTAAATCTTGTCTCCATTGCTGACTTTTTAAAAAAAGGAACTATCAAAGCATCTAAAGAAGTATAAATAATCTTGGACATAATTATATACTTGCTTCCCTTGTGAGCTTTAGAAGATTTAGTTACATGATTCACTGGAGTAGTAAAAACCTAAGGATTCAAGAAATCTAAACATTCAACTTTATGAAACTCTGGACTGTTTAGATAGTCATCCTTACCAAAGCTTATTTATTGAAGGGTAAGGGTTGAAGGAATTGAGAATGGGGAACTTGGAAGCTTCTTGACTTAAAGCATTTGTTTCTTCATCTTTTAAGAAATAGAAGTACAAAACTTCACATATTTTATCAAGTGCTTCAAACTTTAAAAAAATTTCTATCTTAAGGATGAAATTGGAAAAAAAAGAAGCCATTATGACTTTAGGTGGTAACTAACTTGACTGACTTTGGTGGCTTGTTTTATTTATATGAACTGTTTTATCAAGGAGAAAAGAGGATTGAAAATTGAAGTCTATGAGGACTTAAGATATTTAAAGTTAGGATTTTTTCTTTCTTTTTCTTCTTTCCTTCCTTTTCCTTCCTTCCCTTCTCTTCCTTCCTTCCTTCCTTTCTTTCTTTCTTTCTTTCTTTCTTTCTTTCTTTCTTTCTTTCTTTCCTATGGTACTATGGCCTTGTGTATGGTAGGCAGGTATTCTACCACTGACCTACATCTCCAGCCCCCAGAATCAGAATCATTTTTTTTTGTGGTACAAAAAAGATTTATATAGAATACACAAAGAACTATGCATCAAAATGAAAAAGAAAAATCATTCAATGTAAAAATAGGATGAAATTTAGAGGAGAAAACCTGAATGGCCAATAAACATATGAAAATAATCTACCATCAGAGGTAATCAGGGAAAACCAGATTAAAACAAAGATGAGAAATCCTTCTGTACCCCTAGGCTGGAAAAAACTAAAAGACTATGGCAATTCTACATGATTCAATGATTGCTTTTTATGTGGAGTATAGGGAATGCTCATAGCCTCCTGCCGGGTATCTGAATTAGGTAACCTAGTTTGAAATATAATTGGGCAATATCTAGCAAAACGGAAGCATACAAAGTAAGACCCAGCAATCTGTTCCTAGATAAACCTCACATTATCTTATCACATAAATAAAGCCAAGGAATAGGTAAAAGGTTATTTGGTAAAGTTTTTTGTCTTCTTCTTGTTTTAGTACTGAGGGTTTGACCCTAGGACCTTGTGCATACTAAGCACGTGCTCTACCACTGAGGTGGCCCTCATCCCCAGCCCCTTTTTATTTATTTATTTTTTTGACATACGGTCTTGCTAAGTTGCATAGGCTGCCTCTGGTCTTGAACTTGTGATTCTCCTGCCACAGCTTCCCAAGATGCTGAGATGATAGGCATGTACCAAAATACCCTACTTTAAAGGTCTTTTAAATTATAACTCCATATTATAAATCACCTGAATTCTTGCCATCAGAAGATGGAGTAAATAATTTTTACTATATCTATTTAACAGACTGCTATGTAGCAGTTAAAATGAGAAAATTAGAGTTACTTTATCTCAAAAAAAAAAAGTAGAGACATGTTTATGTCAGTGTGAATCCATTTTTTGTAAAATTCTATTTTATTTTATTTTACTTTATTTGTTTTGTTGTACTGGGGGTCTAGACCCAGAGCCTTGTGTGTACTTTGCAAGTGCTATACTACTGAGATGGGCCCAGGCCCTTTTTTGTTTTTTTATCTTGAGACAGTAGCTTGCTAATTTACACAAGCTGCCTCTGAACTCACAATCCTCCTGTCCCTACCTCTTAGTTTCTTTTATTATAAACATGCACCATTGTGCCTGGCTCATTTTTTGTAAAGTTTTAAAATACACATTACCTAAAGTACATTTTTTAGATACATAATATGCAACAAAAGTTTTTTTTAAAAGTCTAAGAAATAATAGACATAAAGAGAGTCAGAATTTCTAAGAGTCATGTAGCAATTTTATTTTTAAGGAAGCAGTATTTCAGAGTTGTCTTTGATAGTTTTCTCCATATTTTACCTTAAGGTGGTATACTTATTTCCATGTTGAAAAGATCTATATTTGGTTCGCCTTAATACTCACTCTCTCTTTTTGGTGCTCTCTCTGCTTTAGGAATTTGAAGTGATTGCACAAATAAAGCTCTTACAGTCTGCTTGCAACAGCTATTGCATGACTCCAGATCAAAAGTTCATCCAGTGGTTCCAGAGGCAGCAGCTCCTGACAGAAGAGGAGAGGTAGGTCACCCTGCTGTCCATGAGTGGAGCTGAGGTGTTGATGAGAGAGTGTGCTGCATCCGGCATCTCACTGGGTCATTTATTCAACAGCCATTTGGTGGCAGTTATTGGTTCTAGGTCCTTGGTTTTCAGACCAAGGTAGTGTGATATAGCAGGAGAAGGTGAATTGATAGCATCAGAAGATGTCCTTTCAGAGTCTTGCTCTGCTACTTATTTATCTTTCTAACCTGGAACAACCCTTTTCTTCTTTATCTTCAAAATCCTTATCTGTAAAATGTTTGCTTTGAGGTATAAATAAAATCCTATTTGGGAAAGCATTGTTAGAATGCTAATCATTGTAACTGCTGCCACCCCCACTGTCACCATGTTTATCACTTGTGTTCCTTGAGTTAGCTTTCAGGGAGCCTTCAATCTAGGGAGAGAGACCCTGGAAAACTGAGATATGATGGGTAACTAAAGTACTACAGGACCTGCAGGCAGGAACAGTTCACTCGGCCAAGGAGGGGTAGAAGGTAGGGAAGGTTTACGAATGTTACCAGGTTGGCTGGGCAGTGAAGGAAAGAGATGTCACCAGAAGAACTGGAGAAGAACATTCCAGACAGCGTGAAATGAGAACACCAGCAGAGATCTGATGGCCTAATTGGTGTGGCATTTGGGGAACAGTGATGACTGTGGTGTGGGTGGGACACAAAGCACAGGTTTCAGAACAGTGGTTGGTGAGCACAGAAAGGCACATTAACTGTAGTGCTTTGAATGTCGGCCCACTGGAGTTCAGACCCCTCCTGTAGTATGGCAGTCGGCCAATGAGCCTGCATGCCATACGCCTGCTTTCCCATTTTTAAGTGGTTGTGTAGGGGATGGGGAGGAAAGAAGAGTATGACATGGGACAGTTATTTGAAATTCAAATTTAAGGAACCATAAATAAAAGTTTTGTTGGAACACAGCCCCCTCATTTACATCTTATCTGTGGTTGCTTTCAAGCTTTAAAGACAGACTTTAGTAGCTGCAACAGAGACCATATGGCCCACAAACCTCAAGTACTATCTGGTCTTTTACAGAAAGAGTTTGCCAATCCCTGCTGTAGACTGGGGAGTTTCTTTGAAAGCTTAAAAGGGAGAGTGAAATTGACAACAGGTTTATTATTTGCCACTGAGGAATTGAGGCTTAGAGGAGAATCATAACTCATGAGTGACAATATGTAGATTCAGACTTGCGTCTGCCTGACTCTGCAACCTAAGCTCTGAGGTGGTTGTATAAAATTGGGCACCTTTCCCTACCTACCATGTAACCAAATACATCTGCTAGCTACAGCTACAGGCTTTCAGAAAAGGCATTTCAAATCTGACATAAATTCCTTTTGTGCTTGTGGCAGTTCTGTCTGCCTGGCATATTAATGTCTGAATCTGTAGTATTTTTAATTTAGAATGTTTTAGCAATTAAAATAATTTATAATCATATTTATAGATCTGTGACTCTTATAATTGCCTGTCTGTTTACTGGAGGTTAGATATTTTACAAGCATGTTTTCTGTTACTGCTCTTCGATATAAGTCAGTCATGTGCACATGTACCAAACACACACACAAAGTCATAGCAAGGAGGTTCTAAAGAAATAGGAGGAGCCTGGCATGGTGGCACACACCTATAATCCCAGTGGCTTGGGAGGCAGAGGCAGGAGGATCGCAAGTTCAAGACCAGAGGCAGTCTGTGTAACTCAGCGAGACCCTATCTCAAAAAGTAAAAAAAAATGGGCTGGGGGTGCAGCTCAGTGGTCCAGCACTTGCAGAGCATACAAGCGGGAGGCCCTGGGTTCAACCTCTAGTACCACCAAAAAAAAAGAAAAGAAAAAAGAAAAAAAAACAGAAACAGGAGGGAGGAAGATCCTTCCTCGGGCTTAGCAGTGGGAAGAGAATGATCAAGAAACAGAGCAGGGTCAGCTTCTGATGCTGCCCAAGTACACACATCCTGGTGGCCTCGGTCCATATACGCCAGTGGAGGGGATAAGGGGAGGAGACACATCATATAAAATCCGGCCATTAAGTCAGTACCTACCCTTTGATGTTCCTGTTAGGACAATATAGTCTATATCTTCCCTTTACATAATCACAGCCTTCCTCTAAAACAAACCCAATAACTCACGTGAACTGAGATCTGTTCTTTAATCCTCAAACCTTGCCCTCATAAGCACCTTCTCTTCCCTAGCTACGCCCTGTCGTGTGAGATTGAAGCCGCAGCTGAGGCCAGCACCACCTCCCCCAAGCCTCGGAAGAGCATGGTGAAGAGGCTCAGCCTGTGAGTGTTGCTGGAGGTCCCATCAGAGGGGGCAGAGGGATGGTAGTTAACAGGTGCCATTGTTGTTGTTGTTAGGTGCCATTGAGTCGGTGTCCAACTCATAGCAACCCTATGTACAATAGGCGAAACACTATTGTCATTGCTTCTCTGCTATTCATAGGGTTTTCAATGGTGGATTGATTTTTGAGAGTGGGTTGCCAGGTCTGTCTCCCAAGCCTATAGCACCTGGTGTTCCTAGACAGTCTTCCATCCAGGTACAAACCAGGCCGACCCTGCTGAACTTCCCAAGATCTGATGAGATCAGAAGCTACAGTGCTATGGCTGCAGGCTATAAGTGCCATTAGTAAGGGCAAAAGTAAAGAATACTCACTTCAATAGTTTCTCTTTCTATCATGAGCTCAAAACATTTCTTAAATCCATTCATTCCTCTCTACTCCTTCCTCTAGTATGGACCGCTATCATCTCCTGCTGGGGCCACCTCAGCAGCATCCTTGTCATCTCCTGGCTATCCCCTGACCTAGTAATCCATTCTCTACTAAATAGCCTGGTGATCTTTTAACAACAGATTGTTTTCTCCTTGCTAAAAGCAAAACAAAACAAAAAATGCAATGGTTTTATTTTTAAGTGAAATCCCAAGTCCAAATCCTGGCTTGCTAGGCCCTATGTGATCTACTCCCAGCCTTCCCTCTCTTAGACACTCGCCCTTGTTACCAAGACGCACCTCGCCAGCTTCTAGGCATCCTTCACACACACCAGGCTTTTTCCTGCTCAAGGCCTTTGCACTGGCTGTTCCAGTGGCCTGGAAGCCTCTGTCTTTGTGGCTGGCTCCCTCGTATGTTGGCAGAAATGTGGCCTCCTGAGAGGCCTCTCTGCTGTCGCTGTCACCTGACCCTTCCCCTTCGTATTGGCTGCTTCCTACAGGGGATGGGAAACCGTGTAAGAACAGGAGCCTTGGCCGTCGCACTCTTGCGCTGGGCGCTAGGCAGATGAGAGACCCCTATGGCTTACTTCAGAAGACCTCTCTCCCCTTGAGTAAAACCCAGAGTCCTGGGAATGGCACACCAGGCCCACCCTGCCTGCTTGTCCCCTGTCTGTCCTCGGCTTTCCCTGGCCCCTGTGCTCTTTGCACTGCAGCCATTGACACCTCCCTGAACACATGGGGCACATGAGTTTTTATTCCCCTTTTCTTTGCTAACAGTCCTCTGCCCCCAGATCGCCACATGGCTTCTCCCTCATTCCTTCAGTTTATTTGTGGAACTGTGACCCTCTCGGTGAGCCTCCCCGACTCGTCCACTTAATATTATTAATAACTGCCTGTCTTGCCTGCTCTTGAGGCCCTCTTTCGCCTGCCCTTCATTTTTAATCAATCACGTTTACTTTCATCTATCATTCTGTGTGTTGTATGCATATGTTTAGAATGGAAACCCTCTGAAAGTACTTCTGCTTTCTATTCATTACAGAACCTATGTGCTTCACACATAGTGGATGAGTAATAAATATGTATTGAATGAATAAATTGAGCTATGTACCAGAGCTGGTCTCAAAACAGTACATGCATTTCTTATCTAACCTACAACATGATCTGAGACACAGATCCTACTATGTTTTTATAGATCAGGAAAGTGAAGTTCAGAGTAATTAAGGTGCTAGTAATAGTAGGAACTGGATTTATATCTAAGCCAAATCTGTATATACCTAGGGTCAAGTCATTCATCAAAAGCATTTCAAATCAGATATAAGTTCCTCTTGTCTTTGGGGCATTTATAACTGCCTGGCATATTGTTGTTGTTGTTGTTAGGTGCCGTGGAGTCGGTATCCGACTCATAGCGACCCTCATAGGGTTTTCAATGGCTGAGTGCTTCGGGATTGTCTTAGGAGTGGATTGCCAGGCCCTTCTCCCAATTTTTTTTTTTTTTTTTTTTTTTTTTTTTTTTTTTTTTTTTTTTTTTTTTTTTTTTTTTTTTGCAGTGCTGGGAATTGAACTCAGGGTCTCAGAGACTGCAGCGCAGCGCTCTACCCACTGAGCTAAATCCCAGCCCCCCTGGCATATAGATATCTGAATCTGAAGTGTTTTTAATTTACTGTACTGCCTCTTGGAAAATTACATTCTGAAGGCAGAGAGAAAGGACAGATGCACTGGGAATCAAAGAAGAGGAGAAGACAAGTGGGAGGGAAGGAAAGAAAGGAAGGAAAGGAGGGAGAGAAAAAGCAACTGTTAGTTTAATTAGACCCTGAGCTTTGATTATAGCTAATTTTATAGAAGAACCTTAAGAAAAACTAGTCACCATAAAGTTGATCTGTTAGACTTTCAACTTTTAAAGATATTAGACTAGTAAATCTAATAAAGGTAAGGAAGTTAGTCCAAGGAAATAGCTCTCTTGCATACAGATATGTATCTGTGATAGAATCTGCATTAAGAACAATGCTCAGGGAATCCTGGATAGTTGTCCATGGCCATGTAGGTTTGGGAGCCATAATGACCTTGCAAATCCCAATCCCAGGGTACAAATTTCTGTTTTGTCATTTGTGAGAAGAGGATGTCATGTTTTCTGGACCAGAGGATTCCTGCGGTTCCTCAGTTCTGGAATCCTCCCACCCACTGCTGCTGCTTATCCGGTCCCTCTCCCACCTCTTACACACATGCGAGGCTTTCTTACTGCTTTCTCTGTACCTCTTAACCTCTGTTTCCATATCTTTACCTTGAAGGCTGATTTCTGAGGATTTTTCTTCAAATCTAATCATGATTTTTCATGAGTCTAGTCCATGATATTTTTTCTTCAGCAGTTATTTAACTCATCTACTAGGTTTTTAAGTCATGACATTTTTCACCTAGAAGTGACTTTTTTCCAAATTATGTTCTTTTTCTTATCAGAGTGTCTTGCTCTGAACTTCTTTTTAAAATTATTTGTTTTTCTACTGTACAACTTAATGGGTTTCAGTATGACATTTCCATATATGCATATCATTGTATATTGCTCATGTTCACCTCTCCCATTACCCTTCCCATGACTTCCCACCCCACTCTAATGCTCTTCCTCCCCAGCAGCGGTCCCCCTTCTGCTTGTGTGTGCATGTCTTATGTGTGTGTGTGTGTGTGTGTATACACATATATACATATATGTATGCACACACATATATATATATATTTGTATATTTGGCTTCGAGAGAAAAATGTGATATTTCTATGCTTTTCCCCATTACCCTTTCTTATTGCCTCTATCCCTCTATCTTTCATCGCTTTTCTCCCCCAACATAGTCCCCCTTCTACTTCCATGACATACATATTAAAATATTGATTATATTGGACTGGTATGGTGGAGCACCTTTGTAATCCCACCTACTCAGGAGGCTGAGGCAGGAGGATCCCAAGTTCGAGGCCAGAGGCAGCTTGCATAACTTAATGAGACTTAAGATAAAAAAGTTTTTAAAAGGGGGCTGGAAGTACAGCCTAAAGGTAGAGCGCTTGCAAAGTATGCTCAAAGCCCTGGGTGCAGCCTCCTAGTAATGCAAAAAACAACAAAAAATTAAATATATATTGAAATGTACATGTGAAAGAAAGCATGCAATGTTTGTCTTTCTTTGTTGTTAGGTGCCGTTGAGTCGGTGTCTGACTCATAGCGACCCTCTGTACAACAGATGAAACACTATTGTCAGTGCTACTCTGCTATTCATAGGGTTTTCAATGGCAGATTGATTGGGAGGGGGTTGCCAGGTCCTTCTCCCAAGTCTACAGTATCTGGTGTTCCCAGGCGGTCTCCCATCCAAGTACTAACCAGGCCCAACCCTGCTTAGCTTCTGAGATCTGACGGGATCGGATGCCACAGGGCTACGGCTGCAGGCTTGTCTTTCTGGGTCTGGCTTATTTCACTTAAAATGATGATCTCTAGTTCCATCCAGTTTCCAGCAAATGCCATAATCTCTGCCTTCTTTGTGGCTGAATAAAACTCCATGGTGTATATACACCATATTTTCCTTATCCATGCATCAGTTGTTGTATACCTTGATTGATTCCATGTCTTGGCTATTGTGAATGGCACTGCAATAAATATGGATGAGCAAGTATCTCTATGGTACGTTGACTTACATTCCTTTGGACATGTACCCAGGAATGGTGTTTCTAGGTCATGTGGTAGTTCTATTTTCAGTTTTCTGAGGAACCTCCATACTGATTTTCATAGTGGCTGCACCATCCTACATTACCATCAGTAATGTAGTAGGGTTCCTTTCTCCCCACATCCTCACTGTTGTTGTTAGGTGCCGTCGAGTCGGTATCCAACTCATAGCGACCCTCATAGGGTTTTCAGTGGCTAAGTGCTTCGGGATTGCCTTGGGAGTGGATTGCCAGGCCCTTCTCCCATTTTTGCGGTGCTGGGAATTGAACTCGGGGCCTCAGAGACTGCAGCACAGCGCTCTACCAACTGAGCTAAATCCCAGCTCCACATCCTCACTAATACTAGTTTATTCTGTTGATGCTAGCCATTCTGACTTGGGTGAGATGGTATCTCAATGTAGTTTTCATTTACATTTCCCTGATGGCTAAGGATGTTGAACATTTTTTCATGTGTTTATTGGTATTTGTATTTCTTCTTTTGAGAAGTCTCAGTTCAATTCATTGGCCCATTTTTGGTTGATAATTTGATTTTATGGTGTTTATTTTTTTATTTATTATTATTATTATTATTATTATTATTATTATTTATATATTTTTATTTTTATTTTGGCGGTACTGGGGGTTGAACCCAGGGCCTCATGCTTGCGTGCTTTGCAAATGCTGAACCACTGAGCTGCACCTCCAGCCCATCTTTTTAAATTTTTTTTTGAGACAGACTCACCAAATTACACACACTGCCTCTGGTCTCAAACTTGCTGTCCTCCTGTCTCTGCCTCCCGAGCTTCTGGGATTATAGGTGTGCACCACTGTGCCTGGCATGGTGTTTTATTTTGGGGGCTCTTTATATATTCTAGATATTACTCTCCTATCTGATGTATGGGGCTGGGATTTAGCTCAGTGGGTAGAGCAATGCGCTGCAGTCTCTGAGGTCCCGAGTTCAATTCCCAGCACCACAAAAATGGGAAAAGGGCCTGGCAATCCACTCCCAAGGCAATCCCGAAGCACTCAGCCATTGAAAACCCTATGATGGTCACTATGAGTCAGATACCGATTCGACGGCACCTAACAACAACAACAACAACATCTGATGTATAGTTGGCAAAGATTTTTCTCTCATTCTGTAGACTGTCTCTTACTCAGTTAATTTTCTCCTTTGCTGTGCAAAAGCTTTTTAATTTCATGCAATCACATTTGTCAATTCTTGCTGTTGTTTCCTGCACTATTGCGATCGATTCCAGAAAGTACTTGCCTATGTCTATGTCTTGAAGTGTTTTTACTGTGTTTTCCTCTAGCAGTTCAAAGTACCAGGTCTTACATTAAAGTCCTTGATACATTTTGAACTGAATTTTATACAAACTTAGAGAAAGGCATCTAGTTTCAGTCTTTTACATGTGGATATCCAGTTCCCTCAACACCATTTATTGAAAAGGCTGTCTTTTCTCTAACTCATGTTGTTAGCACCTTTGATGAACATCAGCTGGCTGTAGATTGATGGGTTTATTTTTGTATCCTCTATTCTATTCCATTGGTCTATAAGTACGTTTTTGTTCTGGTACCATGCTGTTTTTTGTTCCTGTGGCTCGGTGGTATAATTTGAAATCAGATATTATGATACCCCCTGCATTACTCTTTCTTCTCAGGATTACTTTGGTTATTTGAGGTCTTTTGTGCTTCCAGATGAATTTTAGGGTTTTTTTCTATATCTTTGAAAAATGTCATTGGAATTTTGATTAGGATTACATTGAATCTGTAGAAAGCTTTCAGTAATATGACCCATTTTTACAATGTTAGTTCTTTGATCCGTGAGCATGGGAATCTTTCCATCTTCTAGTGTCTTCAATCTCCTTCAGTGTTTTAAAGTTTTCATTGCAGAGGTCTTTCACCTCCTTGCTTAGGTTTATTCCTAGGTATCTTAATCTTTTTGAAGTTATTGTAAATGGGATTGTTTTCCTTATTTCTTTCTCAGCCTGTTTGTCATTGGTATATAGAAAAGCTACTGATTTTGTATGTTGATTTTGTATTCTGCTACTTTGTTGAAAATGTTTATCAGCTCTAAGAGATTTCTGGTGGGGTCTTTAGGGTCTTTTAAGTATAGGATCATGTCATCTGCAAATAGAGATAATTTGACTTCTTGCTTTCCTATTTGGTTCCTTTTTATTTCTCTTGCCTTTTACAATGGCACTATATTAAATAACAGTGGAAAGACAGGACACCCTGTCTTATTCCTGATTTTAAAGGAAATGCTTTCCCCCTTCATTATGATGTTAGCTGTACATTTTTCATATATTGCCTTTCTTATATTGAGATATGTTCCTCCTAATCTTGGTTTCTTCCGAATTTTATCATGAACATATGCTGAACTTTGCCAGAAGTATTTTCTGCATCTATTGAAATGATCATGTGATTTCTATCTCTGAGTCTATTTATGTACTCTATTACATTTATTGACTTGCGTATGTTGAAATACTCTTGCATCCCTAGAATGAAACCAACTTGATCATAGTGTGTGATCTGTTTAATGTGTTGTTGAAGTTGATTTGAAAGTATTTTATTAAGGATTTTTGCATCTATGCTCATCAGGGAAATTGGTCTGTAGTTTTCTTTTATTGTGTCCTTGTGTGGTTTTAGTATCAGGTTAATACTAGCTTTATAGAATGAGTTTGGTAGTGATCCTGCTTTTCTATTTTTTGGAGTAGCTTGAGGAACATTAGTATTCTTCTTTAAAGGTTTTGTAGAATTTGGCAGTGACTCCCTCAGTCCAGGGCTTTTCTTTGTTGACAAACTCTTTATTACTGTTTCAACTTTGCTGCTTAATATAGGTCTCTTTGTTTATATCCTCTTGATTTAATTTTGGTTCTTGGCTGGCAGTTATTTACTTTCAGGGCTTGAAATATATCATTCCATGCTCCATGCTTGCCTAGATCTTAGGGTTTGTGCTGAGAAGTCTGATGTTATTCCAATGGAGTTATTTGTGAATTGGTGTTTTCCTTTTCAAATTTTAATATTGTTTCTTTGTTCTGTAGTTTTGACATTTTAACTATAATATTTTGTTCAGAGATTCTTTTCTGATAGTGTCTATTTGGGATTCTAAATACCTCTTGTGGTTGGATGTCATTTCTTTTCCCAGATTTGGGAAATTTTCTGCTATAATTTCATTAAATAGGCTGTCTGTGCCTTCTTCTACTCCATGAATTCTTAAATTTGTTCTCTCTCTTTTTTTTTTTTTTTTTTTTTCGGTACTGGGGGTTGAACCCAGGGCCTTGTGCTTGCATGCTCTGCAAGTGCTGGACCACCGAGCTGCACCCCCAACACTTTTTTTTTTTTAACTTTTTGAGACAGAGTCTCACTAAGTTACGCAGACTGCCTCTGGTCTCGAACTTGCGATCCTTCTGCCTCCACCTCCCAAGCCGCTGGGATTACAGGCATGTGCCACCACGCCTGGCTCTAAATTTGTTCTCTTTATTATATCCCATAGTTTTTGAAAGTTGTGGTCATTTTCCTTTAAATTTTTTTTCCTTTATTGATATCTGAACATAGTATTTCCACAACCTTGTCTTCTATCCCTGGTATTTTTTTTCTCCTGCTTCATCTACTCTACTGGTGATACTTTCCATTGTGTCTTTTCTTTGATTTATTGAGTTCTTCATTTCTAGCATTTCTGTTTGTTTTCTGTTTTTTCAAAATTTGAATCTCTTTCCTTAATTTCTCATCCATTTTGTTGGGTTTGTCTTCTACATTGATGACTTTTTTATATAGGTCCTGAATTGATTTCCTCACTTCATTCATCTGCTTGTTCATATCCTCTTTGAAGTCATCTATCAATTTTCAGGTAGCCTTTTGAATTCTTTGTCTGACATTTTAACCCTATCAGTATCTTTGGATTGAGTCATTGAAGAATTATGGTCTTTTGGATGAGACATGTTGCATTGATCTTCCATGCTTCTTGTGTTTCTGTTTTGTGATTTGTGCATCTGTTGGAGTGCATATCTCTTCTAGTTTTATTTGAGGATCATCTTAGTGAGCAGTTTTCTCTTGAGAGTTCAGTCTTCAGGACCACTCAGAGAGGAGAATACAAACCACTGTAACAAGTACAATATCCAACCAAAACAGGTATAGAAATATACTTAAAATCAATTAAAGCCAACTACTATACCACCAATGCCCATAGAACAGAAAATGGTGACGATAATAATATTGAGTAAGCTATGAAGTTACAAATTATTCGAGATGAAAATAGAAATAGTAACTGCATGAAATAAAAGAAAGGGAAGAGAAAGAGGAGAAAGAAAAAAGCAGCAAGGATTAAGAAAATGAAAAGAAAAAGAAGACAAATGGAGAAGAATGTTAGGAAGAGGGAGAGTAAAGAGCAAAAGATAAAAAACTGTACAATAGAGAAAAAATGTGTAAATAAAATAAGAGGAAGAAAAAATAAAAGGCCTACGAGTTTTATTTTTTAATGTAAAATAAAGTAATGATGATATTTGTAGTAAATAGAAATACACAGGCTGCAGAAGATAAAGAAGAGTGCTAAAAAAGGAAAAAGATAAAAATTACATGACAAAAAGAGAAATGAGGAAAATAAAATTAAGAATGGAGAGAGAGAGAGAGAGAGCGCATACACACACACAGGATGCTGTGGCACACTTCTATAATCCCAGTAACTCAGGAGGCTGAGGCAAGAGGATTGCAAACCCCAGGCCAGAGGTAGCCTACACCACTCAGCGAGCCTCTGTCTTAAGAGAAGCGCCGAGGGTACAGCACAGTAGTAGAACATTTGCTCAGTGCAAAGCCCTGGCTTTAATTCTCAGCACAGAAAAAATTTTTAAAAAGACAAAATACTAAACTGACTTCTATGTCTTCTCATATTGGAGTCTGTTAGGTGGAGGTGATGGTCAGTTGAAGTTGGAGTCTCTTTTCTGACCTCCACCTATAGTTGCCAGTTTCCATAGATACCATCAGGAAATGAAATCGTCTTCTCTCTCCAAGGGGTAAGGGGCCAGCTACATTGCCCCAGCCTCCTGCTGCATTCTCAGCCTGTCAGCATCCTATCTTCCCCCTGTCTGTGGCCCACCCTGGGGCCATGGCAGATTGTCCTGAGGCTCCCTGACCCCTGATTGTTCCTTGTTTTTAGTCCTGGAGTAGCTCAGTCTCATACAATAAGTTCCCTCTCAAGATGGTACCTGGTCACAGCCCTCCAAGATGTGGAACTTGGCAAATAGATCTGTTCTCTAGTGGTGACCCTTCAGTCAGGAAGAGCCACTGTCTCAATAAATGCCCTGAATAGATCATATGATTTTAAGGACTGTGGGCCTGTCCTGTGGGACTGCCAGGGTGTTTCCCTGAGCTGTCTGGCTACCTTTCAGATGAAGTTTCTGTTTTCCCTCCCCCACTAAGGAGACGCAGCTGGAGACAGGCCCTGCTCACTGCTGCTCACATAGTCCTCTGTTCTCTGGACTTTGGGACTGTCTTATCACCTCCTTTGTGATTTCTGTGCTTTTCCAGTCTTTCTTTGGAATAGAGGTTATTCTTTCTTATCCTGGTTCCTTTGTTTTACTATCTCATGGAGGATGCTTCTAATATGCCATCTTACTGAACTTCTGTTTTGAATTTCTTCTCTTATGTCTTTAATATTTTTAAACATACTTATAATAAGTTGGCTTGTGGTAGACATGCAAATATTTGTTGAATGAATGAATAAATTACTAGTTTCTTTATGACAGTTCTCATATTGAGAGTTCTTAGGAGTTTAAACCTGCTGTTTGTTATACTTATTAGTGCTGTCTTTGAGTGGAGTATTTCCTTATGTATATTTTTGTAATTTTGTATTGTAAGCTCATCTTTATCAGGGAATTCTCTATGGCCTTGGTTGGAGATATATCCTTCCAGAAAAGAGTCTTTATTCTGTCCTTCCTTCCTTCCTCCTTCCCTCCTTCCCTTCCTTCCTTCTTTCTTTTTAAATCTAGTTCTCTTAGGGGTATCACTGGCCTGAGAGTTCCTAACTTCTAGACCACACAGCAAATCAGAGTGAAGCACAGATCAAGTTCACACATGAGTTCAAGAAAGACCTTTTTATTCCATTCAGGTTCAGGCCAAGACTAACAGGCTTTCCTGTTGTCCTCCTGTACCAGTAGGAAGATATTTTTCTAACCCATTTCTTTGCTTAGGGTATATCGCTTTGAGGGTGCCTGCTTTATATAAGAGGCTTGGTTCTAACTCCCCACATTTTATAAACAGAAGCCCTCATCTCTGAGTCCCATGTATGTGATCATTGCACACTGTATGAAGATATCATGCCCAATCCCATTAGTATGTGTTAATAAATTTGTTTTTAAATATTAACATTTTGACTAGATTTGTACCTCACACTCCCCAACCAGAACAGCTGCAGAAATAGCTCACATGCTTCTGGTTTTCAGTTCCCTTTTCATGTAAGGCCTGTAGGGATTTCCCTTTCTATCTTACAAACTCAGCTGAAAAGAGTTTTTAATATTTCTTACCTAGTTGTTTTATAGAGGAGTTTGGGTTATTGTAGTTCACCAGATGGTTGGAAGCAGAAATCTTTTCCTTGGTTCCTCATCCAAAGGACAACAACCTTTTTTAGCCTGGTGAAGTTTATTTTATGGTAGGAAGAGATAGGGGTGTGGTGGTGATATTTTGACCCTGCCAAAGTGATCCATAGACTGATAAAAGATGGAGGCCCATTGGCCTAGAAATAGCCAAGATGAGTCAGTTAAACAATCTGTGGGTTTCTTCTTCTTTCTTCTTTCTTCCTTCTTCCTTCTTTCTTCCTCCTCTTCCTCCTTCTTCTTTCTTCTTTCTTCCTTCTTCCTTCCTTCTTCCTTCCTTCCTCCTCCTCCTCCTTCTTTCTTCCCTCCCTCCCTCCCTCCCTCCCTCCCTCCCTCCCTTCCTTCCTTCCTTCTTCTTCTTCCTTCCTTCTTCTTTTCTTTTCTTTTCTTTTCTTTTCTTTCGCAGTACTGGGAGTTGAACCCAGGCCATTGTGCTAGGCAAGCATTTTACCAGTGAGCTACACCCCCATCCTTTTCTTAATTTTTATACCGAGGCAGGGTGTCCCTAAGTTGTACAGGCTGCCTCTGACCTTGAATCTGTGATCCTCCTGCTTCAGCCTCTCGAGTTGCTGAGATTATAGGTGTGTGCCACTGTGCCTGGCTAATCTGTGTTCTCTGAAGTTGGAAGTAACCTATTTGGACAAGGCATTTAGAGCTATTTGTTAGAAACCTTATAGCAAACATCTTCCCAAAATACTAATGATAGAGTATATAAGATTGAGAAAACATCAAGGGCTTAATCAGCATAAAATATTTGCTTAATCATGAATTCCAGATTTGTAATAGCCTGATTACCTGGCACTCTGTTTTCTACAGACTGTTTCTGGGGTCTGACATCATGACCAGTAGCACCCCCACCAAAGAGCAGCCCAAATCCACAGCCAGTGGCAGCTCTGGTGAAAGCATGGACTCTGTCAGCGTGTCGTCCTGTGAGTCGAACCACTCAGAGGCTGAAGAGAGCTCTATCACACCCATGGACACACCTGATGAGCCTCAGAAAAAGGTATATACTTCCATCTTTCCAGAATTACTGATGAAGGCTCCTGACATGGTATTAGCCACGTGGGGAATGTCTGTTTTCCAGTTCATCACTCTACAGTGTTTTGAAAATCAGGTTTTAGGAGGGATCAAAAGCAGAGTTCGGTCTGCGGACCTTTTCCTTATAGAAACAGGTGTAAAAACGATGAGCAGATTGGCTTATTCATTTGGCCTTTGAAATATTCTATATCTACATCTAAAGACACTGAGGGATGGTGAAGCAGCGTTGTTTAAAAAGGAGCAAAAAGGTTAGAGATGGAGATGTACTAACTTCTTGCTGCCAGACCTTGTCTTCTTGTTGTTGTTGTTAGATGACATGGAGGTGTGTCCGACTCACAGCTACCCTTATAGGGTTTTCAATGGCTGATTGTTTTGGCATTGTCTTGGGAGTGGATTGCCACATCTTCCTCCCATTTTTGCAGTGCTGGGAAACAAACTCAGGACATCAGAGACTGCAGAGCAATGCTCTACCAACTGAGCTAAATCCTAGCCCATACCTTGTCTTAGCCACACTTTTTCCACAATAATATTGCATAGCAAACCATTCCCAAACTCAGTGACTTCAAACAACCATACATCTATGGAGTTGGCTGATTTGAGTCAAGCTTGCCTCTAGGCTACATTTTTGGTCCAAATCTACTACATCTAGCTCTTATTCTTTTTGAAGTACTGGACTACCTGGGAATACTTGAGCATGGTAAAACAAATGAGAAACTGAGGAAGCCCAACCCTGTAAGTGCATATCTACCAGCTTTCCATTGACTAAAGCAATCATGTGGTCAAATCCCACGTAAATAAATGAAGCAGGAAAATGTGCTCCATTTTTAGTGGGAGGAACTATGAAATAAATCACCAGGTAAAGCATATGGGTATAGGGTAGAGTGAGGAATTGGTAGCAATGATATAGTCTCTCATATCTGAAACAAATGGCAAGTGATAAAAAGTGGTAACAAAATTCTCATAGAAACTTTATGGTTGATAAATAAGAAGAAAACAAAATATCGTTCTTAATCTTGTATACATATCTGCTTTTTTAAACTGGTCAAGGATCTTGGAACAGAGAGGCCAACGTTGCTATAACTAGAACTTACACTACTTTAGGGAGGTTTGGGGCTGCCAACCTTGCTCTGTAGTGACTTTGGGCCTCTTACCTTGTGCTTACGCCATTGAGGTAGTGTGCTGGTAACAGTTCCTTTGCTTTGTATCTGCTGCTTGCAGGGGCACCTTTGTGTTGTTCTACATAGTATTATCAGTAAATGGCAATCTGGGAACCCTCAAGTGACTGTCACAAAGTAGCTAATCTAGGAGAGGCATCATATTCAGGATTCACTAGACACAGGTGACTCAAATACTGTCCTAATTGGATTTCTCACCTTTCTGCTTTGAATTCAAGGGATACAATCCTTCATGCTGCAAATGTTGAAGGTAAAACTCTCCAAATACCTGAAAATTGGCCATTCTCTCAAAAGTCATGTTTCCAAACCAGGACTGTAATCATTGTCCATGGCTGGACATAAGCATTGGATCAAAATCTAGAATGAAGACTCATTCACTTTTGGACAGTTTCTTAGAGCTTTTTAGGCCCCATAATCTAATGATGAATATTTCATGAAGGTGACCGTGGAGATATTGCCCACATTTTTGAGGGACATATCCATGTATAGGAAGGAGATAGAATCGTATTTGCCCTTGGTAGTACACAGGATATCACATTCACACTGAGTGTGCATAACTCCAGACCATCCTTTTTGAAATCATGCAAATTAGGGATGGGGATGTAGTTCAGTGGTTGAGTGCTTGTGTAATATGCATAAGCCTTGAGTTTGATCCTCAACACTGAAAATAAAAAGAAGTATGTTGTTGCTTGCACATTCCTTGCTTTATCTTTTTTGTCTAATTCTAATTTCATGTACAAGTCATGGCTTTTTATTTTGTGGATAAACCTTTCTCAGAGTCATGAATTTCTGTAGATAAAGATGAGTGTTTGACATGGATACACACACGTCGTGGCTGTAGAGTCCCTGCACATTACCTAGAAAGGTCTGCAGTTTTTCTGGTTGGTGGGTAGCTGGGCTTGGATGTCTTCAGTGTCTTCTTGCCCTGGGATCCTCTGGTAACTACCCTCTCCAACAGCCTTCCACAATGTTATCCCCCCTTTTCCATAGGCTACTCCATAAGGTCCCCCTCTTTAAAAGTAAAGTATAGTTTGCGTTCTTCTTTCTTCATATCCAATCATGATTTCTAAACATTTATTTTCATACTTCCTTCTCTGTACTTAAATTCTTCTATTTAGAACTTCTATGACCCAGGCATCCTCAATATTATTTATAAATGTTAGAATCATGGAAAACATAACTAGGGAAAAAGATTTGAGGAAAATGAAAGTGAAAAAATTGAACCAATAATTGGAAGATGGATCTTCTTGGCTAATATACATACAAGAAAAGTTATACTACTAAAATTGTCCACTATCAGCCCTCAAATTGAGCCACTAAGTTGGTTTACTGGGAACATTAAGGGAAAAAAATTTTACATGCGATTAAACCATATTATGGTAGAAATATACAATTGATACCTGCATGTGAGAAGTATCATATCAACTTACTGGTTCTAATTAAATATGCAGTATGATTTAATGTATAGTTATGCCATCAGAAGAAGAAGTTCCCAAGAAACAGTATAAAGTAGACCATTTTACTTAGAAGCCAAATTTCTGTTGTTCTGTCTCCAAGGAAGGGTAGACAAGAATAAAATAATTAATGCACTTATTTTTAAATGACTTGCACAATATTTTATAAGATTAATATGGTAAAATTTAGCTTTGCTCCTTCCAAAAATGATTTATAATTTTCTACAATAAGAATTCACGTTTAAAATTATTCAGTTACATGATTGGGGGGGAAGAATACCTCCCAGTGAGTTTTAATTTTTAATCATTGTCTTTCCTTGGTAATTGGTACTGCATGTATGATAACTCTATGGTTAGAAAAGCACATTAACCATAGCCTCCCATTTCTCAGTTATCCTTGGTATAGAACATGAAAATGTGTAGAATTGGTTGTAGCAACAAATATGGAAGTGGTAGAGCCACCGAAAGGCTGTGTCCTCTTGGGCAAGTCACTTGATTTCTTTGAACTGTATTCTCATTGTTGTGTTGCTCTGCTTTGGGTACGCAAGGCAGTGTTTATCTCTAAATGAGAGAAGATATAGCAAGGCTCCTTGCAATCTCACAGTGCTGGATATGCCAGGCAGTGACGTGTTAGGTTAACTTACCACAGTATCTTTGACAGCAGATTGAGCCTTGCCTACGTACTCGCTCTGTGCACACCATGGGGAGTCAGGGAACTGGGGTGCCCATCTAGGTGGTGCTGCCAACTAGATGTGTGATCCTGACCCCCAGTGTTTTCTCTGGGTCTCAGGTCCTTGGCCTGAGAAAGGGAACAGGGCCAGGTGCTCTCCAAGGGCTTTTTCAGCACTAACATTCAGCGTAGAGCTGTATAATCTATGGTCCTTATCTTAAAAACTAAAAATACAGACATTTTTCACCTCCTTTGAAGGCTCATTATGAAGTGGAGTGAGGATAGAATCGCCTCTGTGGCCATGTTGAGCACTGTTGGAGCTAAAGGTGGTGAAGCTGACCAGGCTGGAGTAAGGCTTTTCTGCAGCCCGGCAAGTCGACTTCTGCCCGGAGTTTATGAGGTTTCTTGTTTCTGGTGTCTGCTGCCACCTGCTGTTTAACTCTCATAAGAACAGCTGGAACTGGGGAAATGGGAGAACCCCAGTGCCTCACTGTGAGCAGCTCACCCTGAGTCACTAAGGAGGACCTGCCGTGGGCAGGGGGTGCTCCCACCAGGGACAAGAGGCTGGGGACTGTTGTGGAGGGCGTCACCGTGTGAGAGCATCAGTGTGTGAAGCCAGTTGGTCAGGACGTCCACTTCTGCTTTGAAAATTACAAAGCACACTATTGGATGAAGTTCTAATAATTCTGTTTTCTTCTGGAACGTGTTTCTTCTTCCAGCTCTCTGAGTCCTCCTCATCGTGTTCCTCGATCCATTCCATGGACACAAATTCCTCAGGGATGTCGTCCTTAATCAACCCCCTCTCGTCCCCGCCAACCTGCAACAACAACCCCAAAATCCACAAGCGCTCCGTCTCTGTGACGTCCATTACCTCGACAGTGCTACCCCCTGTTTACAACCAGCAGAATGAAGATACCTGCATCATTCGCATCAGCATAGAAGACAACAATGGCAATATGTACAAGAGCATCATGGTAAGGGCCTGTCCTGGGCCTGCAGAGCTTCTCTGCGGGCCTGTCTTTCTGTGTGTGTCAGCCACACAGCCTGACACCCCTGAATACTCGTGGTATTGTCATGCCTATGGGCTGGGATTTAGCTCAGTTGGTAGAGCACTGCTCTGCAGTCTCTGAGGTCTCAAGTTCAATTCCCAGCACCACAAAAATGGGAAAAGGATATGGCAATCCACTTCCCAGGCAATCCCGAAATAATCAGCCATTGAAAACCCTGTATGGGTCTCTATGAGTCAGACACAACTCAACGGCACCTAGCAACAACAACAACATTGTCATGCCTGTCTATAAGTGCACACAATGAATAGCACATCTCTCCAGGCATTGGTTAATGGTGTATTTATCTAAAAATATAAACACCAGCAGTGCATATAGGATATAATTTGTATTTCTAAAAAGTTGCTAAAATGTATTCATTCAGATCAATGTCCCCTTTTCGAAATGTTCAATTTGGATGACTACACAAATGTTTCCAGGAAGATGCCACTGCTTCACACCTTCTAGGAAGTCTTCCTGTGTCTGAATTTATAACTGAGTTAACGTGCATTCTTAGTAGTGACAAATGTTTGTCCTTGAAGTCATTTAGCTCAAACCTCATTACTAAAGTGGATGATCAAGCTGGAAATACAGTTTGGGCCACGAGGAGCTATGCTTATAAGTAAATGAGATTGATTTTTTTGAGCTTCTTATAAGAACTTCATTTTCCTGAGCATAATATCAGAAACAGCAGTCTTTTCAGAATATACAGAGAGCCTCTCATGTGATAATCTTGGGTGTATAGGGTCTGGTATGTTTATTACAAGAACAGACTCCTTAGTTTACAGGGCACAGCATATATTGAAAATCAGGTTCTCCTTTGCAGCAAGATTCTGTGACTAATTCCACATTTCTCCTCATTTTTGTCATCTTCCTCTTTGAGGGAACAGTGAGGACCTTCAAGCTGAGGTCAGAATAGGACATAAGCAGTGGGGAGGCATTGTCTTTTATCATTACAGAGAAAAGTATTGCTAAAACATTCACTGAATAGTAAAGCAGTCAGTGAACATGTGTCCTGTACCAGTCATTGCTTCAGGCTTTGGGAATAAGGAGATCAGTGAGACATTTCTGGGTTTGAGGAACTTACAATGAAAAAGAGAGAGCATTAAACGTTATTCACAATGTACTAAATGATGGAGACCAGACCAAACTGGAAAGGGGCTTATGGCCCACACAAAGGAGTCTGTGTTAACCCAACAGGCAATAGGGTCTTGTGGAAGGATTTTATTTAGTGGTCAGGTTTGTTTATTAGAAAAGCAACTGGTCTTATGGAGACCTGCTGCTAGAGGGAGGGGACAGACCATAGTCAGAAAGCAAGTCAGGAAGCTGCTGTTGTCTTCCGTGTAGATGGTAAGGGCTCTAATGATAGTGGTGTGGCTGGAGATTATCTGGAGAGCTTCTTATGGGATATTATTGCAGAATCCACTCATTGAGTTATCAGTCTTTGGTTACTGTTACAGGCTGAAGAGGAGGAGAGGGGATTAGAGGCTGACAACAGCTTGTTGGTTGGTGACTCTGTCCACTGAGAGACGAAGTACTGAAAGAGAAGGTTTGGGAGCATTTAAATCAGAGACACCAATGGGACATCCAGATGGCATTGTCTAATAGATGGTCAGCAACATGGGTACTGTAGGGCTGGTGCTAGGGTCACAGAAGCAGCTCTTCCAGCCCTCTGGGGTGGATACAGCCATGTGGGAGGGGCTATTGAAGGAGCCCAGAAGACGTAGGAGAGCCCAGGGGACGCCAGGGTGAACGCTAATACTGTATTGTTAGCATGGTCTATCCACACAGCTTCTCTTATATATGCCAACCAGAGAGATGCAGGGCTAGGGGTTAGCTCAGTTGGTAAAGTGCTGCACTCTCTGAGTGCCCCGGTTCAATCCCCAGCACCGCAAAAAATGGGAGCAGGATGTAGCAATCCACTCCTGAAGCAATCCCAAAATAAGTCAGCCATTGAAAACCCAATGAGGGTCGCTATGAGTCGAACCAACTCCAGGGCATCTAACAACAACAGAGAGATGTAAGTCCCACCTACATAGCTCTGCAGTGTCTCTGAGTCACAGTGTGGATTTGCACACCAAGCACTCGCACCACGTGGGGTGGCCATGTCCACGAGTGCCACTATCTGGGGAGAAACAGAAGTGGTGAGATAGTCTGCACACCTCTTCTGCCCAGGAGTCTTGATCACATGTGCCAGCCAAGTGGTGGGAGGGTAGCACATTTGGGACAACTGCTTCCTGTGACCTTTTGTATTGGGCAAGGCTGGGCTCACCTTCACGGAATTCACCTGCCTCACAGGCATGTTTGGGGAGATGGCAGGCTGCCTGAGGGTCTCATGCTCAGAGTGAGGCCGTCTATACAGAAGCTGTGCCCAGGAATTCTCTTTGTGAAGCTTATTATGCTTAACCAGAGGATGGAAATAATTCAGTCTAGGTTTAGCCTAGAGGAGCAGGTCTCAAAGTTTTTGGTCTCAGGACATTTTATGCCCTGAAAAAGTATTGTGTATTCCAAAGAGCTTTAGGCTATATAGATTATACCTATTAATATTTGCCATATAAACATTAAAACTGGGCATTTTAAAACTCTTTTAGTTCATGTAAAATAATGAACACATTGCATGTGAATGTAAATTATATTTTAATGAAAAATATCTTTTTTCTAAAAATTATGGAATGGGAAAAGATATTATTTACATTTTAAAAATCATGTTCTGGAATATTTGCTGAGATGTGTAGTTTTGGTTGTAGTATTCTGATAAAAATCCAGCTACACACAGGTATGGAGTTAGAAAAGAGAGGAATATTTTAATGCCTTTTCAGGTGGTTATAGATATGCCTCATCATGGGTCAAGAGTTATAAAATGAGTAATTTTATTGAGGACATTGTTAAGTGAAGCTAGCTTTCTCCTTGTTTTCCTCTGTCACTGTAGGGCAGGAGCCTGGAGGAAGCTGATCCGGTATATCAGTTGTGCTCAGGTGCCAGCAGCAACATCCACCAGTGCTTTAGCAGTGACAGTGCAAATGTCAGCACAGGGAAAAAGACAAACAGCATCTTAATACTATCAGGAAAAGAACATTGAGCTCACAGATCCCCCTACAGATGTTGGGGGACTCCAGGGACCCTAGATCTCCCATGGAGAACAGCTGGTCTTCCATCCCCTACGCCAGGTTCTTCCATAGAAAGTACAAGAAACAGCATTGTAACCCTCATCTTCTCAGTCTTTTGCCACCGTAGCCCTCACCCCTTCTAAGTGATGTTTCTCTCCATATGTCACAATGTCAGTCTCCCCAGAGCCCTTAAACAGAGGATGCAGTATTTATGGTCACAGGAAGGTGCGTGAAGGTGCGTGAAGGTGGTCCCCAGGCATCATTAGTTACTGTGGTGTTCAGTACAGAACCCCCTAGGCACATGTGGTGATCGGGCATTTGACGTGGGAGTGGTCCAAATTGAGATGAGCTGTGAGTATAAAATACTTACCAGACTTTGAATATTTAGTACAAGACAGTAGAATATCTCATTAACAATTTTTGTATTGATTATATGTTGATAATATTTTGGATGTATTAGGTTAAATAAAACATTGTTGTTGTTACATGCCATTGAGTCGGTGTCTGACTCATAGTGACCCTACAACAGGTGAAACACTATTGTTAGTGTTTTTCTGCTATTCATATGGTTTTCAGTGGCTGATTATTTTTTGGGAATGGGTTGCTGGGTCCTTCTCCCAAGCCTAGAGCACCTGGTGTTCCCAGGTGGTCTCCCATCCAAGTACTAACCAGGCCCGACCCTGCTTAGCTTCCGAGATTTGCTGGGATCAGACACCACAGTGGTACACCTGTAGGCAAATAAAACAGGACATTTAAAAGTAGGCACGTGGCTCACATGATGTATCTGCTGAGCAGTGCTGGTTTAATATTCCAGCATAAGATGCATGACTGGGCTGTTAATACCAGTTGTACCCGTTAGTTCCCCTGAGTAGCTTTTTTAGTACAAAGTACTGAGCACCAAGGAAAGCCCTTGGCCACTGCCCTCATTTTGTAACCTGGCTTTCTTCCCAAGCAGGAGGCTTGAGTTGTTAAACTTAAATCCACCTGGGCCTAACATTCATCTCCAAGTGCAGTTCTTTATGCTGTTAGTCCAGGCTGACCCAGTTTGGGGAGAATTTCCTTTAAGCTACCAAAAACCCTATTTTTCTCCTTTATAATTTTGCATGCATCTATTTTTCCTTGGGGCTGGGATTTAGCTCAGTTGGTAGAGCTGCTCTGCAGTCTCTGAGGTCCTGAGTTTGATTCCCAGGACCACAAAAATGGTAGAAGGATGTGGCAATCCATTCCTGAGGCAATCCTGAAACAATCAGCCATTGAAAACCCTATGAGGGTCGCTATGAGTCAGACATGACTCAACAGCACCTAGCAACAACAATAACAATTTTTCCTTGTGAATGGATATGCCAGATGTTCTGGTAATAGACGAATGAACTTTATTGCTTAAAGGATCCCATTATAATGCACATTGCTCATGGAATCACAAACACCAGCTGCTGCCCTGATCAGGAGGAAGCATCCAAGCATCGCCATCCACAGGCTCACAGTGGCAGAGCTTCTTGGAGAAAATCAGACCAAGCCTGTCCGTGCTTTCTCTCTGCAGTCCTCTCACCTCTTGGTGAGAACAGCTTTTTTTTTTTTTTTTTTAATAAGAATAACCTGAGATTTCATTCTTCTCTTTCACATTTAAAGAAATCACTCAAAGCATAGTACATAAGGCAGCCATCTTTTCATGCTGCTCTGAGCCCTTGCCAACAGTTGGCTGGTGGGCAGAGATGAAGAACAAAACCAGACTTAGAGATGAGAGGAGCTTTCACTCATGCTTTTAAGACGTGAGAGGCTGATTTTTACTGAAGCATAATTTACATACAATTACAGATTTTAAGTGTTCAGTTCTTTTAGTATATATATATATATATATACAGACATATATATATATATATATATATATATATATATATATATATATGTCTGTATAACCACCACCCCAAATCTAGATAAAGAAATTTCCATACCCCTAAAACTCCCTGTGCCCATTCTAGTCAGTCTCCTTTTAACCTCAAAGCTAGCTTTCTAATGCCACGTGTAAATTTCTTCCTATTTTTGAAAGAAGAGACTCCAATAGTATATCATCTTATGTATATGGTTCCTTTTGCTTCACATGATGTTTTTGAGATTCACCTACATCACAGCACACCTGCAGCCATATCACTGTGGCGTCCAATCCTGTCAGATCTTGGAAGCTAAGCAGGGTCAGGCCTGGTTAATTCTTGAATGGGAGACTGCCTGGAAATACTAGGTGTTGTAGGCTTGGGAGAAGGACCTGGAACCCATTTCCAAAAAACAATCAGCCATTGAAAACTCTATGAACAGCAGAGAAACACTGACAATAGCGATTTGAGTGATTTGTCTGTTGTACATAGGGTCGCTATGAGTCGGACATCAACTCGACAGCACCTAATAGCAACTTAGTTCCTTCAGTACTTCAACAGTGTACTGTTGTGAATATGCTGCAGTTTCTTTATGCCTTCCCCTGTTCTCCTGTTGATAGAGGGTCACATTGATTCTAGTTTTGGACTATTATGAATAAATGTTATATGTATATTTGCATGCAAGTTCTTTTGTGGACACAGGTTTTCATCCCTTAGGGTAAATACCTTGGATTACTGGATGATAGGATTGCTGTGGTTTTTGAAATGATTAGCAGATAGAACTGTACCTATTTCTGTCCTACTGATTGTAACTAGAGCCACAGCTGCAACTCAACACCTGAGGATCACCTTGGCTCAGGACTGATAATACTTTATGTCGCTTGCACAGTTCCCTCATATATATTCTTATATTGGAGCCTCAGCCAGCGCGGAGGACAAGCGAGGCAGGTGCTCTCCTAACTTAGCAGGGAGGACACTGTGATGCTGAGATGTAAGGTGACTTGCTCATCATCTCTTTGGCAAGTAAGGGTAGAGCCAGAACTAGAACCCAGGAGTCCTGGTTCTTTGTCCATTCTTCCCAGAGAGGCAGGCACGACCCAAGACTGCAAGAACAGGAAGGTCAGAGACCTCTCAGGAAACAGGAAGCTTAATACTTTACTAAATGTATTCCTTGTTTTTATAGTTGACAAGCCAGGATAAAACCCCTGCCGTGATCCAGAGAGCGATGCTGAAGCACAATCTGGACTCGGACCCGGCTGAGGAATATGAGCTGGTGCAGGTCATCTCTGAAGACAAAGGTGGGCGCCCGTTCCTTCTCATCGCAGGTGTGAGCAGCATATCCATATTGCTTGCTCCCAGTGGTTGAAAGCAGAAAAGGGATATGATGTACCTTTTTTCTGGTACTTGGGGGTTGAATGCAGGGCCTCCCACAAACTTTGCAGGTGCTCTACCACTGGGCTGCACCCCCAGACCATTAGTTATTTATTATTTTGAATCAGGGTCTCACTGAGTTACACAGGCTGCCTCTGGCCTCACGCTCACAATCCTCCTGCCACTGCCTCTACCGCCCGAGATGCTGGGACCGCAGGCAGGTGCCTGCTGATGTGTCTTTTTTTATTGGAACCTAGGGGCTGGGGCTTAGCTCAGTTGATAGAGTGCTGCTTTGTGCTCGCTGAGGCCCTGGGTTCGATCCCCAGCACTGCAAAAATGGGAGAAGGACCTGGCAATCCACTCCCAAAGCAATCCCAGAGCAATCAGCCATTGAAAAACCTAAGAACAGAAGAGAAGCACTGACATAGTGCTAGGCATGGTACAGTGTTGGGAGTGTTTCCTTCTGCTATATATAGGGCCGCTATGAGTGGGACCAGGCTCGACGACACCTAACAACAACAACAACAATCGTGGTTTTTAATTGTGCAAAGGTGAACACCCATGCCATCACCTCACTTGTAGAATTGTTTCAAGCTGTCTCCCCTACCCTCAACTTCCCTCAAATGTTCGTGAACATTTGCTGAGAATTTCTCCTGTCCAGTCTTTGTACATTTTTCTTTTCTGTCTCTCTCTTTGTGTGTGTGTGTGTGTGTGTGTGTGTGTGTTCCCAGGAGTTGAACCCAGAGCCTCATGCATACTTTGCAAGCACTTTACCACTGGCCTGCATCCCATTTTTTGCTTTTTATCTGGAGACAGGGTCTTTCTAAATTATAAAGGCTGCCTCTGGCCTCAAACTTGCGATCCTCCTGCCTCAGCCTCCAAAGTTGCTGAGATTATGGGTGTGTTACCACACCTGGCTCTTTGTACTCTTTTCATAAAGCATTTTATTTTATTTTTTTTTTTAGGAAGAGGTCTCTCCATGTATCAGAAGAAGTAGGTGGAATCCATTGAGTCCTCACAGGTGGCCATATACCTTCTTTCCCCAATAATGTATTTCTCAGTTTTGTGTGACCTGAAAGATAGTCCTGTTTCAGTTCATTTTTATCCATGACCGATCTTTAAGCAACTAAAGCTTCTATTTTGAAGTTTCCTACTGGGACGGAGAGCCAGAGGTCTATGAAATGCATCCATATAACCCGGGCACCTATATTTTCATGGATACGCTTTGGATAGTCACCCCTGGATATATCTTTTTGTCCATTTGCATTGGGGTTAGTTTGTGAGAGGAGACAGGCTGGTGAATAACTCCTCTGTCACATCCTGGGGGGTGACTCAGTCACAATGTCTCTTCTCCAAGAGCAGAGGGAACAGCACATACTGTTTGTTGACTGAGGCCAGCCCTGTGTGCTGACAGCCCCATCGTGACCCCCGCCTGTGAATGGAGGGCTCTGTTCACCCACGAGGAGCTCCCGCCCCCAAAAGGAAAGGAGAATGTGTGCATGCAGCGTATAGGAAGGAGACAGTGATTCACACTGCATCCCACCAGAGGATCACCAGGACTCTGGCTTGGGCTCAGAGGAAAGGGGCTAAAATTAGAACAATGCCTTTTCCTCGACATTAAAAGCTGCAGCCTCTGAAGAAATCCTCTCTCAACTCCTTTTGGGAGGTTTGCTCATTCAGCTGGGCCTTATGTTGCCAGACACAGCTTTCTCAGTTGTAAGTTTTAAATGCACTTCTAGTGAAATTTCGAAGCCCCCAAAGCGGTCTCTTGAATCTGACCCTCACTGAAGGGAGGCTGGTGGATCTGAAGAGCCAGGAGTCCCAAGGTACAGCCTGGGCCCAGCTGTGCCCACCAGCTGTGTGGTCTCAGACACACGCTTGACCTTGACAGCCATGGCTCTTATCAGTGAAATGGAGCCAGTGTCCGTTTAGCTCCTCATACAACACAGGGCCATTGTGACGCTAACAGGAAATAGCGTATCTGAAAGTGCTTTGAGGAAAGGCTAAGTGATATATAACTGGGAGGAATATTATCATCGACCCAGGAATATGCAGGCAGGAGCGTGGAGATACTTTGATGGGGTTATTCTTCATGACATGTTTTGGCACATCACGTTCCAGAGTCACTGAGAACCTGATCATGTTAGTGTAGCTGTGGGATCCCAGGGAGAAAATTCACTCGGAACTCATTTAATTCAGTTTCACAGTCCAGTGCTCCCCAAAACCCCTGTCACCAAGCTAAACATGCATTGTTGTTGTTGTTGTTAGGTGCCGTCAAGTTGTGTCTGACTCATAGCGACCCTCATAGGGTTTTCAATGGCAATTTGTTTCAGGATTGCGTTGGGAGTGGGTTGCCACGTCCTTCTCCCATTTTTTGTGGTGCTGGGTATCAAACTCGGGACCTCAGAGACTGTAGAGCGGCGCTCTACCAACTGAGCTAAATCCCAGCCAATTAAACATGCATACTTACCTTTTTTATTTATTGTTTTTTTTAAGGTACCCATTCCCCTTCAGTTCTGAATACTATATACCACCTCTTAAAGATAAAAATGAATAAAAATAACTTTGTTTTGGTAATTTGATGTTATCCTGGGAAGAGTCCTTTTTCAGAAATGGCAGCTATCTAGTTGCAAATGGCTTAAATGTTAACAGATGTACACTATCTTACATGGGTGCTGTTTAGTGTTAAAACAAAGCAGTGACTCAAGTAGAATAAATAGCCAGTGTGACTTGGGATTACTTCAGAAATATTTCAATATTCCAAGGAAAGAGTTCTGGAAAGTGCTGTAGGTTTTCTGTTTTTCCCATGTCATTGGTTCCCTTCATCGTTGAGGAAACCTGCATACTCCTGTGGAAAATGGATAACCAGAGGGAGGAGGCCTAGCTTCTAGTCGCCACCCTAGCTGCGATCCTGGAAATGCACCTTAGCTTCTCCTGGCCTCTGTTTTTGCCTGTGTTTTCTCTACCCTTAACAGTCTATATTTGAACGTTAAGTTCATGGGAAAAATTTCTAAAACCTTATTTGCACTTAGTTTTATAAAAATTGGGATTGAGCCCAGCATAGCGGCTCATTGCTCTAATCCCAGCAGGTCAGGAGGCAGAGGAGACAGGAGGATCACAAGTTCAAGGCTAGAGACAGCCTACGCAATTTAGCAAGACCTTGTCTCAAAAAAAAAAAAAGGTGTTGGGACTCGTTTTGGGGAGGGATCAGCATTGTGTGGTAGTCATATTCCAGGGATGAAGGACCCTCATCCCAGCCTTGTGTCCAGGCAGGATGTCCACTGCCATTGCCAGTGCCAGGCTGCCCCACGCAGACTGATTGCTTTCTTTTCCCTTGCTTGTTTCAGAACTTGTGATCCCAGACTCGGCAAACGTCTTTTATGCCATGAACAGCCAAGTGAACTTTGACTTCATTTTACGCAAAAAAAACTCAGCAGAGGAGCAAGTGAAACTGCGTAGCCGGACCAGCTTGACATTGCCCAGGACAGCTAAGCGGGGCTGCTGGAGTAACAGGCACAGCAAGGTCACCCTCTGAAGGACCAAGGCCCCTTGCTTGCCAAAGGCAGAGTGGGGCTGAGAACAGGGTGTGGCGATTGCAGCTACCATCCAGTATTAGTGGAGCATTGGTGAAGCCCACAGATATTTATTGAGTACTTACAGAATGCAGAGCACTATGTGGGGAAGTTGGAAATGACTTTCACGTGGAGAGGATTCTCTTTGACCTATCTGAGACTGAAATACACCATTATCCACATTTATAAATACATATGTGCACACATATTTAGTGTGTATGTGTGTATATACAGATGTATAAGAGAGACTTTATAGGATATGCTGGACTATGGAAAAACAAATTTGCACAATGGCCTGGGAAGTTGAGGTCACTTTTTACAGGGAAAAAGGAGGAACCGAGAACCTAGTCTCATACCTTCCAAGTAACTAGAAATCAGTCCTAGGAATACAGAGTGTCCTTCGTGCCAGTATTACAAGAAGTCCAAGCTTTATTTTTGTAAAGGGAGAGGACTACTATCTCAATCAAGTGCCACCAGATAAAACAGTTGCAGAGGTCGGACATGCCATAGGCTGAATGAAAGGCCACTTTGGAAAGGGTTTGGATGAGCCTGTGGCCTCCGACCTCTGCCTACATCTGCCGCTTTGTGCTCCCCAGGGAGGGCTGGGAAGAGCTTCTAAGGCCCCAGCACCCACTGGTCACCATCACAACCCACCTGCAGTCGACACTCATCCTTTCTGCTTTCTGGAAACCCCGTGGTGTTTCTGTTTTCCCTCCTAAAGAACATATCACGATCATCATCGCACCAATAGCCACATTCTTTAGTAACTTATCAGCCAGAAGAGAAAGTGTGAAAGGATGGTGACTCATTTGGACTCCTATCTGTCTTGGAATGCCACTCCTTCATTGCCTTTTCTGATTGCCTTTTGCATGTAAAACCATATGTCTGGAGTCTTTTGCCATTTGGATCCTAATACCTCTATATTATGTGCAATCTGTTCCTCAGGTGTAGACATTTCTGCTGCAATTGCCTACATTTGATCATTCTGAGTCTGTGAAAGATTTCCGAACAGTGGTTACCCTGTTAACAGCCCCGTGGATGATGTCCCCTGCTGCTGAGAGCGTCTGCTTTCCTTATTAACTTTTATAGCATTCCTGTGCCTAGTCATGGGGGAAGGAAATGGGACTGCATATATTTTCTCAGTCCTTTCTCTGAGAGGTACCTTCTTCCAGGTGGGATCAGTGAGGTTCTTTAAAGTCCCCACACTTGCTATCCCAGTGTCGCTGTTCAGTGACATGCCTGTCTCTAGTAACCCCATAGCATTTCCCCTTCCAAACCTGAGCTCTGCTGGGGTCCGAACAAAAAAGCCATATGTGGAAAATTGACTTATGTAAGAAGCACTTTCAGATGATTGTCCTTTTTCAAGGAAAAATTCCCCAAATACCAGTTTTTATTCCAAAAATAAAGAGAATGAATCCAGAATATGAAGTACAGATTGTAACACAGAGCTTTTCTCGCCCCTAATCTTGTACTATGGCTCCCAAAGGTTGTATAGGATTTATGTTATATAAATAGCCGTATGCATTTGGCAAGAAACACCAGGAAAAGTTTAGAGATTTGTGGTGATGGACCAAAGAATGAAGCCAGGAAACCAGCACATTTCCTTGGTCTTCCTAGGAGATGGGCTGGGCATTGTAGAGACCGACTAGGTTTCAAGTACTGGAAAAGCACTTTCTTGTGTTTGTAAGCCTTGCTCAATTCGTGCTTCTGTGCATGGAGGAAAGACGGCCAGGGTCACCGCCATCATGGAGATTGAAGTAAAGGTAGCCTCAGCCTGACTTTCTTGGTGTCAAGATCAAAAAGAAAATGCAGCACTGTTGGCCTGGTTTAGGGTGTGGCTACCAAGACATACATGTTGTGTCCATGTGCTCACCCCATGTTATTTATAATGTACATGTAGAGCCTAGATTTATTATACTGCAGTGTAAAAAATATATATATATATATTTACCTTTTTTAAAGATTAGGGAAAGTCCAAGTAGATTAAACATGGAGTCATTTATTTAGTGCCACTTTCATTGTCTTTAAATGTGCTTCCTGGTGGACAGCTGGGAACTGCTTTCCGCTGCTCATGTGCTTGTCTTTCTTTGTCTCCATCACCTGTTTACCTTTTGGTTCAACTAATAAACTGGTTTGGGACTTGGTTGGCGTGTGCTGCCAGACCCAAAGGGATTGTATTTGGAGCGTTAATCAGGTGGGTTCTGGGTTCCAGATTTTTTCAGTAAGCATTCAGAAGCTAGAGGGGGAGAGGGCAGGTGAACAGCAGAGGCAGAAGACCCTCCCCACAATAGGTGTCACAAGCACTGGGCGGGGGGGACAATGTCCTTAGGAAGCAGATGATTCCTTGCTATTACTAGGAGTCACGCAGTGGGGATGCCTTTTATATAATCCAGCATACAGTGACAATCCCAAGTAGTACTTGCCTTCTTTCTGATAAACTTTCCTGTGTTCAATGATGGCTACCATCTGGACAATTGGGGAACCTTGCACGGTGCTCCAGAAGCCAAGAGAGCCTCTGTGAATGAAGGAAAGATCTTTCCAGAAGGCATTCAGTCTGAGTCCAGCTTCACCCAACACACTTACATCCTTTACCATAGCATCTCCCCAAATATCCCAGGATTATTTTCCAATAGATTCCTAAATGGACCTAAATTATCATATGTTGGTGAGCCCTTAATCAATTTTAGAGAGGCCCAAGTAGACATTTTAATAGGTACTTGATACTGTGGGGTAGGAAAGGGATTTTTATCCCTGGCACTAGGTGACTTATTTTTTCAAGACTATTTTAGAAAATTAGTTCCTTTGTACTCTATGTAGAAACTGGGCTTGGTGACTTTTTACCTGAAGTAATAATGTGTTTAGATTTCCTCCTTTGAAGCATTTTCAGTTGTTCATGTGGCACAACTTTACCAGGAGGCATTTGATGTTGCTTATGTGCCTTGCTTTCAGTGGTATTGAAAGTTCTCTGACGCCAAATCTTTTCCCGCAGATGCCATCAATTGCACTATAATAAGTTATTCACCTTGTGTTTTGCGCTGCTGTTGCTCTTAGAATCTCTTAAAATGAAACACAGCTGAGAGGGCTGTGATAGGCTAGCCTAGATTGAAAGAACACATCAAGAAATCTCAGTAACTTAGACCAGAGGATTCATTTTGTTTTTGTTTTGTTTGTGCTATGGAAGTCATAGAGTCTCCTTTAGTGGCTTTCCTGTAACAGTGACTCAAGGGTCCAGCCAGCTTCCATCTTGCAACTCTACCATCTCAGTTTTTGCCTTCAGGTCACAGTGATGGTGCAAAGGGTACATTCTCACAATTCTTCTGACTGCCTGAGACCAAAGTGACACAAAGCACCTCATTCAGTCCATTGCCCAGCCCACACCCCTTTCTAAGTGCAGGGAAGGCAGGAATGCAGGAAGCTGGGAGGAGTCGAGCTCTGCTGTCTGTGTGGATGAGGGGCAACATCTTGCTGAGATCCCTGGGGTGTGTGGATCTTTCCACAGTCAATGAAACAGCTGTTGGAAGAGGTAGCAGGGAAGACTTGAAGGAAGAATTGAAGAAAGAGATGCTCAAAGGAGGAGAGAATATCAGAGTAATTCTTTCTAGAGGTCAAGGAAATTCAGTAAGATCCTGTCAAATTTCATTATTTTAGATTCAGAATTTAGAAACCATTATTGGGTGTGGTTTTGCAACATCTCTACCCAGAAACTTGTGTGAAGCAATTCATTTACTGAGCTGTTTGAGGAATCCCATGTATGTAATATTTTTAAGAGTATGTAGCCACCTTACAAATAATGTAGTCAACACTCATTACAGACATGGAACTGACAGGGCCAGAGCAGGTACACCATGGCACACATCTGTAATCCCAGTGATTTGGGAGGCAGAAGCAGGAGGATCTCAGCTTCAACACCAGAGATAGCCTTCGTAACTTAGTGAGACCCTGTATCACAATTTTAAAAAAGGCAGGGGTTGCAGCTCAGTACTAGAACACTTGCCCAACATGTGTAAGGCCCTGGGTTCAACCCTCAGTATGGCAAAATGGAAAAAAAAAAAAAAGGATTATTGTGCATCAGCTCCCCAGCTGGGATTTGAATCAACCCAAGGAAGAGTTTCCAGAGGGGCAGCCAGTGTGCCTAGGACTCAGGACCCCGGGCCAGCCAGTCTTAAGGCCGTTGCTCAGCCTCTCCACATGGCAGTCGCTATCCAATGGCTTTATCCCAGCTTCTCAGGAGGAATCATTTTATTCCTCCCATCATTTATTACCAAAGCAACATGTACTAAGGGTCCAGCATCTTATGCAAGCATAAAAAAGGATGCTGGTACCTCATATTAAACAAGGGGAAAAAAAAATACAGTGAATGATTTGAACTGTTTCAGTTATTGCTCCTGCCAATAAAAACAACAACCACAAGCGACAATTTTTTTTTTTTTCCAGTACTCGGGGGTTGGTCCCAGGGCCTCATGCTTGCATGCTCTGCAAATGCTGGACCACTGAGCTGCACCCCCAGCCCAATTTTTTTACTTTTTTTTTTTTCTTTGAGACAGGGTCTTACCAAGTTACACAGACTGCCTCTAGTCTCAAACTTACGATTCTCCTGCCTCCACCCTCTGAGCTGCTGGGATTACAGGCATGCGCCACCGTGCCTGGCGCAAGCCACAGATTTTGAAATGAGAATAGCCGCCTAAAGGATACCGTATTCTTCCACACCTCTATATTTGACCCTCATTTATACATCAAACAACCAAGCCTCCCACAAAATGTCAAATGAGAATTTGCAGTATGATCGACTGAATAATATATAAGATTCTAAGATTTCATAGGTGGAAAGTACATAGGGGTTGGAGCTATAGGCTCCTGGATATATCAGGCTGTGTGTGTGGGGGTGGGGGGTTTGGGCAGGTGAAGGGGAAATAAATTGAAACCATTATTAGGAAAGAAGAGACATTGTCTGCCAGAGGCTTTAAAGTGGCTGCAATGTGCAGCCTGGTGTGGGTGGGATCTGCCTGACTAGGAGTGGAACCCCCAGGCCACTCACTGCCTTAGGCTGCTGACTTACATTTACTTCTTGTGGTGGTGGTTAGGTGCCATGGAGTCCTATGGACTCAAAGTGACCCTTATAGGGTTTTCCAGTGGCCGATTGGTTTTTGGAATTGCCTCAGGAGTGGATTGCCACGTCCTTCTCCCATTTTTGCAGTGCTGAGAACAGAACTTGGGACCTCAGAGACTGCAGAGCAGTGCTCTACCAACTGAGCTAAATCCCAGCCCTGCTGTTTTACTGGAAAGGCGAGGATTAACGCAGTCCCTATGGCTTAAGTTTCTTGTGGCATGAAATGACAGCACACACAAAGCCCCTTTCACTTGGGCACAGGGAGCCAGAGTTTGCTGCTGTTGTTCATTCTGGCCGGATGGAAGCTGTGTCCTCAAGCCGCCTACTTTCCTGTGCTGGGAAGCAGCTGAACAGTGCAGATGGGTGGCACGAACCCCTTCGTGGAGGGATGGACGGCACCCTGGCATAGCTCAGCCTGCCTCTGGCGTGGGGCGAAGCTGACCCCAGAGCTGGAGGGTCCCCGCGCTCGGGCAGCTTGTTCCACAGCGATGGTCACAGGAGGCGCGTGGTGACAGGCAGGGTCACCCAGCATGGCCTCCCCGGCCCACAGCCAGCAGGCTTCGCGGTGAGGACAGCCGCAGGGTGTGTGGGCGAGCAGAGCTGGCAGCTCCCATCAGGGCTCCCCCTTCCTGGGCGCCCCGTACAGTCCGGGAGGGGCGACTTCTCACCAGAAGCTGCGTGCACCTGGAGCCTGTCGGTGTCGGTCCATCCTCCACAAGAAGGCGCTCTCGGCCCTAGACCCTGTCCAGGGACAGGCGCACGGCCATGGGGCACTGGATGTCCCCGCACTCCAAGGGTGGTTCGGCTCCACCCCACCTTGTTCCTCCCTCTGTTGCAGGTCAAGGACAGTCGGTTTAAGGACCAAGCTGTCTCTGTTCCCAGGTTAAGCCTCCTCCTATCACCATTTTCTTTTTTGGCCTTTGCACCGACATCACTGAGTCCCCTGACAAGTCTGTATCTCTCCCCTTCCCTGTTCTCCTCCTTGTCTCTGAGGTTCCCTCTGGGTCGCAGGACTTTGCTGTGTGCTCCTCTGAAGCGCCTTTCCTCACCCTCAGCTTCTCATGGGGCCTGGGCCTCCACCCACACCCCGCACTCAGCTTTCCCCAGCGCCTGGCCCACGCCCAGCCAGCACAGCCATGCCTCCCTTCCCCAGTCTTCACAACTCAGGCCTGACTATCAGAAAAGCAGTTAAAACCCTTCAGATCCCACTGTCAGCACCTGCTGGGGGTCTGCTGCAAACATTTCCCTTTGGGAGAGGACAGTTTGCCACTGATAAGTTTCCAAGCTTCTCTGCAGAAGAGATGGGCAGGCTTCACCTTCACCTTGAAAATCAAGGTCCTCTCAGTCTGAGAGGCTGCTGTCCCTCGCTTGGGAAAGGCCCAGCAGGGCCGGCTCTGGGTCCACAGTGGCTTTGCAGCAGGTGCTCTGCAGGCCCGGGACTGCTCAAGACATGGCCTTTTTTTATTAAAACGCCCATGCCAGAGGAAGCCAAGCGGAGGAACTGCAGGGAGGGGCGAAACTGTAAACTCAGCAGATGAGAAATAAAAACCAGTCCTCAGAGAGGATTCTTCTCTCTTTCTCCCTTTTCCGGGGCAGATGGGAGGATGCCTTTGGGCTGGGAGCAGCACAGCTGGTGTGGCAGGAACAACCCAGGCAAAGATCATCTTAATTATTAGAAAAGGAGCTGGGCCATTTCAGGCAAATTTGCAGAGCAGAAAGCAAAACAGCCTTCTACCCAACAACAAACGATCATGGACCCGTCCCGATCATGGACCCGTACACTGCTTGCCTTGGGATCCCATTCAGTTTCTAACACTTCTGTCAATAAAATCTCCCTAAATGCTCACCTGGCCTGGGGTTTAGCTCAGATGGTAGAGTGCCTGCTCTGAGCTTTCTGAGGACCTGGGTTCAATCCTCAGCACCACAAAAATGGGAGAAGGATGTGGCAGTCCAGTCCCCCAAACAATCCTGAAACAATTAGCCATTGAAAACCCTATGAGACGGACCCAACTCGACAGCACCTAACAACAAATGCGGACCTAAACTCCTCTTATTCTGCCCTTGTCCTAAGAGGAGGCACCATTTCCAGGTAATCGCTTGTAACATTGTGTGCTAAAACCCACCACCACTACTTCTCTTCTCCAAGCAACAAACAGAAAAGCCTGGCCAGAGTTTTCTTCCCAGTTTCAGCTGCCCTGTGAGGAGAGGGCTGTCACCAGCGGTTCATGGGGACCCCAGTCCACACTCCTTCCAGCTGCCTTCCTCTGCCACTAATCAGAATGACTCTGGTGGCAGCAGGTTCTCTCTGAAGTAATAAACATCAGCACAAAACACACAATGGCCATGCTGATGATTCCCATGGCTGCACCCTAAAAGTTGTCTGAATGTGTCGCCCATTACCTGCTATTTTCTACTCCAATTCCAGCCTCCTTTTAACCTTGCTTTGTCATTATTTAACTCCCTATTGAATTAATTTCTTCTTAGTCATGGAGATCACATCTAGATTGTTTCTTTCTGGCTCCATTTCGTTGGAAACAATGTCTCAAAAGAAAGCCTCCTGGGGAGATCCATCTTGATTTACAGCTGCTGGTGGGAGAGATTTGTTGCAGCCATAAATGAAAAACCTCGGGATTCCCAAGTTTGTACCTGAATGGGAATAGTTCTTGTTATAGGCACCAATATTTTCCTGGAAATCCCTGCATTTTCTCTCAGAAAAGTAAGCAAACCTAGAATTCCCTCAGAAACAAGGGTCTCTGTGTTTAGGATCAGACAGCCGAGTCATATTGCCATCAGTGTCTACTCCGTCTGCTTTCCTGTTGCCAGTGCCAACACATACCCAACTCTTTTGTTCTACTGAGTTCCTATCACTTCCAGTTCCACCTTCTCTGTGCCTGGAAAGCACCCCACCCACCCTGCCAGGCCCTCCTCCCTCTTCTGAACTCCCACTCACCCTCCCAAACCCGCACAAACCTCCCCTCCTAGCAGTGCAGCCTGGCAGCCTCTGTAGCAGAACCAGGCTCTCTGGGGTCCTAAGGCTGACTTCATTCCAGGCTCTGAAATACAGCATCCTGTGCACAGCTACTGGGGTGCATGGCATCAGGCTGTGGTCCCTCAGCAGTCCTCTGAGCATCTCAGTGTCCAGCACAAGGCCTGAGACAAGACAGTGATCACACATGGGTTTTCAGATTTGGGGGACACTGGGTATGAAATCCAAGGAGTCACTGGGACCAGCATCATGAATTCTCCATTTTTTATTTTTTACTTTTTGGCCTTTTCATTTCTTCTCACAGCAAAAAACTCAGTGGCTTTTGATGATTGGATAGACTGACCTGTTAGCACAAAAATGCAACATGGGCACCTACTTTGACACACTGTGAGGGACTTCTGTCTTTGTTGCCCTGAGAACTCTTTCTGCCTGCATACCCATGCCCATCAGCCCACAATGACCGCATTGCACAGGCAGGGCAGTGGCTGCCCTGTCTCGTTCCCTATGGGCAGCACACAGCAGTGATCATCCTCACTGGCTTCTGACACCCCTGGTCTAGTGCAGGTCTGGAAATCCCAGCAGTGTCAGTGGCCAGTGTTTGAGAGACAATAATAATTGAAGAATAATTTTGAAACTCTTTATTGTTATTATTATTATTATTATTCAAAAACAGCTCCAGAAGGCAAATCGTTTGTCATTTCCTTATCCTGACAAAGCACAGTAAGACAACGGGGGGCATGGATGTCAACTCTTTCTTTTCTCCAGGTCCCCAAAGCAGACACAAATGAACCCGAAGCAAGACTCGTTTGGTGGGTCCCCTGCAAACCACAGGTGCTCAGGAAACACAGCAGCACCAGCACTGCTGAAGTCAGGCTTTTGTGCCCAGAAGAGGCCACTTTACATTTGAAGAGGACTCCAGGTGGGGTTTAACCTCCAGAAGGCAGAGAGAGAGTATGCACTGAGCATGCCCCGGGGCCAGATACTGAGGCTCTATACTGAAGGCCTCCCATGGCACTGCAAAGATCCAATGTCTTGGTTTAAGACTAGAGAGTACAAATAGTGAGGTCAGAGAAGCTCTGGATTGCTCAAGAGATGACTTTTTAAAGAAACACTAGCTCTGTACTTTATAACGATCACAAGGAAAGAACATTGCTTGGGATTCAGACCTGAGCAGGGAAAAGCAAAGGCTGGGCTAACAAAGCCAGAACTTTATTCACAGTAGAACAGTCCTAATCTAAAACTCTAGAATTCAAATCCAATGTTCTTTTAAGAATGACAATTCTTAAACCCATCAGACCAGCTGACAGGGAATAGGGGAGGAAAGTTTCCTATTAAACAAAACAATACAAAAATTAACTCAGTCTCCTTTCACTCCCAACACCCCAGCCACCTCCCATCCCATTAAAAAAATCATTAAAACCAGGCACACGCGCACACACTCAACTCGCAAACAAACTACCAAAACCCAAGGAAACCTTAGGAATCGCCTAAGAGCATCACCAGCTCCCTGGATGCTCTTCTGCTTGTTTTTCTAGAAAAGAGTCAATCTATGACAGTTATGTCCAAGCAGTAAAAACTGGAGTTGGACAAGACCCCTTTCCTCAGCTTCCTGGCTGATTAGTCAGTGGACAAGGTCAACCGTAAGCTGGGAAGGAAGGTGATGGTTAAAGTGAACCATCATGAATATCCTAGAATGCCAGATTGAAGTTGAACAGATTGTTGAGTTAGTCCAACTCTGAATTTTACATAAAATTGATCTATGAAGAAAGCAGAAAGGAATTTCAAAGACATCTTTTGAGAAAGTGTCTGTCTAGGATCTTGGCTCCAGCAGCTTCCCTGGTTGTTGGCCTAAATCTATTGTCCAGTCCACTGTATCTGACCAAAGTCTCTCACCATCAGTGGAGAATCACTTGTTCCCAAATGCTTAGAGTCCCTCAGCAACAAGCCTCCCTGCAAGATCCAGGCTAGGAAACTTAGGAGACACAGATCGCTGAACCAATGTGTCTGCAATGACACTCCCCAGGGTGCAATGAAAGTCTGCAACATCTGTTTCCCTGCCTCATCCCACAGACAATGTTTCCCCCATGTTTTGTAAAATAAATAATTCAAAATATAATGAAAAACCCAGGCAAGGACAGTCATTGGCCTGAAAATGTGCTCCATCGCTTAATTGTGACTCATAAAACTCACACCTGGGGTTCATTCCAGGTGGTTCATTCCAGGGGTGGAACAGAGGGTGTGAGGTGCTGTAGCAGCACAAAAACCCAAGGAGGGGGCAGGAGTCACTCCAGCCCTCACCCCGTATATATTACATTTATCTTTATAAATAGTGTATCCTGATTCAAAGACCACGATAAAAAAGGCCAAAAGTTGAGTTCCTTTTCCCTCAAATATCTACACAAGCCCACAAATATCTCCCAAATTATATCCACACGGTAGACTGGATGCCTCTTCATGAGTGCTCTGGTTGCCATGATGGTCCAGGGCCATGTCTCCACCAGAGCCAATTACCCATCTCTATAAGATAACAAATATAGGATTTAAAAAAAAAAATCTACTTTGCAGTATGGCTTATGACAGAATTCATTTAAATCCAAAGCCCAAATTAATATGATTTTAAATTATTTGATTCCCACTTGCAAAAAATAAAAACCAGAAACCTGTTACATACACAAGTTTTCAAGGTCACATAAAATGGATCAACTAGTCCAAGAAATGTACTCTAAGTTAGCTTAGAGTTCTAAAGGTCACATAAAATGGACCATCCAGACCAATGAATGAGGTCCAGTTGGCTTGGCTGCTCTGACAACCCATTTACTAATGGGACAGCCTGGTGACACCATCTCTAGGAAAAGACTCTGAGATGTGTTGCCACATTAATGTGGACAGCAGAATCATACCACTAGTGAGGAGAACTGGGTGTCGGAACTGAAGTTTAACTTAACAATTTCCGTAAAGCCTATCCTTTACCCATCCTAGAAAATGTGGGTTTAATTTCCCTGTTCCCTTCCACTGTCAAAAATACATTAATTTTGACCAATCACATGATGCTTTTGTTAGATGACTTTGACCACTAAAAAGAACTGGAGCAAACAGATTAATAGACCTTAAAAAACCCAAACAGTGCTTAACCAAGGTGGGTCATGCTCCAGAAGCCCTCATAACTCGTCCCTTGAAGGCACAGCATCCAAGGACGTTGTCGGTGGCAGTGCTTCGGTGTTCTTGGCGTTGTGGATGCGACTTTGCTTCCGGGATTTCCAGGAATGTGTCCTGTCCCAATCAGTGGCCACGGTCTCATTGTCCCAGATGGTGGAGGTCTCTGTGTCACTCAGATACCCTGGCTGGCCCGTGTAGTGCGTGGGGTAGATGAGCAAGGGTTCTGCCGAGAAGGCTTTTAGGTCCCTGGATTCATAATGCTTCTTGTACTCAGCCCTGAAAACAAGAGACACACCAGCATATGAGGGACAGGAGGCTTAGGGACAGGGACGAAGGGTAGAAGGGCCCTGCTTCTTAGCTTTGAAACTACTTGGGTTCCTTAACCAGGTGCCATGGCACACATCTGTAATCCCAGCGGCTTGGGAGGCAGAGGCAGGAGGATCGCAAGTTTGAGACCAGCGGCAGTCTGTGTAATTTGGCGAGATACTGTCTCAACAAAGTAAAAAAAAAAGTGGGGGTCTGGGGGCACAGCTCCCAGTGGTCCAGCACTTGCAGAGCATGCAAACTTGAAGCCCTGGGTTCAACCCCCAGTACTGCAAAAAGAAAAAAAGAAGAAGAAGAAGAAGAAGAAGAAGAAGAAGAAGAAGAAGAGACTACTTGGGTTCCTTTCATCATTTTTAAAGTTGTGTCCTTTGTGAAAAGCTTAGGCTGAAAACACAATAAAGCTTTCTTTTTAAGCTTTTGGAAGATCTACACATAGAAGCAAAAAAGTCAGGATATTTCTGTTGCATTTGGAGAGAACAGTTCAATGAATAAATTTCAGGTCATACTCTAAAAGTTCAAAATTAAGCTCTGTTGGACAATAATAATAGGTAAACGTGATCCCTTTAAAAACAATGCCCTGTTCCTTGATTAGTAAATGAAGATGCCTGCCATCGGGACCCTAGCCGTGGGGTGAGTGCCGTGGTGAAGGCTTGGAGGCTCACCAGCTGGGTGTTGCATTACAGCTCCCTGCTCACCGTTTGGACTCAGCAAGAGTAAAGGGGAGGGATAAGGTAGCTTCTTCCCAGGGCTCCTGTGCAGGTCATGTGAAGTGACATCTGTACGGCCCCTTGGTTCATGAGTGCAATAAGTATTAATTAGATAAGTAGTAATTATTTCTTTTTGGTATCAGGGGGCAATGGCTTGACCACCATGTTTCTGCCAGGGCACAGAGGTAAAGTCTATCGTATAAAAGGGGACATGAAGCACCATTTTCACAGAAAATAGCAGGCAAGATGAACAAGATGCAGCATGGGAAATCTCGACAGCTAAAATGAAGACCATCTCATGGAGCCCATCCAGCATGTGAGAGAAGGAGCTGAGGTTAAACCTTGTCCCCTGCTCCATTCATGAATGTAGGAAGCACTGGTTGAACAGCTATGATGCACAGTATTCGGACTAGTTTTGAAAAACACAGAGATGTGAGGCTGTTCCTGCCTCCAGGGGCTCATATCCTACTGGGGAGATGGACAGGTAAGCCATCAATTACTACACCTTTTGACAAGTACTAGGTCAGAGAAAGTTTCTGGGGTTTGGGAATTCTGAGCACCACACTGCCTTCTTCCATGGATACCCTGCTCAGGTGCCACCTCCACTTCCCCCAAACTTCTCACACATCTCCATGACCGCAGGTATCACAGTATTTCACGACAATTTACTCACAAGTCTGTTCCTGACCAGTTTGTGAGCTGTGCAACGCTGGGTGCTGTTGCCTAGCCAATGGCACACTTGTGAATTGAGCTGAATGAACTAAAAATCTGGGGTGCTTAGGAAGTTGGTCTTTACCTTAAGGTGCATGAGGTTATGGAACAAGAGCAAACACAAGCAGAGATCTGAGCAGATTATGGTCCTACACACTGGGTATTTCAGAGGACCATTGGGCAAGACACTCACCATCTCTGCCTCGTCATCCCCAGCTGTTAAAGAGGAAAGTCACCTGAGTCAACCTTTCCTGGTCATGGTTACAGAAAGATCATTTAGGGAGAGGGAGAGCAGTACAACTTTAAAAAATATCAGGTACTACACAGAAATTATAAGTCATGAACAAGCTATGCCCCAGGGACAGACAGCAGTTGAGGGAGACTCACACAGGATGCTTGTCGTACATGATTGGCAGAAATTCATCCACAGGCAGCATCTTCCCAAAGGGATTTGCTCCAACCAGCTTTTGAGCTCCTTCCAGAGAGATGACGTAGCCCAAGGTCCAGTAGGAATAGTCAGCTTCTACTAGGTTCACAACATTGGGTACTGCTTTCTCTGGTTCTTTTACTTGCATCCTCTTCCTACCAATGTAACTATAAGGAAATGGGTGGAGGAGAAAAGCTCCAACCTGAATATTAGAATATTGAATGCCTGGGTGCCCAAAAGTGAATACACATCTTAAGAGAAGTTGAATTGAATTGAATTATGGTAGCAATGTATAGTATGACATTCATGCAAAAGATGGCATTAATCAAATGAACGCTAGCACCACCATGCAACATGGAGGACAGTCAAAGAAAATGGCGGAAGCATGGTTGTTGTTTGAGGAGCACAAGGCCATTCTGAAGTGGTGGTATTTGAAATGTGAGAATGTTGTGGAAGTATAACAACAATGGAGGTGTGAGTGCACAGCAGAACCCCTGACACACTCACACACATTCGTGGGTAAGTTTGAGACACGTGGTACTGCTGCAGAAGCAGTAGTTGTCCATAATCAGAAGTGTCTGAAGGCTGATGGTAACCACTCTGAGCATCTCTCATAATTGCAGAAGTCTAATGCAACTTGTATTTGTCTTTTGTTATTGGTATATGTTGAATGCTACGACTTTAACACAGTTTTTTCCTTTCTTAAAAATGTGTATACACTTTGGGGGCACTCTCTGTAGTATAAGAAAGGAGCACAACTTTGGTTAATATGGATACCTCTGAAAGCATAGTCCTGTTTTGCCTGGTGTTAAATTGATCACATCACAAAGTGCATCCCATCACCAGCCAGGACTGCCATCTGCCATCCCTGAGGTCATTTCCCTGGTTCCATTTATCAACATTCCCACTATTCCTGCCTGCTGGATTGTATTCAGGCTAGAAAGTGAATAGGTAAAGAGATTTTAAACATATTTTGGATCATTTCCACTATGGAATTTTCTGTGTGTTTACAGAGGTAAACAAAACAGAGACAAAGAAGGCCAGATGTGGGAATCCTGCATTTGCTGTCTTCCCATCCCCAGCGTTTCAGCCTTGGATGCTTTCTGCACAGCTCTCCGAATGCTGGAGGTAAATGCAGGACAGAAAAAGTCATGGAAAGAAGCAGTCTGCAGCAGAGGATCTGGCAACCCAAGAGCATCCCAGAGGATTCCTCCTGGGGAACAAGAATGACAATTCTGTAAGGCTTTCTGTCCTCGCACTTGCTTAGCTCTGCCCTTGCTTCCTCCAGGTCCTCTGCCTACAGAAGCGTACCTAGACATGCTCCCTCCACAGACACATTCCAAAGCACAAGATGCACCTCCCCAGAGCCTCCTGCAGGAATGGCTGTGGGACTCCTTACTCTTACCTGGAACCTGTGTGGTTCAGGCCTGAATGGAAGGAGTTGAGGAGTTGCCTGTTTTCCTGCCTGCTCCTAAAGCAGTCCCTCCTCTGTTTTACCCTAAATGATCTCTTTCAACATTCAGGGGATCCTCCATGGTCAAAGCATTCCAGGGTTTGCAGAGCATGTCTATATCCAGCCTTCAGCTCCTCTGAGCACACCAGTCACTGTGTTGTCAGACTAAAGAGTCTGAGCCTCCCCAGAGTGTCATGGAATGGAAGAGAAATTGCTACTCAGCACTTGAAATATGGTACAGGACTGAGGAACAGAGTTATACTCTTACTAACTTAAATCAGTTTAAATTTAGAAGTTGAAGCTATGCAAAATATTTTTTCTTTTTGTGAAACAAGTTTATTATTCCATAGGATTACAGTTTAATAGTTGAACACTTATCTTCTGGATTGAAATGTGTCCTAAGTGTAAAATATACACAAGATTTTGAAGACTTGTTATAAAAAAGTAAGCTATCAATAATGGTTTAAAAATATTAATTACATGCTAAAATAATAATGCCTGTAGCCATAGCACTGTGGAGTCTGAGCCTGTCAGATCTTAGAAGCTAAACAGGGTCAGGCCTGGTTAGTACTTGGATGGGAGACTGCATGGGAACACCAGGTACTATAGGCTTGGGAAAAGAACTTGGAATACCACTCCCAAAAAACAATCAGCCATTGAAAATCCTATGAATAGCAGAGAAGCACTAATAATACTGTTTCACCTGTTGTACATAGGGTTGCTGTGAGTCGGACACCAACTCGAAACACCTAACAACAACAACAAAATAATAATATCTGGATATGTTGGGTTAAATAAAATGTATTACTAAAATTAGTTTCACCAGATTTATTGTTATCTTTTTAATGTGATTAAAAACAATATATGGGGCCTACATTATAGTTCCATTGAAAAGCAGTCCCTAGATGATTCCAACAACCTATTTTATTATTCTCATTTACTGTTTCCTTTTTCAGGAAAAATTAATGTACTAATCAAGGACAGATTACTACCTTTCATGATTTTGGTTGAAGTAATATTTATTTCCCTTTATTTCACACAGTGAGAGGTAAACGTTGAAATTGCTGTAGTTCTTTAAGACAATGCAATGTATTTTAATGGAATATTTCAACTTGATCAATCTGTAGAATTTAGAGTTCTCCTTTTCCCCCCTCTATCCTTACTAAGACAACCATCACTCCTTCTTAGATCTGCTGGTACTTTGTCCTGAGAAATGCTCCAACCAAACTACATGTGGACAGGGCTGTCCGCCAGTGCTAAGATTTAGATTTCCTGAGCTGAGTCTTCCATAATTATGAGGCTTACGTGAAAGTTGCCTCTACGTGTGTCACGTGGCCATAAAATGGCCTCCAGGCTCCACTGGGGGAGATGAATCCCCAGGCTGCAGAGTCACAGACTCAGAAGGGCCAAAGTGCCACGACTTCTGGAGGAGAGGAGAACCGTGGTCCCAAGGGACTGTGCAGAGAATGAGTGCGATGCCTGTGAGCTGCCAGGGGAAGGGCTCTTTAGTACGCTGTACTGACTTGAGGTCTACTTCCCATGAGTTAGGTGGACCAGTGCTGAGTTTCTTCTGACCTCAGAGGGGCCCATTTTCTGAGAGAACAAGTATCCCACCAGGGTCCTCTGAGGATGGGAGGAGCAGGGGAAGCTGGGCTGCTGCAACTGCTCCTGAGAAGTGGGGCCTGATGTCACAGGATGACCTCCGACACAGCTGAGAGCGAATGAAATGCTTGGAACATTCTGCCTCATCGGAGGGAACTAGGAAGTGGCGTTTTCTTTAAATAGAGAGAGAGAGAGACAGAGACAGAGACACAGAGAGAAATATGAAGAAGAGGAAGAAGAGGAAGAAGAAGAAGAAGAAGGAGGAGGAGGAGGAGGAGGAGGAGGAGGAGGAGGAGAAGGAGGAGGAGGAAGAGGAGAAAAAGAAGGCTGAGTGTGGTGGTGCCTATTTGTAATCCCAGTGACTCGGGAGGCAGATGCAGGAGGATTGCATGTTTGAGGCCAGAGGCAGCCTGTGTAATTTAGCAAGACCCTGTCTGAAGATAAAAAGTAAAAACATGGGCTGGGGGTGCAGCTCAGTGATAGAGTGCTTGAAAAGTATGTGTGAAGTCCTGGGTTCAATCATAGGTCTCTCTCTCTCTCTCTCTCTCTCTCTCTCTCTCTCTCTCTCTCACTCTCTCTCTCTCTCTCTCTCTCTCTCTCTCTCACACACACACACACACACACACACCCATATACATACACAATGAGAAAGAGATAAAGACAGAGAGAGACAGAGACAGAGATAAAGAACTCAATTCCTAGAGGTAGGAGACAAGGCAAGTTAACTTAGTATCAGCTCTGAGCCAGCACTCCCTTGGTGACCCGGGGTTGCATTAGTCTCAGTCCCTCCCACAAGGCCAGCTGTCAGCTTCTCCCTTGTCGGAGAAGCAGGTAATCTCCCTCATCTCCCAGTGGAGGAGTTCTCTGCTACCCTGCGCCCCCCACCTCCACCCCATCAGGGCTGCAGAGGCTGCCTGCTGCCCTCGGAGCTGAGGTTTGAGTTCGCCTAGGACTCTAGTCCTTGATTGAAGCCTCCTCCTCCCTCTTCACACCCATCCACCCGCCCCTGTGCTTCCCAGGGGAGATTCCCACCACCTCTGCCTCCTCAGAAGACCCTGGTCTGTAGGCCAACCCCAGTCTCATGAAAGATCTCTCATAGTTTGTCACCCTCAAGAGGAGATGGATGCAAAAACCACTGGCTACCCTCTCCCCTCTTTATATTTCTGGAAACATTCATGGCGTGAAAATTAGGTAAATGGAAGGAAGCTTGAGCTGTGCCTGCTATCAGCTGGAGAAGTGGGGCATCCTGTCCCTTGGAAAGGACTGAAAGCCTTTCAGGGCTCTCTGTCTTGTCACTCACATCAGTTCCCAGTCCAGCTGTGCCTGGTCGATATCATCCATCAGTTTCATCAGCTTCTTCTTAAACTGATGCTCAAAACGCACATCATCCTCAATCACAAGAGTCTTCTCCAGGTCTCGGTCAATTACCTGTAAAGGTCACCCGTGGGAAGATACCCTATGAAAAGTTCAATACCTACTTTTTTCTTTTTTCAAAAAATTTTATTTGTGTTGAAATACAGCTAATAAAAATTTACCATCTTAACCATTTTATGTGTACCATTTAGTAGCATTGTGTGTTCATGCTGTTGGGCAACCAATCTCCATAAACATTCGCATCTTATGAAATGAAGCTCCATACCTGTTAAACAAATCTAAACAATCTGTCTCTATGAATTTGATTCCTCTAGATACCTCATGGGAGAAGGACCTGGCAGCCCACTCCCAAAACAACCAGCCATCAAAAACCCTATGAATGGCAGAGAAACACTGACAATCGTGCCAGGCATGGCACAGTGTCGGGTAGCATTTCATCTGTTGAAAATACCTACTTTTTATAAGGCAAATAAGTACTGGGAAGTCAATAGCACAGTAGCATAATTTATAATAGCTCATCTAAGCAAATGCCCATCAATAGTAGCATGGATAAGCTGCGGTATGTTCACAGTAAGGAAGATGTATGGTCAGTAACTAAATCTCTATTATTGGTGAAGGAATATTATAAGCAAATCTCCCAAATATATTATTGAGAAGTTATATATAGCATATGACTTCATTTACATAAAAGAAAGGACAAAAACAGGCAAAACTATTCCATACTGTTAGAAGTCAGGTGATTAGCTTGGGGAAACGGGGACCAGAAGAAAACCCAGAGAGGGGCCCTTCTGGGGTGTTGGGAACTTTTTTCTTGATCCAGGTATTGACTCATATGGATATGTTGTTCATTTTGTGAGATTTCATTGAACTTCACCTTATGATCTATATACTCTTATATCTATCCATCACATTTCATTTAAAGTTTAAGGAGAAAACACAGGCATAAATTGAATCATTAAATGAAAGATGATATTCAAGGGGTATTTACTTAGGGTTTTTTTCTTTTCTTGTTGGAACTAACCCTTCTTTGGGAACCCCACACTCCAATACCACCTCCATCAATGCCTCCATGTGTAAGGCATGGAGTCAAGCCCTGGCTTTGCCTCTTCTTACACAAACAAATTACTTAATAATTTCCTCTTGGGTGGAAGGGCTCCACCCCTCCTAACCCACCCGTAAGGCTTTGGTGTGGCTTCTTATGTGAAATCACTTAATACATCATAATGTGATAGACACATACTGTTACCATTGAGAATGAGCTAAAAAGAGTGTGGATCCTAGGATGTGGACTTCCACCCAGTCATCATTCCAAGTGGCAGAGGCTGTCCTTCTTGCCCCTTTGTTGCTGGCCTTTAGCCCGAAGGAGACACTAGGCAGGAGCAACCCTCAAACATACTTCTGGAAGCATACTCCAGATAGTCCTGTTAGATAGTCCAGATAGACTGGAGTCGCAGACTCACTTTGCATCTGGTCCTATTCACCTGCAAAATCCCACTCTCTTTTCTCCTCATTACAAAACTGCCCCTCTAAATAAAGCACTATTTACCTCTTTCCAGACAGAGTAGTGGCTAAGGAAGCAGCCAATTTCACCCCTGGTTAAAGGCCTGGAGGAGTAGGGATCGCGGTAACCTGGTAGCATTTCAATATTCAATGCCTTCAGCTGGCTGGTGTTGAGCGCCCTGCATGGCAGAGAAAATGTCTGAAAATTACCAAGAGGTCCCCACTACAATGGAGGAAGGGAGGAGAGGGGAGACAGAGAGGTGTGACATGGGAGGGAGGAGAATCCTATTTCCTCAGAGCCTCTACACACAGAAAGACTTCTCAGTTACCCATTATTCTTTATGAGTTCCTCTAGGTTAATGTGTCACAGTAGCATCATGAGCTTTATGAAGACAAGATGGTGTCTTCTACTTTTGTACATCCCCCACAGAGCCCAACATAGTTCCAAGTATTCAAAGTTTTCTAAAAACTTTGAAAAAGTACTCTCCTGAGGAAGGAAAAATGGTTCAAAGGAGCATTAAATACTGGAAGGCCTGAGGACAGGAAGGAATGAGGAAAGGAACTGTATGCAGGTGTGTGTTTTCCCTTTGGACCTAAAATTAAAACAAGGTTAAGAATAAAAATAATGAGCATTTCCAGAATGGTAAAGGAAGGGCCTCTGAAAATGTATTCCTTCACAAAAGTTATGAGGGTACTGGCGGAAATGGTCACAATCAGCTTTTCCAGAACTCTGGAAATTAACTAAAGGCTTGCAAGAACCCAAGGAGTATTTATTCAAGAAAACCAGCTGAATCTCTATAAGCACAGCGAGCTTTGCAGAGTTTATACTTGCCCTAACCTCATCCCTTTATTCACAGCCTTGAAAACCAGCAGCTTTGCAGCTATGGTAGTGTGAAGACCAGCTGCCGAGCAGCCACTGCAAGTGGCAGGATAGATTGGGACTGCCCTAAAGACCTGTCCCCAGGAAACAGTCCCTATCCAACCTCTTTGGCAGTCCTCAAGAAGCTCCATTCTCAGAGCTTGTCTTTATCTGACATGATTCGGGGTTCATTCTCCATGAACAGCTCTATCTGCACAGTATTTGTCAGAAATATCAGCAGCAACTGTTTAACAGAACAGCCAGGTGGGCAGCATCACCAGCTAAGGCTAATGATGGGCTAACCAAAAGCTTGAATGGAAAAGCTAAAGAATAAGCTATTCATAGGAAGGGTTTGAAAAGCTCCCACATATTCCTGAGAACCTGGAAGGACAAGGTATATTCAGGGCTGTGTACCTCCACCACCAAAGACCTAGGAAGATGTAGGGCACTGCCTAGAGAGGCAGTTCGCCCTGGGGACTATCTAGGCCCTTGGAGGACTGAGGCTTGTTCCCCAGGCAGTCACCTTTGCCCTACATCCTGGAACTCAGGGTGGTCAAGCTCCCCAAGACGGCTCTGGCATCTATTCCTTTGCCTCCGCCCCCTCAACACCAATTGGCTGTTTCCAAAGCCCTGAACGGCTCCGTATTGGACCGTTTGGGAACCACCCCTGATTGGCTACTTTTACAAAACCAAATTTGAATATCCCCTCTGATTGGCTGAAACCTGTGTGGGGTAACTGCCTCTGATTGGTCCCCGGCAAGCCCCAGAAGAGTATATAAGGGCGGTACACGGAGCAGTCTGGGTCCATTCCATCGACTGAGACAGACAAGGAAGAAATAAAGAGCTGTTGGAGCAGAGCACTCAGAGTCTTCATTGGGAAGAAAGAAGCAAGGAGCTGCCATGGGCAGAAGCCTCTGAGCCTGCCTTTCTCAAGACTGCTCAGAGCAGCCGTGGGCATAAACCTCCTTTCTGGGCAGTGTGGCTCCTGGGTGCCCAGCTCCCCCTCACCAGAAGACGGGTCTCTGGCTGCTGGTTCCCACTCATGGCTGGAGCGAGTCCAGCGGCAGGGCGACGCCCCACAGGAAGACCTCAATTTCTTCCTCTGGCTGACCTTTAGGGCCAGGGGGAAAAGGTAGTGAAGGCTAATGGATTTAACATTGCAGTCAATGACAGAGGTTGGCATGATAAGTTTGAAAAACATCCAACTATGTGCTGTTTATAAGAGATGGAATTTAGATTAAAAACACAAATAGCTTGTAAGTAAAGGCTGGAAAAAGATGTATTATTTAAATGGTATATGCAAGAGAGGTGGAGGAGCTATGTCAATATCAGACAAAATAAATCTTTAAGACAATTTATATTAAAGACAAGAAAAGATGATAAAAACCCATGAGGAAGACATAGTAATTGTAAATACATATGTACCTAACAACAGAACACCAACACAAAGCAAAAACGAGCAGAATTGAAAGGAGAAATAGACAGTTCAACAGTAATAGTAGGAGACTTTAATATCCTACATTCAATAATGGAGAGAACAACTAAGCAGGAAAACAACAAAGACATAGGAGATTTGAATAACATTTTAAACCAACTAGGCCTAACAGACATCTGTAGAACACTCCATTCAACAACAGCAAAACACACATTCTTTCAAGTGCACTCAGAACATTCTGTAAGACAGACCATATGTTAGACCATGTAGACATTAAATCAAGTGTCACTATACTTAAAAAGACTAAAATAATACACAATGTGTTCTCCAACCACAATAGGATGATATTAAGAATCAACAGTAAAGGAAATTTGGGCAATTCACAAATCTTTGACAATAATACACTCCTAAATGAACAATGTGTTAAAGAAGAAATCAAAAAGAAATAAGAAAATATTTTGAAATGAATGAAAATACTGTATACCAAAACTTAAGAGATGAACCTAATACAGGACTTAGAGGTATAATTACAGCTGTAAATTCCTACATTAAAAAGATGATCTCACATAATCTAACCAACCATATTATAAGAAGAGCAAACTAAAAACAAGTAGGAGGAAGGAAATAATAAAGACTATAGTAGAATTAAAGAAACTAGAGAATAGAAAAACAATGGAGAACATCAACAAAACAAAACAAAAAATAGTCATTTGATGAGATCAATAAAATTGACAATTCTTTACCTATGAATTAAAAGGACCAATGAATAAAAAAGAAAATAGACTCAAATTATTAAAAATCAGAAGTTCTGAATAAACCCGTAACACGTAAAAAGTTTGAGTTAGTAATAAAAATATTTCCCACCAAAAAAAGCCCAGGCTTCACCACAGAATTCTGCCTAATATTTAAAGAATAATTAATGCTAATTCTTCACAAGCTCTTCTAAAAAATAGAGCAGGAGGGAACATATCCCAACTGATCCTGTGAAGCCAGTATTATTCTGATACAAAACCAAAGACATTATATGAAAACTACAGACCAATATTCTTTATTAATAGAGATGCAAAAATCTTCAAGAAAATACTAGCAAATAGAGTCCAGCAACCAAATGAAATTTATCCCAGGATTGCCAATTTGGTTTAACATGTGAAATTCCACCATTGTATTAATATCCATCATATTAATAGAAAAAGCCACATGATCATCTCAATAGACAAAGAAAAAGCATTTGACAAAATGCAACATTCTTTCACGATAAAATACTCAACAAAATAGGAATAAAAAGAAACTTCTTCCACTCTATAAATGCCATCTGCAAAAAACCCACAGCTAATATTATCCTTAATAGGGAAAGACCAAATGCTTTCCCCCTAAGATTAGGAATGAGACAAAACTGTCAGCTCTTGCCACATCTACTCAACATCATACTTGCAGATTTGGCCAAGGTAATAAGGTAAATAAAAAGAAATGCTATTGGAAAGGAGGAAGTAACACTGTCTCTAATTGCAAACGACAAGGTCTTCCCTACAAAAAATCAGAGGAATGCATGCACACAGTGGGCACACATACCTATTATTAGAACGGTCTAATAAATCCAGCAAGGTTGCAGGATACATGATCAATATACAAAAGTCAATTGTGTTTCTATACACTTAGAAATGAACACTCTGAAAAATGAAATTAAGGAAACAATTCCATTATCTTAGCATGGAAAATACTAAAGAATAAATTTAACAAAATAAATGCAAGACTTATAAGCAAAAGAAAAATCATTCAAAGAATTAAAGAAGATCTAAGTAAGTGAAAGGGCTAGGATTTAGCTCAGTTGGTAGAGCACTGCTCTGCAGTCTCTGAAGTCCTGAGTTCAATTCCCAGCACCGCAAAAATGGGAGAAGGACCTGGCAATCCACTCCCAAGGCAATCCCGAAAACAGTCAGCCATTGAAAACCCTGTGAGGGTTGCTATGAGTCAGATACCGACTCAACAGCACCTAACAACAACAACAAGTAAGTGAAAAGACATGCCATGATTATGAAGCAGAAAACTGTTAAGATAACAATGCTCTCCAAAGTGATTTACAGATTCAATGCAACTCCTATCAAAATCCAAGCTGCCTTGCGTGTGTGTGTGTGTGTGTGTGTGTGTGTATGTGTGTGTAAATTGATAAGATAATCCTAAAATTCATGGTAAAATACAAGGGACATAGAACAGCTAAAACAATCTTGAAAAAGAATAACAAAGTTGAAGGACTCAGATTCCTTACTTAAAAAGCTATAGTCATCAAGCCAGTGTAGTACTGGCATAAAGGACAGAACTATAGATTAATCAACTAGAACTGAGAGTTCAGAAATAAACCTTTACATTTATGACCAACTGTTTTTGACAAGAGTGCCAAGATAATTCGAGGGAGGGGGAGTGGTCTTTTAAAAGAAATGGTATAGGGATAACTGGATTATCATATGCAAAAGAATGAATTTGGACCCTGTGCCTCATATCATATTTTAAAATTAGTTCAACATGGATCAAAGATCTAAATGGAAGAGATAAAACAATAGAACTCTTAGAAGAAAGCATAAGAGTAAGTCTTCATAACTTTGAATTTGATGACGGATTTTTAGAGATGACATCCAGAGCACATGTAAGTATAACAACAGAAAATAACTGGGATTTTATTGGCATGAAACACTTTTTGGTATTATTAATTAATGCCATCATGAAAGTGTGGAAATTCACAAACTGGGTGAAAATATTTGCAAATTATATATCTGGTAAGGGACTTGTATCCAGAATATTAAAAAATTCTCACAGCTAATTTTTCTGGTCCATGTGGCCTAAGAGGGGGATTGGGGTTCTGTGGGAATTTGAAACAGTAGATCCTAAACTCCACCTGAGAGTAGGGCTGCCAGATTTAGCAAGAGAAAACACAGAACAGCCAGTTAAGTATACGTTTCAAATATATATTTAGAATAGCTAAGCCCCATGCAATGTTTGGGACAAAATTCCAAAGAAAAGGGTAAAGCCAGGCAAAACAAACAAAATAATCCCAACACCAAACTCCCTTAAGGAATCCAACCAGGTTCCCTGGGTGATTTTCTTGCCACACCCCCACGAAAAGTGGCCACTATGATCAGTCCAAGTGGATGGATCCAAATAGAGATAATTTTTATATATGATAGGAGGCAGGGGTCCAACAGGACATGTAGAACTCATGTACTTTTCAATGTCTCTTCTTCATGTCTGAACACTTCTGAATGCATTCCTTCTGTTATACCGCAGGAAGTTAGAAACCATGAGCTAGAAAGCTAGAAATGTTGCCAAACATAGAGGACAATCACGTCCACCGTGAATCTTTAATGAAATGAGGATCTGAGTTAGTTGGATAGGAAGTGGACCTCAGACCTGCTCAGCAGGGTGAAATTCACTCTAGTAGTACTACTGGTGTCTCTATAATGTGTCTGTCCTCTAATGGCCAATAGCCTTGGAATCCCACCCAGGACTCACTCTGTGTCAGACAAGGCACCTCCCTATTCCAGCTACAGCTTCAAGGGGAGAAGAAGCCCGACTCACTTCCCATCCACAGCCTCCACAATCTTGACCTCAATCTCCTGCTCGTAGAGCGTGCGCAGCATTCGGTCCCTTCTGTCCTTTCTGCGTTTGAGGTTGATCATGAAAATCTAATACGGGAAGCAAAAGGGAAAAAAACACACAAATAACTCAAGTTTTATTTTAGGCTGTTTGGTCTGAAAAGTTTAGTAACTGTCAGGATCCAAGTGCTTGATAGGATAGAGAATGGAAGGGATAGGGAAACTGTGGTGATGGTTTGTTTATGTCCCCTATCAGGTTTATGGGAGATGGACCCAGCAACCCACTCCCAAAAATCAATCCCGCCATTGAAAACTCTATGAACAGCAGAAAAGCACTGATAATAGTGTTTCACATGTTGTATGCAGGATTGCTATGAGTCGGATACTGACTCGATGGCACCTAACAACAACAACAACAACATCAGGTTCATGGAGAACAAATGATACTTATTCAAACTTTATAATCTCAAACCTCTGAAGTGACCTAACCATCGCTTTGTTTCTCTGATATTCATCAATAAGCATGTTCTCCCTGCTCTTGAGAAAAAAAAAGTGTAAAAGGTATTGTTTGAGAGACCAAAGGCAAGTTAAACCCAAAGTACACCATATTGAGGGATAGTGTGCAATTTGCCAAGTGGCTAAATTTATCAATAGACTTGAGTGTTCAATCCTGACTACTACTTACTGTCTGCTTTGGGCCAGTTCCTATGCCTTAGTTTCCTCATCTATGAATCTAGGATAACGGCGGTTCTACCCCATGAGGACTATATATTAGTATTATTATAATTTACATCCACTCGATAAATTTGAGATCATTCAAATAAGAAAAACCTAAAGTATTAATATACTGCTGTTATTTCCAAAGCTTCCAAAATGAATGTCAAGGTCTCAATTTAAGTAGCTGTATTCATTATTTTTTGCTGCTGTGACCAAAATACCAGAGGGAACAACTGAAGGGAGGGAAGACTTATTTTGGCTCATGGTTTTAGAAGGTTGGGTCCATCATGGTGGGAATGGCATGGTGGAGCAGCTCAGTGCACAGGATGGCAGGCCAGGACACAGAAAGCTCACAGGATGGGGCTAGGGATGGTATGCTCCCAAAGACATGTCCCCAGTGACCTACTTCCTTCATCCAAGTCCTACTTCCCAAAGTTCCCATAATTTCCCAGAATAGTGCTACTCGCTGGGGACCAAGCATTCAAAATATGAGCCTGTGAGGGACATTTCAAATTCAAATAATAAGAGTAGCTTCTTTGTCAGAATTCTCCAACTCCCTTAGAGATAAGAGAAAGAAGTGAAGAGGCCCCAGCCTTGAGGGGAACTCTTTGATAAAGAAGAAGTGCTAAGTGCATAAACATCATGAGGCCAGTACAAGGAGCTACAGGACAATAAAGCTATTCTGAGTATTCTCAGATTTAAGGAACCACCAAAGTACTCAAGGGGCTGGGATTTAGCTCAGTTGGTAGAGCACTGCTCTGCAGTCTCTGAGGTCCCGGGTTCAATTCCCAGCACTGCAAAAATGGGAGAAGGATGTGGCAATCCACTCCCAAGGCAATCCTGAAACAATCAGCCCTAACACTGTGGTGTCCCGATCCCGTCAGATCTCGGAAGCTAAGCAGGGTCAGGCCTGGTTAGTACTTGGATAGGAGACCCCCTGGGAACACCAGAACACCAGATATTGTAGGCTTGGGAGAAGGACCCGGCAACCCACTCCCAAAAATCAATCTGCCATTGAAAACCCTATGAATAGCAGAGAAGCACTGGCAATAGTGTTTCACCTGTTGTAGGTAGGGTCGCTATGAATTGGACACTGACTCAATGGCACCTAACAACAACAATACAATACCTAAAGCCTCATGAATGCTATCACAGCAAAATCAGGGTTTTAATAAGGACTTCTTGCTGTAAGCCATAATAAACTGCCTTTGAATGTAAAGTAGTTCTCCAAGATTGAGAGACTTTAACTTCCAGCAAGAAATGATGAAGACACATAACATGTAAGGGAGGAACCTATAGGAATAAGTCAGAGGACATTGATTTCATCCTGGCTAACCACCTGGACAACTTTGAAGAAGACATTGAGTGTTTCTGGGTCCTGTCCTGTCATGTGTAAAGAGCAGGAATTGAACCAACTCATCTGTCAAGTACAGTGCAGATGAAAACTTCCATATATGGCTTATAATAAAGTTTGTTTTATGCTTTGACCAGAATAAAGAAAAAACTATGACTTATAACTAGCTTGGAGTTCAGACTTCAGTGCATTAAGCCTTGGTTCAATGGTCATTCTGAATGTAATCATAAATATAGGCTTTATAAGGCTCAAAAGCTACACTAATTAAAACTTCAACCCTCTCTTGCAAAATGCTGCCATTTCTGTTCATTTATAAATGCCTGGGCAAAGGAGCAATAGGGCAGCAAGATGTCCTCTCTGAAAATTATCCACCTGATGTAGGGCAAAGTAGCTTAAGTGTAGCATTATTTTATTACCTCCTTTGTCTACTTAACTGGGTAAATACTATTTTTCTTTAAATGTAGTTTTGTGGTGACCGTACATGCCTTATTACTTGGGACTTTATGATTTAATGGGTCTTGTTCTTTTACATTTACTTTTCTTCCTGTTTAGAATCCTGTTGCATGGGCCATGTTCCAGCCCCAATTTTGCAGAACTAGAAAGGAAAAGGCATTTCCTCATGTGTAAGCATGGGGCCACCTGGGGTCACTCCAGGAGAACAGAAACCAAACAAAACTAAACAGAAGTACCCAGAAAGTCCTGTCAAACCAGACCTCCAATCTGGAAGGCTTTTAGTAAATAACAGTCCTGTGTTTGGCCCTTCCAGGACAAATGCAATAAAATTGGTAGCCACAAAGGAAAAACACAGACAGCTCACTCCTACTTAGTGAACAGTACACAGAAAAGAGCCTACAGCCAGATGTAGCCCAGACACCAGCAACGAGGTTAAGGACCAGGAGGACTCAAAGAGCCTCTGAAAATCCCTTTTCTACCATCCCATGTCAGTTCCAGACAGAGAGATGAATATCCACCCTTGGGAAAGTGGAGTCCCAGATGGTGTCAGTTCCTAGGGTTGGAATTTTCCAGAGGAACCCAGGAGTGAGCCAGGCCTTATGCTGTGTCCTGCCCAAAGAAGCTCGAACCTAGAAGACCCTGGTTTTGTCCCATTTTATTTTCTTCAGTTTGGTCCTTATGTTGTTGTTGTTAGGTGCTGTCAAGTCGGTATCTGACTCATAGTGACCCTCATAGGGTTTTCAATGGCTGTTTCGGGATTGCCTTGGGAGTGGATTGCCAGGTCCTTCTCCCATTTTTGCGGTGCTGGGAATTGAACTCAGGGCCTCAGAGACTGCAGTGCAGCGCTTTACCAACTGAGCTAAATCCCAGCCCGTTGGTCCTTATAGAAATGTGATTTTAAGAGGAAAAGTGAATCTGTGTGAAGGCACATGGGTCCTCTAGTCTGGGGATTTGAGAGCAGTGAGAGCCGCAAAGGAGACCTACGGTCTCATGAGAAGCATGTAGTGTGGGCCAACCCCTCTGGAGCATTGGTCAGTTTCGAAAACTCTTTACTATTGAGTCTATTTCTGATTTACCACACTTCCATTTATCTCTCATTCTGCCCTCTGTGGACAGAGCAGAAGAGATGTTAACACTTTCCTATTCATAAAATATCCATCCCCATTTCTGAAGTCAAGCTTCATATCTATTATATAGATGAATTCTCAATTCCCAGTTCCAACAGCATCTTAAGATGGACTTGTTGGGGTCACGTATGTATATGTTACCGTGTGACATGGCATTCTCCTTCTACTAAACGGTGGCAATGAGCACAGAGCACAGTGTTTGGCCTATAAAATATCCAGAATCCAAGGATGAACTCTGTCTTACTTTGTGGACTCCTGAGGCAGGGTCCTAGCCTCTAGACCACCCAGGTCCTCCTGAACACTGATCAAAAGCAGCACAAGAGATTCACGAAGGAGTCAGTGATGTGGAGGGACAATCCTGAGCTTGCCAAGCACTCTTATAAAATATATTTCTGAGAGAGGAACCTCTATATATCTGCTTCATTGTTTTGACTTTTCTTGTCTTCTTTTCTCTTTTTTCTCTTTCTTCTTTCTCTCCTCCTCCTCCTCCTTCTTCTTTTCTCCTCTCTCTCCCTCTCCTTCCCTCTCCCTCTCCCTCCCCTTCTCTCTCTCCCTCTCCCCCTCTCTCTTTCTCTCTGTCTTTCTTTAGTGTGTGTATATATTGCTGGGATGATGGAACCCAGGGCCTCACACATGCTAGGCAAGTGCTCTTCCACTGAGTACATCCATAACTCTGCTTCATTCTTTATACAATTAAAACTGCATATTATATATGGCCCTCAGAAAGCTAGTATGAAGTTCTTGCCTGTGGAAAGGCAGAATTTTAGAACAAGTTCCTTTTTTCTCTCTTCCTTTGTCCTCTCAACTCTGCCCTCTAACCTTTTTCCATGGAAGAACAGCAGAAAAACAACAACAACAACAAAAAAACCCCAGCATAGTGTGTTCCAGAATAGTTTCCACTCACTCAGCTTTGGCAGAATAATGTCCTCCAAAATCGAAAACATATATCCTCTTCACCTTACCCTTGAATCTTGATAACAATTTGAAAGGCTATGGCAAAATCACGTTCATTACAAAATAGTTACTTCTTCTGACTCAATGATTAACTCACTTTCCCATGATCTTCCGATCGAAGATCAGAAAACCAAGTGACCACAAAACCCAAGTGGTTTTCCCAAGACTTCAGCGCCTTTCCAGGAGCCAAGCCTGTCTTGCTGTCTCTCAGACAGATGCTCAGGCTTGTGCTCCAGTATAGACAGACAAGCCTCTGCACGCAGGCGCACATATGGACACACACACACATTTTCCTACCTCATCAAATCCCATCTTGTCTGGATACTTAGGGACAACGGACACAAACTGGGAGGGTTCCATTGGAGGATGGTCAACTGGAAGACATAAGAACACACAGAGTGCTTTGTCAGTGCAAGGGTCAGAAAACAAACCGGGCGTGGGGCGGGGGGCACCCCTGTAATCCCAGTGGCTTGGGAGGCAGAGGCAGAAGGATCATGAGCTCAAGGCCGGAGGAAGCCTGTGTAATTTAGCGAGACACTGTCTCAAAACAAACAAATAAACAAACAAAAAATAAACAAACAAACAAATAAATAAATGGGCTTGGGTCCAGCCCAGTGGTGAGCACTTGCAAAGTATGTACAAAGCCTCGGGTTTAACCCTATGTGGTAAAGAAAAAGGAAGGAAGGAAAGATGGATGGAAGGAAGGAAGGAAAGAAGGAAGGAAGAAAGGTAGGGAGGGAAAAGAAAGGGTCGGAAAACAAAATTCCACCTGCATGCCTGATCTCCAGAGCTGGAACCCAACCTGGACATCCAGGGCAGGGGACAACCGCTTGGCAGGCAGTTCTCCAGGGCTGAACAGTTATACAGGACCCTGATGGTCAGGGCATTGGTTTTAAGAGCATTTGTTTATTTGTAAGTTGCAATATTTGTTCCATTTCCCTTATGATTTATCTTAAGAGCATTTGGAAAATAATCAGCTATTGAAAACCCTATAAGGGTCACTATGAGTTGGACCCGACTCAACGGCACCTAACAACAACAAAATATGGCAAGAGTTGAGTTGAAGTCAGATGATCTAGGCCCAATCCTTGGCCTGCAAAGGTGTAGGAGAGTTAAGGGGCCTCTCTAATCTGTTTTTTTTTTCCACATGCAAAATCAGGATAATAAGTGTCTTTCTTACTATGTTACAAAATTTAAATGAGACCTGCATGCAAAACACTCACAATATTAACACAGTAAACATTCATAACTATTACTCACTGTGGCTCATAATGAAAGAGCTCAGAAACAGGCTGAACTTGTCTCTGAAAAATGCTTTTTTCTTGTACACTTGAAATTGACAAAGTCTGGGATTACTTTTATCTTATCTAGGCAGAGGGAGAGACCTGAGAGTAAAGGTCCTTCATTTAACACCATCTCACTTTTAGGGGCTAGCTGATATCCCAGAACCTAGTACAAAGATAATAGATTTCAGGTGGAAGAGACAGCGCATTTTAAGTAATAAAAGTTTCAATTTATTCAATCTTCCAAAAAAATCTTTCTTTACACACTATCTACTCTAGTTGTTGGAAGTAATATTGGTTAAATCAGGGGCCTCCAATCCCCAGCCACAGACTAGTACCAGTATGTGCCCTATTAGGAACCAGGCCACAAAGCAAAAGGTGAGTGGCAGATGAGCAAGTGAAGCTTCATCTGCTTTTACATCCATTCCCATTGCTTGCATTACCTATGCATGAGTCATCCCGAAACTATCCTCCCCAGTGCCCGTGAAAAACTGTCTTCCACAAAACCAGTCCCCATTGCCAAAAAGGTTTGGGACAACTGAGTTAGAGAACCTGAGAGGGCTCTGAAAATTTTTTGATCTTTTATGAATTCAAAGTACTAATTTGATTTTCCTTAAAGGAATAATATGAATAAAACAGGAAATGAGAGCTGTTCACTGGATTATTTAAAGAACTGTCAGGAGGTCTATGACTACCATCATGCTTATCCATCCTCCTCTGTTCCAGCCCAGGAGAGAAATACACTTTCTTGCACTAAGTTACGGGTGTGTGACTTTCTGGAGAAGGTTTAAATTACTGCTGCTCAAGTCTTCAACCTTGTCCCAAGCCCACCACACTGATCATAGTAGCATTTATTGATATGGAGAAGCCACAAATTTGAAGCAGCTTCAAATGTTTCACCAACACATGGAAAGCAGCTGCCTGGGAAAGACATCAGAATGAGACTCTGATGAGATTCTGTTCAGCATCCAGCATAACTTCACTCATCCTGACTGAGATACTGTCCAAAGGCCATGATCCATATAACCTACCACTCAGTGGGATAGGAAAGGGAAACTATGATCAGTTTCACTTAAACGATATGAAATACTAGAAGACAGATCTCCTAAGCCAAACACAAGAGCTGATCTTGTTACTTCAAACCTGGCGCTTGTAGTCACATTTCTGTGTGTCCCCAGCATATGTAATAGCAATCCAGTATATTTTGGCCCTTTCTGCTTTACTACTCCTTACTAATATCTTTTAAAAGCAACACAGAGGATCCATCATAGGCAGGGTTAGAATTTTTAAAAGAAAGAAACTTAATGTACAACTCCTTCCTGTTCATCATGTTGTTTGAAGAGTTGTCTATCCTCCTTCATTGGCCTTAAACTTGAGAGGGAGTTATATTTTGAGTTACCTTTTCTAGGCTACTAGTCATTTGGCACTCAAATGACCTGTGTGGCTTTAATGGTTCAGCCAAAGAGATAGCTTTTTGTCCACTTTGCTTCCATTAACCATGGGATCATTGCATTTATAGACAAGTGTTCCCAAAAGCCACAAGTAGCTGGCTCATAAAGGTCACTGTTTAGCAACAATAACAGAGTAGTGTATCTGCCTGGGTTTTGTCACTGAAGGCAGCACTAAGTCATAGAGGAAAACAGGACATGATACAATGAGTCAGACCTCCGAAACTTGCTTCCAGGAAAGGAGTTGTTGTTGTTGTTGTTGTTAGGTGCCGTCGAGTCAGTATCCGACTCATAGCGACCCTCTGTACAACAGGGGAAACACTATTGTCAGTGCTTCTCTGCTGTTCATAGGGTTTTCAATGGCAGATTGATTTTTGGGAGGGGATTGCCAGGTCCTTCTCCCAAGCCTACAGCTTCTGGTGTTCCCAGGTGGTCTCCCATCCAGGTACTAACCAGGCCCAACCCTGCTTAGCTTCTGAGATCTGATGGGATCGGATGCCACAGGGCTACCTCTGCAGGCCAGGAAAGGAGAGGATGTCTTTATTGACAATAAACTTAAAGGTTGGTAGACACCAGCATTTGTTCAATGGTAGACACCATTGAACGATGGTCCATCATTCATAATTTATCCAATCTGTCATTCAATCCTTTCCTGTGAATAGTCCCTCCTTGTACCATAATTTGGGACAGTGGACTTCACTGGCATCTGCATAGTTTCAAGATCTAGGACCAATAATTACAGCTATTGTTACAGATATTTTAAACTGAATGGGCTCTTGACATATATGTTGTTGTTAGGTGCCGTCGAGTCAGTATCCGACTCATAGCAACCCTACATACAAGGGAAACACGATTGTCAGCGATTCTCTGCTGTTCATAAGGTTTTCAATGGTGGATTGATTTTTGGGAGTGGGTTGCCAGGTCTTTCTCCCAAGCCTACAGTATCTGGTGTTCTCAGGCGGTCTCCCATTCAAGTACTAACCAGGCCTCACCCTGCTTAGCTTCCGAGATCTGACAGGATTGGATACCACAGGGCTGCGGCTGCAGGCCTTGACATATATAGTAATCACATTTAATTAATCTTTACATGTGCTACTTGATAGATATGAGTGTCTCTATTTCTACAGCTAAGGAAACACAGGCTTAAATAACTTGTCCATGGTCACAGTGGGGATAGAGCTGGTAGTTGAATGTAGAAATGACTGTTACACATTTACTCCACATAACTCCAAAGTTGTTCTTAGAAGTCATTGGTTTTGGGTAACTGGGACTGGGCTGGGTTCATAGTAGTTCACTTAGACCAGTTATGTTTGGAAAAGGACCTGAGAGATTGTACTTGTATAAAATCATAATATTTCTTTCTAGCTCCTCCTGAACTTCTTCCATTGCTGCAGTCACCTCTCTGGCTCAGGTCCTCACCCTCCATGCCTGGGCTGTTTCAATATCTTTCAAACATACTCTTAAGCTTGCCTTATGATGGCAGATAGCTGTCAAAATAGTCTTCCTCAAGCATGGATCTGTTCTTGACCATTATAGTCCTGTAAGTACTTACAATTTAGGTGTTTTATTTAATTTAATTTTATTTTCACTTTTTATTGTGGTGGTGGTGGTCAGTATACCTAAACAAGCTGGGACCAACCCAGATGTTGATTTGCCCAAGGCCAAATAGTGAGTGATTAGCAAAATTGAAACTCAGTTTTAGACCTTCTGACTTGTGATCCAATAATCTTAGTAGTATTTACATGATGAGCTCCTGCCTCTAAATGTTGATACTGACAACAGACACCTGAGATTTCCTATCGCTATGATTTACAAGTCCAGTCCCCTCATGCCTCATAACCCATTCACATCTATCACCTTTACAAGTTCTAGCCTCCTGTTGATCTTTTCCTACAGGAAGCACACCCCTAAATTCTTGGTTTAGCTTCTCATGTGCTTAATGATTCAGCACACCTACAGTGATAGATACCATGTTCTTAACAAGTGTTATTAGTTGCTATAACCCATTTAAATCCATATCACTTAAACTCTTTCCCTCAAATTTCTGAAACTCCAGTTTACAATTCCTAAACTCCTTGACAGTTCCCTTGTACAGACTCTGAATTCCCTTCCATGGATCTTGCCTAGTAAGACCTTAATTCTGGTTAAACCCAATTGTCCACTTACTCAGCACCAAGAAGACTACTACAGGAGTAACATCACACAATTGTCCTGACCAAATCACTTCAAAGTTACAATGGCAGATGCCAAATTGGCAATTGATGCCATCAAATGATACAACTACACTTCCGTAGTAAATTTACCCTCCAAGTCACTGGGAAATCTATTTCATGACTTGACTTTCCTAAAATCTCCAACAGTTCTCTCCAGTCCATGACTGGACTGCACACTTACCAAGAAATATCAGGAGTCAAATTAGATCTATCTTTTCTTTCCATCTCAAGCCCATAAACCTAAATGTATGTGCTCTGGACAGACTGCCTTCCCATCTGCTCCAGGAGATGAAGCATCCCCATTTCTATTGAACAGAACCCTGACAGTCTTGGCCTAGGTGACACTTCCTTGTTTTCTCAAGGACTTCAACCTTACAATTATCTTCTCTTCCACATCATCAAGTTCTCCTTGTATCTTGGATCCTTCTCAATAGCATATAAACATACTGTAATAATCAATCTGTAAAAAAAACAAAACAAAACAAAAAAAACCTACCACTAAGAAACGAAATCAGAAACAAAACCAAAAATAAAGAACCTCTTGCCCCCTAACAGCCACCATCCCATTTTTCTGTTCTGCATCCTATCAAGATTCCACATTCTCATCTCCCCGTTGCCTTTTCTTCATCCCATTCCAGTTGGTTTGTGTCTCCAGCATTGCACTGTAGGGGCTCTATCAAGGTCATTGCAGAGCTCTATCTTGACAGAACCAACAATCAATTCTTTATCCTCATTTGACTTGATGCCTCAGCAGCATTTGGCTTTTTATTGAAAACACTTCTTAATTTTTCTTCCCAGCTTTCTGGTTGTTTGTTTGCCCAAAGGATCTCTCCTCTTCTCTTTCTAGATCCTTCTACTCCATGAGTTCACACTGCTTCTTGGCTTCAAATATCCTTTCTGTGTGGAGGATTCTCAAATGTCTTTCCTAGTTGGAGTCTCTTCTCTGAACCCCAGATTCATATATCCAACTATCTACCTCCTAGCCTCTCTATTCAGATTGTTGTTGTTGTTAGGTGCTGATGAGTCCGCATCCAACCCATAGCAACCCTATGTACAACAGGGGAAACACTATTGTCAGTGCTTATCTGCTGTTCATAGGGTTTACAATGGCAGATTGATTTTTGGGAGTAGGTTGCCAGGTCCGTCTCCCAAGCCTACAGCCCCTGGTGTTCCCAGGTGGTCTCCCATCCAAGGACTAACCAGGCCCAGCCCTGCTTAGCTTCCGAGATCTGACGGGATCGGATGCCACAGGGCTACGGCTGCAGGCTCTCTAGTCAGATAGCTAATAAATATCTTAAGCTTACATGACCAGAATTTCAACTCCCCAAATCTTTTCCTATGAAGTTTTTCCATCCTAGTAAGTGGTATACCACCTCAAATTCCTGCAGTCATTCTTAATTCCTTTCTTTCCTTCATGGACTGCATCCAAGCCTCTGTAATTCCTACGGGCTCTACTGCCAAAATGTATCTTAAATATGTCTGTGTCTCATCACCTCCCTGCCAGAGCTCAAGTCTTAACCACCAATATCTCTCACCAGGAGAGATGTACTAATCCCCTGCACTCTAATATCCATACCACAGCTCAAGTGACCTTCCTAAATGTATAAACCACATCATGCTACCCTCTATGGATTCCCATTACTCTTAGAATAAGATGCAAATTCCTTACCACGGCCAGAATGTTCTGCATTCATGCACGACTTCATCTCCTTCTACCCAGCTCCTCAAAAAGCCATGTTGGCTTTTTGTACCTGGAACACTCCCAAGCTTCTTCCTGTTTAGCAGCCTTTACGTGTGCTGTGGGCTGGGATTTGGCTCAGTGGGTAGAGCGCTGTGCTGCAGTCTCTGAGGCCCCAAGTTCAATTCCCAGCACCGCAAAAATGGGAGAAGGGCTTGGCAATCCACTCCCAAGGCAATCCCGAAACAGTCAGCCATTGAAAACCCTATGAGGGTCGCTATGAGTCGGATACTGACTCGACGGCACCTAACAATAACAACAACAACAACGTGTGCTGTGCTATGTGCTTGGAACACTCTTCCCTCAAATATTCATGTGGGGGCTTCTTTTTTTCTTTTGCAGAACCAGTGGGTTGAGCCCAGGGCCACGTGCATGCTAGGTAAGTGCTCCACCACTGAGCTGCACTCTCAGCTGGCTTTTTTAGTTTTTATTTTGCTAAATTGCACCGGTTGCCTCTGGTCTTGAACCTGCGATCCTCCTGTTGCTGGAATTACAGGCATGCACCACAAAGCCCAGCTCTGATTCCTTGATAGATTGCCTATCTATTGCTGCTAGATTATAAATTCCTTGGTGGCAGGGCTTCTGCCTGTTTATTCACTGCTGTATACTCAACATCTTGAGTAATTATGGAATACAGTGTTGAATAAATACTTATAGCCTGACCCTGTCTTCTATAACCTTCATTGGCTCCTTAGGATGGGCATTCTGCTTTAAGTGGATATTGAAGGACAATAGCCAGAAAGCCTCTATAATTTCTCACACTTTATTTCCTTCTGCTGTTTTACGCCAACACTTCCAGGGCAGGAATGCTTTGTCTGCTCAGTCTGTTTCGTCTGCCTGGTATATCCTTACTGTCCAAGCTCAGCTTAGGAAGCTTTGGGACTTGAAGCTCTCCTGGAACACACAGGCCCTGAAATCCAATCACTGTTCCAAATTCCTGTTGCCTTTTATCTGCCCTTTTACAAAGCTCTATACTGCATTGTTGGTCTTGTTTATATGAGTCCTGTAAATCCCTGAAAACTGAAATGTTTTGATGTCCTAGTACCTTCATAGAGTGATTCACATATTACAGGTAGGGAGTCCGTATTTGCTCATAAAGGATGTTCTCTCTGTGTGTCTCTGTCTCTGTCTTTGTCTCTGTATCTCTCTCTCTCTCTCTCTCTATGTGTGTGGTACTAGGGGCTGAACCCAGGACCTTGTATATGCTAGGCAAATGCTCCGCCACTGAGCTGTACCCACAACTTTTTTTTAATTTTTATTTTTAAATTTTGAGATAGGGTCTTACTAAGTTGCACAGGCTGCCTTTGGCCTTGATCTTGCCATCCTTCTGCCTCAGGCCTCTGAGTGGCTAAGATTATAAGTGTGTTTCATGGTGCCCGGCTAAAAAATGCATGTTCTAATTCTTCAGTTGGGATACTCTAATAACACTGTTAGCAGCTATTTTTTAAACTGCTCATTGGGTTCCAAACACTGTGCAAAGTGTTTTCAAATATCTAGGTCATCTTTCTCTAGAGGCGGAGATTTGACAGATAGGATTGTAGCATTGCCCACAGTTTATTCGTCCTACATGGGCCTTCAGGCCACATTTCTGCATTATTGCACTCAAAGTTTTATGTTCTGTACTTTAAGATTCAGAATGTGAAATTTTCACAAAATTATAACTAAAGAAAGCAAATAAAAAATTAAGTGCCACATATAAAATGCTTAGCACTAAAGTTGGCATGAATAGGAAGATCAATAATGAAAGCTGCAATTGATAAGTTTGTCTCAAATGAATTTTACCTGGCTAGAAAAGGATTTGCCTGCAGCCGTAGCCCTGTGACATCCAATCCCATCAGATCTAAGAAGCTAAGCAGGGTCGGGCTTGGTTAGTCCTTGCATGGGAACAGCCAGGGAACACCAGGTGCTATAGGGTTGGGAGACGGACCTGGCAACCCACTCCCAAAAATCAATCTGCCATTGAAAAAAAACCCTATGAACAGCAGAGATGCACTGACAATAGTGTTTCTCCTGTTGTACACAGGGTCGCTGTGAGTCGGATACCAACTCGACGGCACCTAACAAGAAAAGGATTTATGCATATTTATCATTTATAATGATCAAAATATTTTCCTTGTTTTTCCTTGCTCTGTGTGTGTGTGTGTGTGTGTGTGTGTGTGTGTGTGTGTGTGTGTGTGTGTGTCTTTTTGGTACTGGAGATCAAACTCTGGGCTTCGTACCTGCTAGACAAGCACTCTACCACTGAGCTAAATGCCCAGCCCAATAAGCACCACAATCTTTATTGACAATATTTGCATTTTTGGGTACTGAGAACTTTCTCTACACTCAGTCACGAGGAAGAAAACAAGCCTAAAGTTCTGGCTGGCCCTTCTCAGAACTGACATTTGACCTGGGATTCAAGGCTGGCAGCCACAAAATAGGGATGATAGGGGCAGAATTTTTACCAAGTGCTAAATGGCATCATAATCATAGCCACACTTCATTCTTTCATGGAGATCAACTCCATATATTATCTCATTTGCTCCTCTCAGCCCTGCTAAATTGATGTTTTTATCCTCACTCAACAGATAAAGGAAGCTCTGTGAAATGGATGTTTCCTTCCTAAGTAATAGAACCTGGGTTCAAGCTGATTATTCTGGCTCTAGGCTCAATGCTGTTGACCGCACTTACTTGGCATTCACTTACTCTTTCATTCACTTGTGTGGTCATGCATTCAATAAATACTTGTCTAATACTAACCATGGATCATGCACTGTACTAAGTGCTTGGGATACAAGGCAATAAAATATCAACCTTGTCCTGTAGGGCTGGCCTGCAGCTGTACCACTGTGGTGAGTGATCCCATCAGATCTCCAAGTATCTAAGTACTAACTTGGATGGGAGATTGCCTGGGAACACCAGGTGCTGTAGGCTAGGGAGAAGGACCTGGCAACTCACTCCCAGAAACAATCAGCCATTGAAAACCCTATGAATAGCAGAGAAACATGACAATAGTGTTTAATCTATTGTATGTAGGGTCACTATGAGTTGGACACTGACTCGATGGCACCTAACAACAACAACAACCTATAGGGCCTGGAACAGGGAAAGGGGCACAAACAGTGTATATTTAGGAAACTCACAACAGCCATTCCTAAGGGCTGGTTCAAGAGATACCGTCACAGTGAACTAATCCCTATTCTGTCAATCATTCACTTATTTATCCATCCACTCAACCATCAATGAATACTTACTGGACGTCTTTAGGTAATGGGCAGTGTGTTAGGTCCTGAGGCTAACATGATGCAAAAGGAATTTATAGTCTTGGGGCAACTCAATTGCTTTGAAAGTAAGCTCATGGATTTTTCTTTCAAACTTCTCTTTTATTCTAAATGACTTATTCCATTTAAAATTCCTAAAATCATCCCAGATGCTCAAGTCAGAACTTGGGAGTTCTCTATTCCTCCCTTCTGCTCATCCACTTACAGCCGCGTCTGAGCTAATTCTTCTCTTGTCCAGGTTGTGCGTTTCTTTTACTCCTCTGTTCTCTCTTGGTTTCCAAGGCTGCTGCTCCAGCTCAGATCTTCACCATCTGTTGCCAAGCTTTCTGTAGCATCTCCAAAATGGACTTTTTACCTCTGGCCTAGGCCAGCACTCACTGGGCACCCATACCCCATTTATTAAGTCTTTTCCTTTAGAACGACCTTCCTAAATCCAAATACCAACCCAATATTTCTGTGTTCTTGTCCCTTTAAAAGCTCCACTCCCTACAAGAAAAGTCCAAATACCTTCCAAATTATCAGAGGTCCTCTTGCCTGGGCTCCTGCCCACTTTTCAGCTTCACTTCCCAGTGTGTCTCCCAACCCCCTCCACTGCCCACATGTGCACATCCTGGGCCTTAGTGATGAGTAATGGAAAATATTCCCTCCTTTTTGAAGTCATTGCCAACATCCTACCCTGGGCTAAGTGCATCAATGACCATCTCTATACATTACACAATACATTTGTTGTTATGTGCCAGTGAGTCAGATCCAACTCATAGTAACCCTCAGTACAGCAAAACAAAACACACTCAACACTGTGCCATGCACGTGATCTTTTTATGTTTGAGCCCATTTTTGCAGCCACTATGCTTCTTCTCATTTTGAGTCGTGAAACATCAGCAAAAGGAAGTCCCAGGGGCTTTACTCCATTCCTGTCATTAAGGTCAACTCTACTTTGAGGAGGCAACACTTTCCCAGTCATTTCTTGAATGCCTTGCAGCCTGGGGTGGGGAAGCTCATCTCATTTTCTGGCACTATATTTGACAGTGCTTCTCTGCTATTCATAGGGTTTTCAGTGATTAATTTTGGAAGTAGGCTGCTAGGTCCTTCTACCACTATGCATTACACAGTAAGTGTAATTATTAAGCATACCAATTCCTACATCATTCTAGACCCAAGGACAATAATGGTAATACAGTGTTTAAGGGCATGAGATTTGGAGATAGAAAGACTGGTTCAAATCTCAATCTGTCATTTGCTTAGTAGAATGATCCAGGGTATTAATTAAGCTCATTATACCTCAACTTCTCCATTTTTATTATGGGGATAATGAGCCCCCTTTATTGAGTTGTTGGGGCAAGGGTAGAGCTCAGTTGGTAGAGTGCTGCTCTGCACTCTCTGAGGACCCGGCTTCAATCTCCAGCACCACAAAAACTGGAGAAGGGCATGACAATCCACTCCAGAAATAATCTCAAAACAATCAGCCATTGAAAACCCTATGAGGGTTGCTATGAGTGAGATCCAAGTGATGGTACCTAACAACAACAACAACATGGAGTTGTTGTGAGGATTAATAAGACAATATACAAAAAATGCTTAGCATGCTATCTGTTCTTATATTAGTCATATATGTACTCATATGAATCTTCTCCAACCCCCTCAAAGTGTTCATTATCTCCATTTCACAACTAAGGAAGTTACAAAGAAGCAAAGTTAGGATTTATTTCATCGCTATTTATTTATTTATATTTATATTTTATTCTTTTTTTTTTTTTTGCCGTAGTTGGGGGTTCAACCCAGGACCTTGCACATACTTTGCAAGTGCACTACCATTAAGCTGCACTCCCACCCACTTTTTAAATTTTTTATGCTGAGACAGGGTCTTGTTAAGTTACACACACTGCCTCTGGCCTTGAACTCATGATCCTCCTGCCTCCGCCTCCCAAATTGCTGGGATTACAAGTGTGCACCACTACACCTAACTCAAAGGTAGGACTTAAATCCATTCCACAAAACACTATTCTAGCACTTACTGCACTGTGTGCCAAGTATTTACTTGTGTACCCACCTCTTCACCAAGAAAGGGAGCTCCCTAGGACAAAGATTTGTTCTATTTGTGTTTTAGACCAGAAGAGTTTAAGAATGAATGAACAGATGAATAGCTGTGTTTCAGCCAAGGCAGGCTGGTGGCCATGAAATTCCAGGCCTGGAACAGGAGTGACAATAAAACAGGAGCCATTGCCTGGTTCCTGGCTCACTCACTCATTGCCTCTATCTGCACGTGGACGAGGTTCTCGATGTCGTCCTGCAGCGTCTGATGAGGCTTCAGAGGGATGGGCAGGTAGCCATAGTGTTCTCTGTTGCAGAGGTACATCTGGATGCCTGAAGACCCAAAAAAGGGACAAAGTTAACAAGAAGAAGACATACTTCTTAGTGACAGCTGAGGAGAAAGAGACTGGATTGTGACTGACATTGAGTTTGACACTAAAATTGAACAAGTGGTTGTTTCAGGTACTGTCTGTAGACCTCAAAAATATTCTTTCATTAAAAAAGTAAAACAGCATTGGGGGCTCATAAAAACCCTGGGCCTTCTTCAGCCCAGAGGAAATTGATTTTTCTCTTTGAAGAAAAAGATATTTGTGGCTTGAAATGAACACCAAAGGCATAAGAGGATCAAAAAGGAGAAAAGGAATTCCCATTCCAGAGAGCAGAATGGAACTCTGTAATCCACTTACAGGAAATAGCAAGAAAATGAGGAAGAAAATCCATATTTGCTATGAAAGCAAACAGGAAGCTCCTGTAAGGCTGACAGATTATTAAAGGTAAATCCAGGCACACATATAACAAAAATGAAAAAAAATACAAAGGAAATTTGAAATTCTCTCTGATTCTCTTCCCCTAGCAGGCATGAATTTGGAGTCAATCAAAAGACATGAAGCTTCCAAAACAAGTTTTAAAAGAGAGAAAAGAAAGCCTATATTTCAAGTCCTTTTAAGAACCTGCAATAAATAGCCAGGCCTGTGATCTCAGAGACAGAAAGCTGAGGCGGGAAGATCACAAGTTTGAGCCCAGAGGCAGCCTGTACAATTTAGCAAGACTCTGTCTCAGGATAGAAAGTTTTTTAAAGGGGCTGGGATTGCAGCTCAGTGGTAGAGCCCTTGCCCACTATGTGTGAGGCTCTGGGTTCAAATCCCCAGTACTGAAGAAAAAAACAAAAGAACCTGCAATGTGACAATGCCAGTAATATGTCACAGCCTTCTCACAGCCAACTTTGGTCTTCACATCACCAACCAGAGAACTGGGGGAGCTATAAAGACTCTGTGTTTAACCAGACAGCTAGGAATGAAGGAATGAAGAGGGTGTCATATAGATCCAGCAGTGGACATTCCTAACTAAGTAAAAGATTACTTAATTAAAAGGATGAGTCTGCCAAGCTCTGGCTCATCTGTCTAATCCTCTGATTTGTTTATTGCTACAATCCTGAGGAAGAATTGTCAGCACAGTGACTTCTCTATTTTGTGCAGATGAAATTTCCTCCAGTCCTCTGCATGTTCCACCAAGTCAGGTGAAAATGTCTCATGGCATTAACAGAAATGAACAGGGAAAGAAAAGGGCCTTTATCCTCCACCTTTACTGACTGTGGCTCAGTCTGGGCTGGTCCCCTAGGTGCTGTCATTTCTCTTGCCTTCTTCAAGTGAACTCATTAGCTGTGCCATTTTCCTACATGAATGCGTCTAGGGAACTGCAAACCAAAATGCACCTTCTTACAAAATCATAATGAACTCAGGAAGTGGAAGAAAAAGATTTAATGTTTAGGTTGTCTTGCTACCCAAATTAGGCAAACTGTTTTACCATTTAACTTTCCATACCTACCATAAAAAGGCATTGTGATACCTAGCCAAGCTATCCATCAAGTGTGAGGGCACAGGAAAGGCCTTTGCAGACATGCAGGCTCACGAAATATTTACTTACTGTCACACTTTCTTAGAAAGTTACTGGATGATGCAGAAGGAGGATGAGGAAAAGGAAGAAGACAAGAAAGAGGAGGCTAAGGAGGAAGAGGAGGAGGAAGAGGACTATGCACAAGAAAAACCTGGGACACCATCAGGAGAGTCAATGTGTGACAGAAGAGAAATGAGTCCCATGCTGGTGGCTGTGGCAACTCTCGGATTAAGGGTTATCAGAGAGACATTGTCACAAACATGTAAAGGGAACATCTGACGAGTGTGAATATTCTAAGAGACGTTTGATAAAATTATCATTTAGTTTTCATTTGTATTATTCTTGTCATTAGGTGCTGTTGATTTGGGTCCAACATATAGCAACCCTGTATACAACAGATTCATAGGTTTTGAATGGCTGTTTCTAAATTGTTTCAGGGGTGGGCTGCCAGGTCCTTCTACCAGTTTTGCAGTGCTGGAGATCAAACCCAGGGCCTCACAGAGCACAGAGTGGCACTCTACCAATTAAGCTAAGCCTCAACCCTTTTCACTTGTATTAGTAATAACAAAACAGAAAGAGAGAGAGAGGAAAAAAAGAGAGTGCACGCGCATGTGCACCAGAGAGAGAAAGAGAGAGAGAGAGAGAGAGAGAGAGAACGCACTAACTTCTTTTCTATAGTGGACAGTCAATAAAAAATGCCTGAAGTAAAGCCAAAAAATAAATAAGTAGCAATTCAAGCATGTTATTTAGCAGCCAAGATATAAATATCATCTAAAAGAGATAAAAATTGAGCCAGGCGTGGTGGCGTGCACCTATAATCTCAGTGACTTGGGAGGCAGAGGCAGGAGGAGCCCACTCTGGAGGCCAGAGGCAGCCTGCGTGACTTCATGAGATCCTGTCTCAAAATTAAAAGTAAAAACCGGGCTGGAGTGTGACTCTGTGGTAAAGTGCTTGGAAAGCATACCTAAGACCCTGGATACAGCCCCTCAGTACCGGGAAAAAAAAAAAAAGGTACAAACTGCTATCTTCTTGTTATTGTTTTGTTATTGTTAGGTGCCGTCGAGTCGGTATCCGACTCATAGCGACCCTCTTAGGGTTTTCAATGGCTGACTGTTCCGGGATTGCCTTGGGAGTGGATTGCCAGGTCCTTCTCCCATTTTTGCAGTGCTGGGAACTGAACTCAGGACCTCAGAGACTGCAGCGCAGCGCTCTACCAACTGAGCTAAATCCCAGCCCCTGCTATCTTCTAGGAGACAGAAATGGTGAAGATATGATGTGCAGGGATCTATTCAGTTTAAAATAAACTTTAGGTAACTGAACTCTTTCAACTATGTGATGGCTAATTTGATAAAAATATAAAAATTAAAAAAGAAATCGTTTATTACAATTAGACAAAGTCTATGAAAGATTCTGGTCCTGACAGGGAACAATTCCTCTATGGGAAACAATTTCCCCTTGAAAAAGAGGTGAACGGTATTACAGCTGAAGAATTTTACCTTTCTGATATAACTATCAAACATTTTCTTGTACTCACATAGCACCTTAACAACGCAGACTGATAGGATTATCTTTACCCTTGGCGATGAAAAATCAGACTCTGGGAGACTGTGATTTGTCCAAGGCCAAAATACTAAGCCATTACTTTCAAATTTGTCTCTGAGGACCAATGTCAAGTGCTCACTACATAGCCTGGATTCAGAAGCTCAGTGTCAGGACCTTTAATTACTGGGGACTGCTGTCCCTACTCAGGGAGGCAACGGTGATGTCCAGAGGCAGATCTGCCTGCCCACTGTTCATATCATTTGCCTCTTTTGGCTCACAGGAGGCATTTGGCAGATGATTGGCTGGTGCTAGGTATGGCTTCTGTGGCCACCCTGTGGAGTCCACATCACTTGCCACATGGAGAGATAACCTCTTGACCCTGGCTTCATTATAGCCACAGAGACTTGCCTATCACCTTGTGCTCTCTTTGGCTAGAGTAGTAGCCAAGCCCAGCTCACCAAAAGCCTTGTAGTGACTCTCTCGCTTATCACCCACGTGTGGCAACAGCTGTAATGTGAGATATAAGACCAAGGTTTATGGTTGGACAGGCAGATTCTTTGCTTCCTCTTGCACATTTAAACAATGATACTCCAGTAGATGTCATACAGCTAGGGAGCTTCAGAAGAGCGAGGACACAAGAATGCCAGCCATCCTTTCATCCAGAGTCTTTCAAGGGAAAGGGGAAGAACTTGCTTTGGATGGAAGAAAGGAAGAGCCTAGAGACACGTGATGGTAGACATGTGGCTCTCGGGCTCATCATGTTTCTACTGAAAATATTCCGCAATTAGTAAAATACTACCTCAGAACCATGCGATTGGCAGGAAAAAGCCTTCATTTCCCCCAGATGACAGTGATTCTTTTCTGTCTTGACTCCTGTCCTGTTTGTATTCTTCCTCCATTATGGTTTATATCTAAAATGTTCCCCAGAGGTGATGCATTTGGTCCCCAGGAAGTGGCGCTGTACTAGGAGGTTATGGAACTTTGGGAGGTGAGACCTAGCTTTGCAGAAGTAGGTCCTTGGGGACGGAATTTTGGAGTTTACCCTGACCTGTGTTTTCCCGTGGTTCCCATTGCACTCTCTGCTTCCTGATCATCAAGATGTGAGATTCTCTAACAGAGGCTGGCCCTGCCTCCCCTGCCACCATGCCTCCCGCCAGTATGGACTGACCTCTAAATGTTAGCCCCCAGTGAATCATTCCTCCCTTAAGTTTGTTTCAGTGGGTTTCTCCGCCACAGCAGTGACTGAGCTGACACAATCACTGATCTGTCTCTCAGCATTCATTGCTGTCACAATTTTTGGTTTTCTTTCGCATGCAAAGATCTCAACTCCCCAGTCAAAACAGAGTCTAACACAGTTCTGGGTGCAAAAGTAGAGCCTGCTGAATTGACCCCTCCTCCTTCCTTTTCCACCTCTCCTCTCCCCAGCTGAGTCACCGAACAGTTTTGAGCCTCCATATCTGATTTCATTGTCCCCAGAAAGCCTTTGGAAAGTCTGACCAATAAAGCATAATGTCCTGGTGAATAGGCCAAGCAAAGGACAGAGATGAACAATTCCAACCCAGCCTACATCATTCTTATAGCCCAAATATTCAGGTATCGGCTTTTTAAAGAATACCATTATTATTTAGCACACAGGTCACAGGCAGGCCTTGTTTAATGGCTATAAAGGAAGACTCTGTTAGGTAATGACCATCACTGTAACTGTTAATAGCTCACTTTCTTGGAATATCTTTGCTTCGGTTTCTGAAGCAAAGAGATTGGCACAACTTGAAGGAACAGGAAGGTCTTGCCTCTGCTTCGTGTTCTGGAGAAGTCACAGTAGATCACACACCAAGTTGAAAGAAGCAGCTTCCATTAACATAGACACAAGAACTTTTGTGCAAACTTCCAATGCACCTGAGGATTGCTTTCGCCCTGACACAGGCCCAAAAGAATGCCTATACCTGGCCAAAACTTCTAAATTGCTTTAGCAACCAAGGGGGAAATGCCAGCCTTATACCTTTCTACCAAATATTCTCATTCTTCCCAAATCTGCCAGGGCTGTGGGAGTTGTAGTTTGAGTTTGTATTAACATTCTCATCAGCCAGCAGCCTCCCCAGCTGCCTGGGGGTTTTTGCAACATCTCTTTCACCCTAACTTATCTGGCCATTGTTGTTGTTGTTAGGTGCTGTCGAGTTGGTATCCGACTCATAGCGACCCTCTGTACAACAGGTGAAACACTATTGTCAGTGCTTCTCTGCTGTTCATAGGGTTTTCAATGGCAGACTGATTTTTTTTGGGGGGTGGTTGCTGGGTCCTTCTCCCAAGCCTGCAGCATCTGGTGTTCCCAAGTGGTCTCCCATCCAGGTACTAACCAGGCCCAACCCTGCTTAGCTTCTGAGATCTGACAGGATCGGATGCCACAGGGCTATGGCTGCAGGCTATCTGGCCATAGTGAGTTTATTTTATTATCTTCTTTGCTTCTAACCCTATTTTTGGTAGAGGTTAAGAGGCATACTTCTGGTACATTGATAATGGGCTCTGACTTCTGTCAGGAAGGCCTGAATTATCCCAGGGAAGCTTTGCATTAGTAATACCATGCACCTTCCTATTGAACCGTTTTTTGTGAATTATGTCCTCCCTGACAGCACATGGAGGTGAAATGAGAAAAATACTTTTGCTTCTTATTAACTTGTCTTTCTCAAGAAGCCTACAGACTCAACTGGAAATGCTTTCTTGGCACTTCACCAGATATTTAAGTCTGGCTTTGCCTCTCCTTCCATGGGAATGGAGGCAGAGATTGCTGGTTGCCTCCAGTATCTGTTCTCTCCTTCTTCCAGAGGGACAGAACTGGATCTTATGACTGCATAAAATAAAGATGACATTCTAAGCCTCCCTCACAGCCAGGTGTGGTCCTCTCATTAACCGTTAGCTAAGGGGATATGCATGGAAGGGATGTGTTCAACCTCTGGACTATACTCTATAGGGACATGGAGCACATATTTCCTCTCTGTTTCTGCCTTAACTGCTGCATGGTGGTGGTAAGATGTCCTGGGTCCCACAGTTAAGGGCAATGCCTCATGGAGGGTGGAAAGGCCACGTAGACAGAGCCAGCGACTCTGAAGACTTCGTGGAACAGACCCACTATAGCAGCTCAGACCTTTTTGAGAAGAAATAAACTTCCATTTTTAGAGTCTGGGGATTTGCAGCGTTGTTTTGGAATTCTGTTGTTATTTCCTAATTAATAAAGGGACTCCTATAATTAACAAGCCTGTAGCCATACCACTATGGTATTGGATCCCATCAGGTCTCAGATGCTAAGCAGGGTTGGGCCTGGTTTGTACTTGGATGGGAGACCACCTGGGAACACCAGGTGCTGTAGGCTTGGGAGAAGGACCCAGCAACCCACTCCCAAAACACAATCAGCCATTGAAAACCCTATGAATAGCAGAGAAGCACTAACAATAGTGTTTTGCTTGTTGTACGTAGGGTTGCTATGACTAAGACACTGACTTGACAGCACCAAACAACAACAACAATAATTAACAGCAGTAATGCAGTTAGCACCATAGAGAACCGTTAGATACCCATGACTCCTAACACCATCACCATTATCTCCCCTCAACCCATCTCTCCCCGCAAGAGTGGAGTCCTGGGTGGCCAGTCACTTAGTCACTGGTGCCCACAGGCACACAGAGGGTGCTGGTATAGTTACTACAGATAACTCTCTGCCTCCAATACCACCAGAGAGGGAAGTATTTTTTTTTTTACTGACATAGGAATATTTTTAACTAAGAAGCACAAAACATAGGAGCTGGTCATTTGCAGAGTCTCCCATGGTAGTAGTACAACCAAACACAAACAGTACCTGCTTGCCTGCAGGAGAAGGCAAAGGCAATGATGTCATCAAAGGTCCAGGTGTAGTCCTGGTGTGGAGGGTAGAAGGTCAGCTTGTCAGAGGCCTCCTTCCTGAGGTCAATGAGAAAGGTGGAGTGGACCATAGGGACAGGAAAGCAGCCCATCCTCTTCCATTCTCTAATCTGAGGGTAGTCTGGGGTTCGTTTATAGAAGCCCTGGAAAAGAGCAAATAGGTGGGCTGTGTCCTGTGATCCAAGGGCTCCACCTTCCCCAGTCATTTCCTGGGCTGCTCCCTCTCTAGTCAACAGAAGTCTTCAGAGTGCTTCCACTCTTTATTCTGGCCTAAGAATTCCCACAGGGGCTCAAGAAATGCAATCTGTAATTAAAACAGCCCTTATTGGGTCTTGACATCAGAAACAATTCTGATTCAGTATATCTCTTAATTTAAAAATTTCACAGAAGTACGTTATTTGTTGTCTATGATTGAAGGATGAGTATTAAAAGGAGGGAGAGCAGAGCAGTTGTGAGCACAGGCACCGGGTTCAGATTCCCTGAGTTCAAATCCCACCCTGGCACCTTATTGTATATAGATGTTGCTCTGGTGACTCCTTCCTCATCTGTAAAGCAGGGATGATGACATTATCTATTCCATAGGGTTTTCTATAAAAATTGGTAAGGAAAAACTATAAAGTGCTTAGAATAATGTCCAGCATCAACAAAGCATCAACAAATATTGGCTAATAGTAAAATAACTACATTATAATATTTCAAATGGGCTGGGATTTAGCTCAGTTGGTAGAGCGCTGCTCTGCAGTATCTGAGGTCCTGGGTTCAATTCCCAGCACCCCAACAATGGGAGAAGGGTGTGGCAACCCTCTCCCAAGGCAATCCCAAAACAACCAGCCATTGAAAACCCTATGAGGGTCACTAAGAGTCAGACATGACTCGACATCACCTAACAACAACAAAATATTTTAAATTTAAACATGCAGTACTTAGATATATAGATGAGGGTATACTTTAACTGCAATTACTTATTTGATATTGCAGTGGAGTTGATATTGCTCTACACTTTTTGGAAATTCACCTTTTGAAACTTCCTCCTCTAGAAGCACATAGGAAAACCGATCTTGTTACTTTGTGGTTTTAAACATACTGGTTTTCAATAACTTTGACATTGCCTGGTTTGTGATCTTTTCCAAACTCAATCGTTCCTTCCACAAATACCCACTGAGTACCTGCTAGAATGCAAGCACTGTGGTAAATCCTGAGACTTATCAATAATTCAGACAGCCCTAAGGCATAACCCTCGTGGAGTAGAGAATCTAGCAGAGGAGATTTCACCCCAGTGGTAATAATTATAAACTGACTATAACCAAAAGTCAAATCTATTCCAGAAAAACATCAAGATGTATTTTAACAAAACGTACTTAAAAGTACGTGGAAGCCTTGAAAGGCATTTTAAAAATATGTTCTAGGCAATGGCAGGCTCAGTGGAACAAGGGTAAAGATTTTCAAAGCCAGCCCTCGGGCAAGCACAGGACTCATTGGACAATAAGTTCTTATGTATTCTTTAAGCATGCACATTCTTTGATGGTGTATTTCCTGTTGTGAGGTCAGCACCACATGTCAGGCACTGCAGCCCCTTGGCCCTTTGGCCTGTAGAAGAGTGTTCTAGCTGAGCTAACCATACCCCTCACATGGGATAAAGGAGAAGGACAACAGACTACGATTTTGAGGGTGTGAGTCCTGGAGTCATTTTAACCATCAGAAGATGGTTCTAGTTTTTTGATCTTGTTGTTGTTGTTAGGTGCCGTTGAGTCAGTATCTGACTCATAGCGACCCTGCGTACAATAGGACAAACAGTATTGTCAGTGCTTCTCTGCTGTTCATAGGGTTTTCAATGGCAGATTGATTTTTGGGAGTGGATTGCTGGATCCTTCTTCCAAGCCTACAGCACCTGGTGTTCCCAGGTGGTCTCCCATCCAAGTACTAACCAGGCTCCACCCTGCTTAGCTTCTAAGATCTGACGGTTCAGATGCCACAGAGCTATGGCTGCAGGCTTTTTGATCTTAGCCAGTGCTTAAGCTCTTTGGGTTCCCCTGGTGCTTCACTTATGAGTGTTCCTCTATGGATGAAGGGAACACTGGTTCTTCAAAGGGCTGCCTAAGAACTCATGTCAAATATAAAGTTCTAGTCTTCCTAGAAACAATATTCTCAGGGTCAGAAGCTTGGGAAATTTATGATAGGGAATAGTCACTGGATATCCTGAGAGTGTAGGTGGTAGGGAAGGAAACAGAGAAAGAAAGAAGGGAAGAAAGAGGGAAAGAGAAGGAATATGGCTCCCCCAGAGAGGTAGAGACCACTGATGTCTTTTTCCACATAGGCTGAATTTTATCAGTAATCACTCCTTTTCACTTCCCAGACAACACCAAGACCATTTTGTCTTGGATACGTTTAAAGGCTCTGGAAACTGGGGTCTGCCTTGAGCTTATGAAGTCATTGGCCATTTCTGTTCCTCCCTCTTAGAAGGCTGATTAAGATGATAGAAAGCCAAAAGTAGGTGGAGGAAGATTTTAATTGCATAGAATTGACTTTTATTGTGCAAAGAAAGTGAACACATTTCTCCTACTTGCTTTCAATAATTAAAGCAAATAATGAAATAACAGAAGCTTGGAGGCTGCAAAGTCACTAGGATGCCCCCTGCATTGCTAGTAGCAAAGCACAACTCATTAAAAACAACCCTCAAATGATTTTCATGTGGAACATTGCAGATTATTAACCAAGAGGTTAAACTAATTTAGTATAGTGTTTTCTCCTAAGAACCTTAGTGGGCTTTATAAATATTAACTTGCTGCCTCCCTAAAAGACCTATGGATAGTAAAAAAATCACTTGAAATCTCTTGGAATTAAGGGAAATGCAACAAAAGAGGAATGACTCATTTAGTGGTATGTTGGAGTCCCTAATTACTAATTTTCTTATAATGTTAGCTTGAAATCCGTGAAAACAAAAATGTTACTCCTCCCTACTCTGGTAATACTTCAGATAGCAGCTTTGCATATTTTTAATAATTATATCATCAAGCGGCTATGCTGCAGTTTAGTTGACCTTTCCTTAGCTTAAACAACATTTAGGTTGTTTACATGGGGGAGCACATTTACATGATAAAAATTGACAAAAACTGCCAATTAGAGTTCATCTCCCAAAACCAGCCTATCTTACACTGGCAAACCCCAGTCAACTTTTTCTTCTTGAGTGTATATCGGTCCTATTTCAGTGTGTTTAGCAAGATCTGCATATAATTGCAGTGTCTTCTGGCTGATCCTAGCCTCTATATACTATCACTGGATATCTGCTTTTCATTTATGTACTCTAATAATAACTTCTCCATCTCTTCTACTAGGAAAAAGGAAAGAGAGAGAGAGAGAGAGAGAGAGAGAGAGAGAGAGAGAGAGAGACAAACATTTACCTGTGGTGTGATTCCACACCAGAAGTTAGAATACAGGCCACGAGACTCCAGCATGGGGGCCACAATGGTTTTGTTTTCAGCAATCATTAGGTTGAGGGTCTGTGGATTAGTCAGGAAATTGTCGACATCTATGAACTAGAAAAAGCAAAGGATAACATCAGGTGAAAAGGTACTTTGCAGGAGTGGGTTCAAGGATAACCCAGCAATCTAAAGTGTCATGAGGTACAGATCCAGTAGTGACTTTTATCTGTAACAGGCGCTTATAAACTGCTTTTGCTAAACGGCATTGACTCCTACTTGGATCCACAAGAGGCAGAGCCCAAGAGGCATCTGACTGAAGGTCTCTAGTCCTTGTTCTAAACCTACAGCTACA
>VMDO01001046.1:0-234543 GCA_007922755.1 Pedetes capensis
TTGATGCTTTTGAATTGTGGTGCTGGAGACGTCTATTGAATATACCATGGACTGCCAAAAGAACCAACAGATCTGTCCTAGAAGAGGTACAACCAGAGTGCTCCTTGGAAGCAAAAATGGCCAAACTGCATCTTACATATTTCGGACATGTAGTCAGGAGAGAACAATCCCTGGAGAAGGACATCATGTTTGGAAGAGTAGCAGGTCAACGCAAAAGAGGAAAACCCTCCACCAGATGGATTAACACAGTGTCTGCAACAATGGGCTTAAACATAAATAAGATGGTTTGCCTGGCACAGAATCGGCAAGTGTTTCGATCTGCTGTACATAGGGTCGCTATGAGTCGGACTCAACTCGACGGCACCTAACAACAACAACAACAAGTCCCACATGGGTGAGATGTGTTTCTAGTACCCAATAAGATGTCTCATAAAATCATTGGACATAGATATATTAATTATTTTACACATAGAAGATTTGAGGGTCACAAGTTTAGGAATGTCCTCAAGATCATGGAAATTTTGAATCCTGGGTCTGACTAAATTGGAATTTCAATCCTTCATTATGTCATCTAATGACAAAAATTTGAAAAAAATTATATTTGAAGATATTTGTGGAATGGACAATTAAAAAAATCACTACTGACTAGGCAACTAATCTACAAAACTATACTGAGTTGTGTCTTCAGCTGATAATTTTATGCAGAAATATTACAATCTTGTTTTTCATATGTTACTAGTCCTTTCTAGTCATTTAGCTATTAGTCTCTGCAATATATCAGATGTATTGGTCATTGCAAATATAGAAATAGATAAAATGGTGTTGTATCGTCATGGCTCTTCCAATTTTGCTTTGATTCTCTCTTTTGTATGTCTAAATGTATGGAGAATATTCTTTATGCAACTAATTCAAAAATTTAAATTACCTTGAGTTTCTGGCACCTGTAAAGTTAATTTATTTTTTGTTTCAATTTTCATAGTTATTTTTTAAAATGTAAAATTAGCATTCCTCCAAATAAAAAAGGAATTGTGTATCATGGCTCCACTTGAGCATAAAAATTTCTGTTATAACACCAGCAAGGTGCTTGTCCAGTGTTGTTAGGTAAACTGAATAGACCAGCTGACAGTCAGAAATAGGACTAGTAAAGGAAAGAGGGGATCTATCTAACTTTTTTTTTTTTTTTTTTTTTTTTTTTGCGGTACTGGGGGTTGAACCCAGGGCCTCGTGCTTGCATGCTCTGCAAGTGCTGGACCACTGAGATGCACCCTCAGGCTGTTTTTTTGCTTTTTGAGACAGTTGTTGTTAGGTGCCCTTAGGTCAGTATCGGGCTCATACAGGGTCTCGCTAAATTACGCAAACTGCCACAGGTCTCAAACTGCCTCCTGTCTCCGCCTCCCGAGCCGCTGGGATTATAGGTGTGCGACACCTTGCCCGGCGGGAATCTAACTTTTTAAGAATTAGCATGATGGCTAATATCAACACATTACTTATTCTAATTCTATAATTAATTCTTGTATATTATTGCAGTAAATATGTTCTCTCATTTTACCTCAAAAGCCGAGAGAGGTTGATTCATTTTTTAAGGACAGCTGAGTCAATTAGTGGCAGAATCAAGCTCAAGGAAATGAGAAATGATGCTAGGAAATCCTGGAGCCTCTGTTCTCCTATGGTTCTCATAGATGGATTCTCATTGAGACGGATTCTTAGTAATTCTAATTACTAAGAAGTGAAACTGGCTGCTCAGAATTTCATTAGTGCTAAACTTCAATAAAAATTTCCTTTCCTTTGTTCTCTGCCAAAAAATATGGCAATTAAATGAGATAATTCATTGTGTCTAGTAGAATGTCTGGGTTTAGGAAGATGGACAACCAATGAAAGTCATTCCTCCTCTTGCCCCTGCACTATTTTTATTTCCTCTTTACAAAGAATTGTAATTATTTTCTATCTTGACTTTCCAGTAACAACACACCTAATTTCTCCTTTACTTCAAGTACTTAGGACTATTCATTCCTTTTTACAGAGCAGTTGGGATATATTACTCTTCACCAACTTGCTTCTCCCTGCATTCTTTTATTTTCTCTTCACAATCACATTGTAACTGATTTGTTCATTCTATATTCGAAAACGAGAGGGGAATCTAAAGAGGCAAAGGACTTGTTCCAGGTCACAAAATAAGTGGTTAATCTAGGACTAGAGTCTGGATATTAAGATTTCAGTTGTTTGCTTTTCTTTTTAATTTAAAAGAAAGAACTATATTGAGACATTCTTTCACACATAGACACTGAAATCCACTGAGAAACCACCTGCCCTTTAAGACACAAATACACAAGCAGAATCTTTAGGTGTGCTCCAGTGATTGCTGTTTTTCTTTTGTACTTCTGCAGCACCACAAAACTATGTCATAGAAAATATTGTCCCTCTACCCTGGATCCGGGAGAGAGAATGTGCATGGAACGAACCTGAGGCCAAGTCATAGAGAGAAGGTAAATTTAGTTTAAGTGCCACCATCTTGAAGGAGATCTATCCAGCTAAGTACAGCCAAGAGGCTAAATGGGGCAGGGGAGTGAGGCATATAAGCATAGCTGTTTTAATCCCCTAGGTTTTAGATGGTTTATAACCAAACATTACATGCACATACCTACCACTGTCCTGGCAAGTCCAACAGTGAATGCATTTTAAATGATTAAGAAGAAAGGCCGCAATGCTATGGGGCCAGGAATGCTAGAATTAAGAGCTCCAACATGATCTGAAAGGCAGTAGATTTAGGAGTGTCTTTATCTCAGGATATTCCAGTTTTAAGCTAGAGAAAGTCTAAAACAATCTAGTTTAAAAATAATGGAACACAAAAGAGAACAACACAGAAGGACCCTTACTTCCAAAGAGAATTTGATCAATGGTGGCTTATAAATGCCAGCAAAATTCATTTTACAGATCTGTTTCCTCTGATTACACCTAATCTTCAGATATAGTAATCATCCCTTGGAATTTCCAAATTCTTGCTCCTGGAACATAGTGGTTTTAGGTCTCACAAACTTTAATCATCAATTCCAGTAAGAAATGAAACACTTGTCCACAAGTTCTGCATAAAAGGTGTTTTTTTCTTTTTTTGATACTGAGAGGTTAAACTCATAGTCTCATGCCTGCTAAGGAAGTGCTCTATCACTGAGATGCACCTGAGCTCCTTTTTTACTTTTTGTTTTGAGATAGGGTCTCACTAATCTGTGCAGGCTGCCTCTGACCTCAAACTTGCAATCTTCCTACCTCAGCCTCCCTATTTGCTGGGATTGCAGGAGTGTGCTTCAGTACCTGGCCTGTGCAAAAGTTCTAAGATTCAATCTGATTAAATATGCCTGCACCATGTGCTCACAATTCTGAACTTTAAACTGGCCTAAGATTGAAATTTTTAATTGGCTAAATAAGATAAGTCCTGAAACCTCACATGTGATTAATCCTATAAATTCACTTGGGCCGAACCCTGGAGAGGTGTACTACAATATATGTGTTATTCTTATCATTTACACCCTCAATAATGCAATGGAAAAATAACCTGCCAAAATTTATAGCTCTTCTGCAAAAGAGTGGATCAAAGAAGAAAAGGGAATCGATTTAGCTAGAATTGACTTGCACGAGATCAAGTATTTTCTAGTTTGAACAAGATCCAGAGCACTTTGTGAACACATTGATGTAATTGACAACCACAAGTAGACTTTTCAGTGAGTCCAGACCATCACTTTTGACCATTATTCCCATTTGAAAGGATAAAATATTCATGCCATCCCAGAGACTGCCAAGCTAAACCTGAGTTGTTTTTTTGTAATGAATTAGCAGATAACAATCAGTCAGATTAGCAATATGACTCTTACAAAAGTTCTTCTAGTGTGTGCCCTGAGAGGTACAGGAATATTAAAAGCTAGAAAGAAGCACGTAAAATAAACTTTCTTGAGAATAATGATTGGTAAAAAAAGAACAAGGTCAGATTTATTTATTGCTCATCAAATATTATGCCTATGAAGCATTAAAAAACACGAATATCTGTAATAAATAAAACTTAGTGACCTTACTGTATCTTAATAGCTGTACTCTTCTACGCCACTGAATCATTATAACAATTGTGCTATTGTTTCATTTTCCACAGTCAGCTGGGGAAGCGGTGGGACCAGTAAATAATAAAACCAAGATGGAATTCCTCTTGTCTCATGCCAGTCTGAATGCCTCCATGTTACATTACATTTTCAAGAGGTCACAGACTGTTACCACAGAATAAAGTAACAACCCATGTGGAGTGAATTTTATTTCTAAAAGCTTCAGAAAGCTACATTTCAATGCAAATTCTCAATACTAAGATGGCTATGGTTTTGGTGATGGGTGTGGGAAGTCTATCATAGACTATCTTAATTACATTCCTAATTACTTAGAATGCCTGCAGCCATACCACTGTGGCATCCAATCCCATCAGATCTTGGAAGCTAAGCAGTGTTTAGCCTGGTTAGTACTTGGATGGGAGATTGCCTGGGAATACCAGGTGCTGTAGTCTTGGGAGAAGGACCCAGCAACCCACTCCCAAAAATCAATCAGCCATTAAAAACCCTACAAATAGCAGAGAAGCACTAACAGTACTGTTTTGCCTGTTGTACATAGAGCCACTGTGTGTGGGACACTGACTCGATGGCACCTAACAAGAACCACAACAATTACTTAAAATTCTCAAATTACCCAAATTCCCTTTATCCTTATTTAAAAAAAAAATCTACCTGGATGTTAGTTTGAATTGGTGGAGCCTTGGCATTAGTGCATATTATTTATTTGTTGAATAAAAGTAATATTTAGCAGAACACCATGGTCTATGCCTGTAATCTTAGCTATTCAGGAGACTGAGGCAGGAGGAAGATGAGTTGGAGGCCAGCGGCTGGCTGGGCAACTTTGTAAGAAACTGTCTATAAATAAAAATTAAAAAAAAAATTCTAAAAAAGCACAAGGCTCTGGGTTCAATTCCTTATATCATGAAATGAATGAATGAATAAATCAATAAATATAAGTATTCAAAATGAATTCTAAACCATATTCCTAAGAATTCCAGTTTTTATTGCCTACTTGGTACAAACCTACAGATATAGCAATGTGGTTTCCAATCCTGTCAGATCTCAGAAGCTAAGCAAGGTAAGGCCTGGTTAGTACTTGGATGGGAGACCACCTGGGATCATCAGATCCTATAGGCTTGGGAGAAGGACCTGGCAACCCACTCCTAAAAATCAATCCACTACTGAAAACCCTATGAATAGCAGAGAAGCAGTGACAATATTGTTTTGCCTGTTGTACACAGGGTAGCTATGAGTTGGACACTGGCTCCATCTCACGTAACAACAACAACACTGGAGTTTAGCTCAGCTGGTGGAGTGCTGTGTTGCACTCTTTGAGATCTGGGTTTGATCCCCAGCACCACAAAAACAGAAGGACATGGTAACCCACTCCTGAAGTGATCCCAAACTAATCAGCCATTGAAAATCCTCTGAGAGTTGCTGTGTGTAGGATAGGACTTCACGGCACCTAACACAAACAACAATGACAACAAAAACTTTGTATAGAGTCTGTAGCCACAGCACCCCGGCATCTGATCCTGCCTGACTTCAGAAGCTAAGCAGAATCTCCTAGTTAGTCCTTGGATGGGATAACCCCTGGTAACACCAGGTGTTTCAGGCTAGGAAAAAGGGCCTGGCAATCTACTCCTGAAACAATCCGACATTGAAAACCCTATGAATAGCAGAGAAGCACTGACAGTGCCCTGACTGGCACAGTGTGGAAGGGTGTGTCATTCTGTTGTATGCAGGGTTGCTGTGAGTCAGACCTCACTGAACGATACCTAATAACCACCACAACAAACTTGGTATAAAACTAGATGGATTCTTAAAGTGAGTTTAAAGGAACTCTGTAAATATTTTGGTAAAAATTAAGTTTTGATGAGTTTATAAATTACTAAAAATGACTAAAAAACTAAAAAGAACATCACAAACTTTTGTTAAATAAAGCTGTTTTGTTGTTGAAGTCCAAAAACCATATATTTATATTTTTAGTACAAAAGGTTCTTTATCTACTGGGAGATTATATTATAAATACAATATAAATATATTTCAGTTGAGAATAATTTTAGTATTTTTAAAAAGACCTTTGTTGAGATATAATTTATATATTGTATTTCATACATTTAAAGCATACAATCTAATGCTTTTTAGTTTGTTCACAGAGCAGTGTAGCTATTAGCACAATCAATTCTAGAACACTTTCATCACTGGAAAAAGAAACTCCATAACCTATGTAAATAGGTTATTTTTCACCCTTCCCCATCCATTTCTCTCAATACCTTGATGCCAGACAAGGACTTATTTACTATCTGTGCCTATATATTTCCTTAGCTTGTACTGTTAAAAATGTTTTTTCTAACTATAATTATATTCTTTGACAAACATCTTCCCTTTACCTCTACCCTCTTTGTCATGAAACTTCTGGCAGTCAATATTCTACTATACATTTCTGTGAAATGATATTTTTAGATTCCACTTATGAGTGAGGTCACACACTAGAAAAATAATTTTAAAATAATCATTTTCTATCCTGGCACACTTCAACTAAATAAAACTTAATATTGTTTTTCAACATATTAGTTTATCTTTCTACCAATCACAAAGTCCAAAGCGCATTGAAACTATTCTGTGAGAATCTGTGAATCTGAATATTGTTGTTGATCATTTTTGCTTTTGTAGGGGTTTTTGGTTAGTTTGTATCTTCCACAGTACTGATTAACAGACAGCACTATTGTGTGTTTGCAGCATTCAGTTTTGGCAGTAAAGATAATTCTTTAATCTCTTCCCACTTCTTCTTTCTCTCTTTTACATCTATCAGAATAATTTGGGATACTGATTTTTCCCTCCTGGCTTAAAGTTCAATCATTTTGTTGCTGATAATCCCAACATTTTATACATTACTTCCAGAGGAAGATCTTTGATACCAGTGCACAACAGGCTTCTTAAAATAATTCTGATAGACAGACTTAGTGCTATTTTTTATCCACAAGCCCAGTTCTTGTCTTACCCATGAAATTGCTTTGCTATGCATTTTATTAGGCTTGAAGTCTTAATACTCTTTCTCTTGCTGAGAAATGGAGAGGATATAGGTCCCTGGATAAACTTATCTGCTGGAAGGGAACATAGAAATGTAATCTTCTCACTGGCTTCATATCATTTAGCTGTGCTCTGCACAAATGCATCTGAAGACATTTATCTGACTCTAAAGCTGAGATCTTCATGAAAGCAGGTTTGCTCCCCTACAGTCAAATAACTGGGTTTATATCCTCTAACCTGAGGGTGACTTTTGAGTATTAAACCAGACTTGTGGGTTAAAAGAGAAGTGACCCCAAAATACTTTAGATTTACTGTGAATTGCAAAGGGGTAAACAGTACACACAGAGAGAAATGGCTGGACAACACTTCCTGCTGTAAAAGAACCTACCTTGAACTTGCTGATTGAGAAGAAGTAATATAGTGCCTTGAAAATAAACCATGCTGATGGATATCTTCTGCTAGAATGGAGTTCACTGTATTTACTCTCCTTTCCTGTTTGATGTCAGCATCTTAGTACTCAGCATGAACTTTACTACAACTGTGAGAATAAGGTTTTTCTAGTCAATAATGAATACTTTCCTAACATGTCATTGTCGAAAATAACAGGTTCCAAATGTGTGACTGTATGGTAGACAATTCATTTTCTTCCTCTGTAAGAATTGGATTTTCTTGTCATTAAACCTGAATTGTTAGAGCATCCAGACTCTACAGCAAAGTGATTGAAAGATTATAAACATAAATGCAATTGAAAAGTGGCTTACAATGTACAGAGTTTCGAAATATTCTCTTTGGAATGTCTTCTGATTCTCTAAAGAAGATAACATATGTATTTTCCTTTCCACTTTAGAAAACAGTAGATTAAGGCAAGGAGCATTTAAGTGACTTACCTGAGTCAGAAAAGCAGTAACTGAGAGCAGTAAGGCTGAAGCCCTTTGCATCTATTTCCAAATCTTATCTTTCCATACTCTAAAATAAAATATAATTATCTGGATATAACTTGTCTGCTTTGTACAATAGAAAACGAGAAGCAAAAAGGCTCCTGATAGTGCACAAGTAACTAAAAGCAGCATAGGAAAGGTTAATTGGTATACCTTTGTTTTTGTATTATGACATCCAATAGAGATGAAGTCACATAGAAAAGATTTTCTGTTTTTTCTTTCTATTCTTCTTCTTCTAATATAGTTCTGATATAATTGGTTTCTGAATTTTATTTTTGATTAATGTATAAAATGTACATATTAATGGGGTTGAATGTAATACTTCAGCAGATTTATAAGTTGTAAACTAATCAAGTCCTTTCTCCAAATATCCACCTTGTCCCCTTACACTTCCCAGACTCTAGTAATCAATATTCTAAAATCAGATAGACATTTTTATCTTCTATTTATGAGAGACAGCATGTGATACTTATCTTTCTGTGTCTAGCGTATTTCACCTAACAAGCTCTCCTCCCATTCCATTCATGTTGCTGCAAATGACAGGATTTTGTTCTTCTTTATAGCTTAATAATTCATTGGCAATGGACTTGATTAGTTTACAACATATACATCTGTTCAAATATCACACAGAACACGATTAGTATGTACAATTTATACATTAAATAAAAATAAAATTTAAAAAATCTGTTACACAAGAACTATGTTAAGAAAGAATAATAGGAAAGAAACAAGAAAATCTTTTCTATGCGACTTCATCTCTGTTGGGTGAACTAATGCACCAACAAAGATATAGTAATTAATGTTTCCTATGCTACAGTTTCTTTGCTGTTCATTGGGTTTTCAATGGCTAGTTGTTTTGGGAGTGGTTCGCCAGCTCCTATTCCCTACTCTGTTTTAGTCTGGAAGAACAGCTGAAACCTGTCCAACATGGGTGACTGTGCTGGTATTTGAGATACCAGTGGCATAACTTTCAGCCTCATTGCAACACACAAGCCCCCACAGTGAAGCAAACTGTCAGTTGTTCAAATAAAACAAGGAAACACTGCCTGGTTTAAAGTTGAGAAAGGTGTGTGTCAGGGCTGAATACTTCCACAATATCTCTTCAATTTCTATGCTGAGCAAATAATCTGAGAAGCTAGACTTTATGAGGAAGAATGCGGCATCAGGATTGGAGGAAGACTCATTAACAATCTGTTATACAGATGACACAACCCTGCTTGCTGAAAGTGAAGAGGATTTAAAACATTTACTGATGAAGATCAAAGATCATAGCCTTCAATATGGATTATGACTAAACATAAACAAAACAAAAATCCTTACAGCTGGGTCAGTATGAAACTTCACAATAAATGGAGAAAAGATTGAGGCTATCCATGATTTTGCTTTACTTGGTTCTACAATCAACACTTATGGAAGCGGCAGTCAAGAAATCAAAAGATGCATTGCTTTGGGAAAAGCTGTGGCAAAAGATCTCTTTAGAGTATTGAAAAGTAAAGATGACACATTGAAGACTAGGTGCAACTGACTCATGGCATGGTATTTTCAGTTGCATCATATGTTTGTGAGAGCTGGACATTGAACATGGGAGACAGGAGAAGAATTGATGCTTTTGAGTTATGGTGCTGGAGATGATTATTGAATATACCATGGGCCGCCAAAAGAACCAATGAATCTGTCCTAGACAAAGTGCAACCAGAGTGCTCCTAGGAAGCAGGGATGGTGAGACTGAGTCTTATGTATTTTGGACATGGAGTCAGGAGAGACCAATCCCTGGAGAAAGACATCATGTTTGGGAGAGTGGCAGGTCAACAAAAGGAAGGAAAATCCCCCACCAGATGGATTGACACAGTGTCTGCACAAATGGGCTTAAACATAAATAAGATCATGTGCCTCACACAGAATTGGGGAGTGTTTCATTCTGCTGTACATAGGGTTGCTATGAGTTGGACTTGAATGGATATCACCTAACAACAATGCTAAAGTTGGTAGAGTGCTACTCTGCATGCTCTGAGGGCCTGAGTTCAATCCCCAGAACTGACTCAAAGGCACTTGGCAACAACAACAAATACTGTGAGAATTAAAATTGTTATACTCAATATATACCAATAACAGAAGATGAATACAAGTCACATTTGACTTCTACAATTACAAATGGTGCTCAATGTGGTTACCATCAGAATTCAATTCAACTTTGAAAAGTAATTCATGGATATATGCATATGCGTTTTGACACTCCCAGTATATATGCTACATTTTGCTTTCAATTAATCTATTGGTGGGCACCTAGGTTGATTCCATCTCTTAGCTATTGTGAATAATATTACAATGAACTTGGGCATGCAGATATCTCTTTTTTATGCTGGCTTCATTTCCTTTGGATCTATATACCCGAAGTGGGACAGCTGGATCACATGGTAAATCTCTTTCAAATTTTTGAGGAACCTCCATACTCACTTTACTAATTTACATTTCCACCATCAGTGTATAAGAGTTCTTTTTTTCTCCAGATCCTTGCTACCATTTGTAATTTATTATTTGATAGTAATCATTCTAATGAGTGAGATGATATCTCATTGTAGTTTCAATTTACATTTTCCCAATGGCTCATGGTATTGAACATTTTAAGCACATTTCTGATTTGTTCAAAAATCACATTTCAGGGTATATGTTTAAGAATCAAAACATTTTGAAAATCTCTTTTTTCATGTTTTGACATTTTCTTTTTTATTCCTAACTAGTATATTAAGGAATTATTGTAATTAAGCATGCTTAGTATCTTCTTGCAGCCATGCACACAAGATTCATTGCTTAGAAATAAAGATTTGTATAAAGAAATGTATACCTTCTTCTGTACTACTTTCCTTTCTTTCTTCCTTCTTTCTTTACACAATTATTTACTAGTACCATTCTTAACCCAGCTACTAAAAATATTAGTCATTGTTTTTAACTTTTAGTTGTCCATTTGAGATTTTTCCAACATATGAGCTAATGAATTCATGCCCCTGCTTCAGTTTAGTAGAGTATTAAAACATGTATTTTTCCCAGAATTTATTCTTTTGATCTGCTAGCAATGACTGATACCAATAACTACCATTCCTATATATATATATCAGACTCGCCTCTTCTAAGAGTATCTGTATTTGACATAACATTGGGTTTCAATTAGATTCTTGATGAACAAAGTAGTATCACAAAACGGATAAAGTATGAAGATAAGAAATGATAGGGTAGTCACAGTGAATCTGCAGTCTCCTTCCACTAATTGGTTGCACTCAATTTAGCAAGGAAATTATAGGTTCATTCTTGTAGAATAGATGGTTCTGGAAATGGAAAGCTGTTTGTAAATAGAATATTCTTATCTTCAGAGGAAGAGAGTATGCTCTCTCAACAATGCTTTGCTTATAAAAACGTCTAGAAAATGTAGAATGTATCCCAGTAACCGAGAGTTTATATAAATGTAGATTGTTAAGGTCTTAATACTTCATGAAAGTTACATTTATCAATTGTCCTTTTATTTCTATTTACAATGATGCAGGAATCAGGTCTATTGTAATTGTTCCATAGTCTGGGTGCCCTTTGAGCATTTCTTCACCCCTCAGGAAATAGGTGCCTTTTAATTTTGGAGATTCCACAAGGGACAGATTAGGTTGTGGTTCACTAATCTTCCCTTTTTATATAAAAAAGTGTCTCTTTGATTTGTCCTATGACCTTATTGTGCTTCCTTCTTTAATAAGGTATTTTTCATAGTCCAGTATATAGGTAGTGACCACTTATTTGTTTTATGCACTTAATGCAAGTAAAAATAATTCTAGTGGAAACTTTAAATGTGCTTGGAGGCTTTATTGGCTTCTTATCTTTCTGGCATCCATGCACAAGAAGAGCAGACTTCACGTCATCATTGGTCACAGAATGGGGAGACACTTGAGCAGACCTGTACTAAATCTATAACCAAAAGCAAAGTCTAGTTGAAGCTAGTCAAGCCCACAAAAGGAGCATTTAAATTGAGAGATTCTTGAGTGAAAAGGGAGGGAAGCAGTGGATGTTTAGTTTTATAGGCCACTAAGGCATTGTGGTAATTTGTTAAGCTGCATTAATTACTATGGAAAATACCTAATACAATCTGAAGAGTTTCCATGTGCTATTGGGAATACCATTTTATTTTATTTTCTTAGGTCTTCCCAGTCATTTTAACCCAAATATCTTTTAAACCATATCTTTGCTGCCAAACTGTCTATCTTCTATATATATCCTCATTTGATTCCCTGGTAGGATTTTTCAGCCATTGCAGACTGCGTAGAACCCATGTAACCATCTGTAAAAGAGATGACACAAAATGTTTATTTTGAAGAAGAATGAAGAGTGATTATGTTGGGGTTGGCTTTATGGAGCTTCATTGGAAACATCGATCAATATTTGGGCAGCAGTGTTGAGAATAAAAGTTTCTCCTCAATATTTCTGTGGAAATATTTATAAAGAAATAAATCTCCCATATTCTTTTGTCCTCCAACATCACTAAAATGTTAGCTTAGCTTTTGAGAGTATTCCTTCTCTCAGAAGGGAAATAGAAACATCTTCTTACTCTCAGTATGTGATCTCTCAAATATAGACTCTCGTTCAATTTACTAAGAAAGGGCTTTATGTACTGAGTGTATGGGATGCCAGTTATTTTCCTGCCTGAAAAATCCAAGAGGTACTTTGCTACCTGTCTGTCAGCAGCAATGCCTGGAGGGTCATATTCTGCAAGCTGTAGAATGTTATTGCCATTGGACATCCAGTAAATGTTAGTTGAAGACATTGACTTTTACAGAGGAGTTAATGTTTATGTACCCAATATTGGTGAATTTATACTGTCTGCTAAGTTTCTACTATAGTACATTTCTATAGATCGCCTTATCCATCACCACCATCTTCCTTGCTTAGAGTTAACAAAAATGAGTGTGGAATATGTTGGGAAGCAGCACCTTGAGGAAAGGAGAGAGCTGCTGGAACAGCACCTGCCTCCAGGACAGGGTGTCCTTCAGTGCCTTAGCCCAAGGAGTCACGGGCCCCTGAGCTGTACAATCTGAGGAGGGCTGCCTTACAGAGTCCTCTTCTGTAATGTAAACCCAGTCAAGAGTTCATTTGCTCCAAGCGGATCCCTGAGCTGTGCAGGTCAGGCTCAGAAGGAAGCACTGGCTTCTTTTATCCCTTACTTGACTATCTATAAGTGATAAATCTGCTTTATATAATTTGTTTCACATGAATATGTGCTGCCTCCCGTTTTAGACAAATTGGAAACCAATGCACAGTGAAGATGCTTCACACATCCCTTTTAGGAAGGGTTCTAAAATCACCACAGTTAATGATAACTTATAAAAATTATATTATTTACAGATTCCTGTGATTGTTATGTCATGTACTTAGCAAATTAGATTTATTTCTCCATTTTTACTAAAATGTGTAAATGATGCTAAAATAGTTTTCAGCAGTTTATCAAGGAGGAATGCAAAGCAGAAATAGAATGGAGATACTTTATATTCCAAGACTGTATCAGTTAATGGCAAATGTGATTTACCCATTAAATTCATGAAGAAAAATTTAAAGAAGTAAACCAGATTGCTCTTCTTTACAGTTTTTGGCAATTTGCAGACTTCTAAAGTAAGCTGCTTGTTACACACATAATAAGTAAATAGGACGAAAAACAAATGTGACAAATTATGAAATTTTGGCTCCGTGTGATGTTGAATGAAAATGATTAAATGATGAGACAATATTTTATAATTAGAAACTGCTGGAGAAGTTTACCTCTTTAAGGGGTGTTGTGGTTTGAATCTAAAATGTCCTCCAAAGGTCATGTGTTTGAACATTTGGTCTCCAGGTAGTGGCTCTGTGCTGGAAGGCTATGGAACTTTGGGAGGTGAGATCCACTTGCAAAGGTAGATCTTTGAGGTGGGCCTTTGGAGGTTTTATGTGGTCCGTTGGTTCTGGTTCCTGATGTCATGATCCAATGTTCTCTGGCACAGGCCCTGCTGCCTGCTCTGCTGCCATGCCATGCCCATACTGCCTCTAGGGACTGAAATCCTCTAAACTGTGAGTCCTAATAAATCATGCTTCCTATAAGTTTGTTTCTGTCAGGTATTTTTTCACTGTCATGCACAAGCTGACTACACAAGTGCAAATTCAGAATTTTTGATGATTATTTTCAAATGAAAACCATTAGAAATATTTGTTCAGCTGAAGCTAATTCTGTGATTAATTCCTGTGTTACCACTATCATTAATACAAAATGGTTCTATTGTATGACTAAGAATAAATAGACTGCTGTTGTTGTTGTCAGGACCCGTTGAATCAGTGTCTTACTCATAGCGACACTACAAACAAACAGGGGAAACACTATTGTCAGTGCTTCTCTGCTGTTCATAGGGTTTTCAATGGCTGATTGTTTTTTGAGAATGGGTTGCTGGGTCCCTCTCCCAAGCCTACAGCATCTGATATTCCCAGGTGGTCTCCCATCAAAGTACTAACCAGGCCTGACCATGTTTAGCTTCTGAGATCTGATGGGATCAGTCTCCACAGTGGTACAGCTGCAGGCTGAGTAAACAGATAGGGAATGAATAATTCGATGGGCCCTGATTCCAGTTGTAACAATTTGCTCATAGGACCTTTCACTGGGACTTCAAAGGCTGGTATAATATATGAATAGTAATAAAATGTTCACAATATAAGTATTCTAAATTCTCTATAATTTTCACTTTGACTGTCATGTCAATTTCAAGTGAAAGCTATTTGCTGAATGAACTAGAATAGAAAAGACAGGGTTTACTTTCAATGAAATATCCAGATTGTCTCATTTCCCCATTTAACATATATTTTAGAGCATAGAGATTAATTCTCAAATTTGTTGTTATTTACTGATTATTGCTATTATTTTTCTCAGTCTACAGCCATACCATCCTCGAGTCCTATCTCATCAGATCTGAGACGCTAAGCAGGGTTGGGCCTGGTTAATCCTTGAATGGGAGACTACATGGAAATACTGGTTGCTGTGGACTTGGGAGAAGGACCTGGCAGCCCACTCCCAAAAGAATCAGCCATTAAAAACCCTGTGAATAACACAGAGCACTGACAATCATGCCAGGGATGGTACTGTGTTGGAGAGTGTTTTGTTCTGTTGTACATAGGGTGGCTATAAGTTGGATCCAACTGGACAGCACTAACAAGAACAACACTTTTCCTAATCTATTACCCTAGTCTTGTTTATAAAATAGATTATTCAAAATAAAAACAGAACAAGAATCATTAATGATACATTTAGTTATGAATCCTGTTTTAGGTTAATTCATCTTATCAACTCTTTCAGATTCCTTACAAAGTTTTTTACACAATGTCTCTTCCAGTCTTATTTAGCAGGTTTTTTACTCTGATGTCATTATTAATATGTCATTACAATTATGTCAAAAATCCACTGAGGACCACAAAACAGATAGGAAACCCTCATGAGAGTATTTCCTGGCTCTCATATTAATATACTTCAGCAAATTCATTTATCCATGCCTAGAGAAGCAGGCAGGTCCTCATGTATCCTCTGTTGTTGTTAGATGCTGTCAAGTCAGTATCTGACTCACAGCAACCCTATGTACAAGAGATGAAACACTATTATGCTTTTCTACTATTCATAGGGTTCTTAATGGCTGATTGTTTTTTGGAGTAGGTTGCTGGATCCTTCTCCCAAGCCTACAGCACCTGGTGTTCCCAGGCAGTCTCCTATCCAAGTACTAACCAGGTCCGATCCTGCTTAGCCTTCCAGAACTGATGGGATCGGGGCCACAATGCTATGGCTGCAGGTCCATGTATCCTCTAGGTTTGTTATAATGCAAGTTGGTTAGGAAAACAAATATGCAGTAAATTTCTTCCTTTTGTAGTTATAGATAAGCATGTTAGCATGTGTATATATTCATATGTATATTTGTGTTATATCACATATGGAGAATAACCTTATATATCTAACTCAAAAATAGTAATATAAACATCCAAGCCAACTTATCAAATTCATGAGTACAGGTATTCTTGCAAATTTCTTTTAATCACTTCCTTCTGAAAATTACAGAGGTTCCATGTGAACCTAGACTTTAAGGAATGCAAATTGAAACTATACCACAGCTGTTTCGTGTGGCTACCACTTAGGAAAAAAAAAAAGAAAAGGAGAGATATAGGTATGTACAGAAAAGATAAAAGAGAGTTTTCACATGTTATGACATGAAGAAATTACAGAAAAGAGTGATAAATAAGAATAAAGTATTGAAGAGCAAAATAAAGAACACTATTATCAAATCAGGTTCCCCAGCCCTCTCTGTCTCTCTGTCTCTCTGTCTCTCTGTCTCTCTGTCTCTCTGTCTCTCTCTCTCTCTCTCTCTCTCTCTCTCTCTCGCCCCCTCCCTCCCTCCGTGTGTGTTTGAATGTTTCATTTACTTATTTCCTCTCCATAATTTCTCAGTTAGGGAAGTTATTTCTAGACAAATTTATAATCACATAGGATTTTAGATGATACTTTTATAAAAGTTTAGATCTGAATTTGATTATTAATAGCTTTTACCTCCCCTTAACCCATCCTGGGTATAAAAGATGCTTTAGTAGAAGTTGGTTTGAAAAATGTTTTTAGGTAAAAAGGTTTGAGAGAGATTTCTTCAAATATAGAGGGTCTGCCTGTGTGGGGTAGACATTTGTCCATTTCATTATTTAACATTTTCTTCCAACAGGCCTTTGACAGATAAGCTGGTAGATGGAGAATAAGGTGTGCATTTAGTTGTTTCTCATAAAGCAGACTTTTGGGTGTGCTTACAATATGAAGACAGGAAGTAAAAGAAAGAAGGAAGAACTGGAGTGATATCTTGAAGGGGTAGTATGAAGCCTATGTCAAAATGCAGCCTTGTCATTTTCAAGCACAGTGGATAAGAGCATTATCAATTTCTCTGCCTGAATAGGAGGCCAGAAAAAAATGTGTAAATGGAAATGTGCATTCTAGCCTGCAGGTACCAGTATCAACTACAGAAAGAAAGGCAGAATTATTTTAATAATCCGTAGCAGATGAGAAGGAAAATGAGCCAAGAAAAAGAAAGAGGGTTGGATAGATTATGGATGATGATAGATGGATGAATGGATGATGTGTGTTTGTATGTATGTATGGATTGATGGACGGATAGATGTAAAAAAGGAAAAAAGTGATAATTGGGATGATAACTCACTATTATGGAGTTCAATGCTTGTATTGCCCATGCATCTCTATACTTTTGTGTGCGTGTGTAAGGTAGCGAGTGAGAGGGAGAGGGAGACAGAGAGAATGATAGTAAAATATTAAAACACGGTTTTGTTTTAAATTTTAGAATTTTTCAACATGTGTATTAATCACTATTGATTCTAAACATGAACTTAGTAAATTTTCCTTTTGTTATGCATTTGTGCTTTTTTTCCCCAAAATATACTAGTGAAAGGTGATAGTATTTTATAGTAGCATGTTGTTAGCTTCTTGCACCACACCTTTATTTATTAGGTTATACGACTTTATTCCTTTTTTTGTACTAATATGTCTTAATGATAAAAGCTAAGAGATAAATGCAAATATAAGGAATTTCTGGTCAAAGGTGATAAATGCATGCCATAATTTTCTACCTACCTGCCATAGTGATTGTCAGCATTGCATTAATTGGATCTTATTACATATCAGACTCTATTGGTTACCTAAAAACAAGATTATATAAGACAGTTAAAAATTTGCCACATCTTTACACATATTCTGTAACATAAGGCAATTTTGCTTTTTATTGTAAATCCAATTCCTAAGGCAATCTGCAAGATGAGCAGTTTACCAGTTTCAAGGGAAGCCTCAGGCAACTGCTTGTTAACTTAAAACATGACCATTCACTTGGATATTTTCCACGACACTTTTCTGTCTCTGGCACAGACACTTTACCTGCCAACATTTTATCAACATATTTTCCATGGGAAATTTATTTCACACTTTCTCATAACACCTCAATAGCTCACACGTCTCCAATTTGGTAGGTCAGAATGTGCTGCTTGTGTACTGCTATGATAAGGGGAAAATCACAAAATGCCAGTTTGGACTTTTTCATTTGGAGGTACTGAAGACACCACTTTTCTTTGTCATCACTGATTGGATATTATATGTCAAATTGTGGAATCATGTTTAGTAAGTGCATTTCATTTAGATTAGAGAACATCAGACCTATTCTGTACTTGCCATAGATGTAGTTAATTGACTAAATATTGAAAATGAAAAATGACTAAATTGCAGCCAAAAGCCTCTGGTTTTCAAAAATATTAAGATTAAATTAAAATTAACCTGATATTTTGCTACTGGATTAGTGATGGGGAAGGTTGGGCTCCGAGACAGTGTTCTGTTCCTTACCACCTCATTTTCATTAAGTCATTTACCATCTGTAGGTTTCATTTCTTCCATACAAAATAGTGCTACTACTGCCTCATTGAGAAGTCTAGAATTTTATAAATCAAAGAGGTGATATTTACTTGATAATGAAGTTATATATAGTTTTAAATTCACTACATCCAAAAAGCAAATAAATTATATCCTTAATTTCATTTAGTCCTTTCAAATAGATCTAAGCTCTATTTGGCAGTCTACAGCCAGACCACTCTGGCGTCTGATGTTTTCAGATCTGGGAAGCTAAGCAGGATTCAGCCTAGTTAGTCCTTGGGAAGACTGGATGCTGTAGGCTTGGGAAAAGGACCGGGCAGCCCACTCTCAAAACTATCAGCCATCAAAAACCCTGTGAATAGTAGAGAAGTATTGACAAGTGCTGTGCGTTGCACAGTGTCAGGTAGTGTTTCCATCTGTTGTACATAGGGTTGCTATGAGTCAGACTCCACTCTATGGCACCTAACAACAACAACAAAACAACTAGGTTGGCAAAAGGCAAAATAAAGATTCAAATTTAATTGAGTATATGCTTTCTTCTGTATTTACCTTGAGTTAAAATTTAATTCCAAGTAAAACAAAGAAAACATGTCTGTAAGATTATCAGAAAGAAAAACTAATGTGAAAAATACCAATCACCTCTTTTCCATCTTCATTTCTAATGTATCTCTCACTTGTAAACCAAAAAGTTCCCACACATCTCAGACTATTTATATATCTATATATGCATATTTATTTTTTATACAAAAGCTCATATTAATACCTAACAATTCCATCCCAACATCTCAGGTTTCTTTTTAATCTTCTTCCTTTTCATGTTTGTATAACATTTTTCTACCATTGAAAAATCTTGTTCGCATGATAGTCAATGGTTTTACTGACATTAGATCATTGTACTTGTTTGTTCCATGGTCCTGATCTCCCAAACAGACCATCCATTGCTGTCTGTGGCCTATGCATCCTTTTCTGATGCTTCTTAGAGATGCCTCCTTCCTGGGTGCTTCCTCAGTCATTCATCTCTGACTTATATCCCTGGCCAGCAGGTAGGCTGACAGATACTTATGGCCCACCTCCCATTGCTCCAATTCTTGGCTTCTGGATACACTGTCTCTTCCTTACAATCCCGTCCTCTTACTGTTCAGCTTTCTTGGCTACCCAACTCACTGGTGCCTCTAGATGACCTTTCCAATCCCTGCTTCCTGGTTTGCCTGGCCACTTGTTCTCTGGCCAAACCATGTTGCCTTCTTGATCTCTGACCAAACAGACTCTTCCAGAAGGGAAGAGATGAAGGGGAAGAAAGGAATAGGACAAAGGGATAAAAATAACAAGACAACAACCCAAAACAGGAAAGGTGAAGAAAGAAGAAGGAAAAACAGAATGGGAAGAACTAAAAAGAGGGAGAAAAAGTAGAAAAGTGGAGGGAATACAGAGCAGCAGAAGGAGAAGGTCAGATTAGACTCTAAAGAACTGATAAATGGACAAAAAGAGAAAACTTAAGATGAAGGACATAAATATGCAAAGACATTAACTGTAAATGTACAAAGACCTGTTTATTCATGTAAAACTTCTAATGGGATCTCATCACACTTAGGTAGTGAACTAAAACTCTTATTTTGGCTTATAATAGTCTCAAAATATTTATTAATTTGCTTAAGATAATCAGTCTCTCAATGAATCTAGGTGATAGGTTGTCCTGAAAAGAAATCAATGTTAATACCTAAGAAAACTTATTTTCCTTATATTCATATAGTCACATATAAAGCACACACACACACACACACACACACACACACGCCCCTAAATACTAGAATAAGAAATTTTGGGCTAACTTTGCTATATAAAAATATTATTCCTATATGCATGGGGCTGGGGTTTAGCTCAGTTGGTAGAGTGCTGTGCTACACTCTCTGAGGACCCAGGTTCGATCCCTGAACCACAAAAATGGGAAAAGGACATGGCAATCCACTCCTGAAGCAATCCCAAAGCAATCAGCCATTGAAAACCCTGTGAGAGTTGCTATGAATCAGACCCAACTTGACGGCATTTAAGAACATATGTACAAATTCCATTTTTATTTCTTGCACAGCAATACATTGTTTACAGATTGTCAGATTTATTTACAAAAGGGCTTTATTAATTCACATTTGCAAGAGGAACATTTAATAGTACACTGCTTCTTACATTCACAGGAACAATAATCATTATTGTTATTGTTTAATACTCTGACAACATGGTAGCTCACTGTTGATTTATTTGTATTTCCAGATTATGAATTTGAGCACATTAAAAAGATTTAGTGGCCATTGAGAACTGTTCTTCATTGAATTTTTCCACTTTGGCCATTGGATATTTGGGCTATTGTCTTTTCCCTCAATTTCTTAAGAGCTCTTCATGTTTAATAGATAGTATTTTATTTCATTTTATTTTATTTTATTCTATTCTATTTTATAGTACTGCAAGGCTGAACCCAGGACCTTGCACATACTTTGCAAGAGTTCTAACAGTGAGCTCCACCCTCAGTCTATTTTTTTACTTTTTATTTTGAGACAGAGTTTCACTAAACTATACAGGCTACCTCTGGCCTCAAATTTGTGATCCTCTTGTTTCCACTTCCCAAGTTGCTGGAATTACAGGTGTGTGCCACTTTGTCCATTATTAATTTTTTCTTTCGTGAATTGCAAATATATACTCCAAATTTGTTTTATGTATTTGGTATTGTTTCTGTGATAATTGGACATTAAAAATATTTTAAAATATTTTTAGTTTCTGTCTTTTTTGGTCTCTGCATTTAAGGAAGTTTACTCTGCAAGTAAGGAAGCTCTTCATGATCCTAAATTCCAAAGTATTCCTTATTTGTGAGTGTTTTGGTCAACATTTAAATCGTGAACATAATTTGTAATGAGTCTGTTGTATATGGTAAAAGATAACAAAAGATGCCTTTTATTTATTTTCTTAGTGGATAAACATTTTGCCAAATACATTGTCAAATAATCTTTATTTCAATGAATTGAAATATCACCTTATATTAAATGGACTAACATTTTGGCATCTAATTTCTGGTCCACTTTTAAACAAATATTGCATTTATTTTATTCATGTAGCTTTAAAATATGTTTGATATGAGATAGATTAATTTCCATTTATTATTTTTCATCGCTCTTGGGGCTACTTGAGCACTTAAACTACTTAAAAATTTCAGTATCATTTGATTCAAATTTAAAGAAAACTACTCTGTGTTGGAATTACTTTAAAATCATATACTGTTTTTAAACACTTAATTTTCACACATTTTAAGTACTTAACTTTAAAATAAAAATAATTATTGATTTTCATGGTAAATAATTCCAGTCAGTAATAATTAATTTTAGTAGAATTTTAGTTTTTGTCTCACCTAAATATACAAATATAACTCTATGCAAAAAATAAAAACATATTGTATTGGTTATTAGCCATATGTATTAGCTAAAGATTAGTCTAAATTTACATGTAAAATAATATTCATTAGAAAAATTAAAATATTTAATAAATTCTGTTTCTATATGTCATGTCATATTTTATAGCTTGGTGGAGTATATTTTATAGTATATGTTAACATATATATTATGTATCAATATATTTCAGAAATAAATCAGACTCATAAAGGCTGTGGCAAGGAAATTAATGTTTTTCTATAACAATGATATACTTGAGACCTAGAAGATTACAGCTATTGGGTAGATGAGGACAAAGTTTGGCCTAGTATATGAGTCTTCTTATTTGAATTTCAGCTCCTAGTTCACCATGATTGCTCATTCTAATTTGTTGTGAGATCACTATTCGACTATTTGAAAGCTTAAACTGAAATTTGTATATGCAACTTAAGTTTCTCAACCAAAATATGACCACTTGACTCACCCTTGTCAGCACCACTCCTGGATGCATATGTATAACCATGAAAGCTGAAGTTCAAAAGAATGTAAAAAGCAAGAGGCAGAACATGCCTGAAAGATCCATGTTTCACTGTCTGACTATACTGTCTGACAATGTACAGTCAATCCACTAATGTCCTTGCTTTGACCAGTGTTTGTTAGTCCCTGAGTAGATGTTGAGAAAACAAGATGAATATGGCACATTGTCTTTCATTTGTATTTCAACAGAGCTCAAGGAATACCAAAATTAATAAAGAAGCAATTGTTGTATGACCAGTTACTTAGACATTGTAACTTAGAACCTGGTTTCAAGTTTTGCATTTGTCCCTTTAGGCTAAGAAGTAATTATAAAATGATTTAAATTCATTGAATTCCAATTTAGTCATCTTCAAAATAAGGATAATTATATTAATACTGGTGATTCACAAGGATTTAAAGAGTAGAAAATGAGCAACGTATAATAAAATCATATTACCAGGTGACTTCAAGTAGCATTGAGTCATCTCATTTAATATTTCAAAAAATTTTGTGTTAATGGATCTGGTTTTCTAAATACAAGACTGTCAGGCATCCAAAGATTAAAGACACAGTCAGCAAGAAAAAGTCCTGGTCAGCATGTCTCTGGTTTTCTTAGTCTATCTACCACTCTTTTATGAGTTTCTGCTCAGAGTTTCATTGCTTCATCATGTAGCACTTAATAGCACTAGAAATAAAAAGTCACATAATCCTACTGTAGTGGTTTTCTTTATTCCTCCAAGGGAACCTGATTATTCTTTAAGTACACAATTATATAATATTAATAGACACAAAGTACCTCTAGCAATTCCAAAAGAGTTAATGCATTGGCATTTTCACAATTCAAATACAAAATTGAATTAGGCTAATAATGCAGAATAATCCTGTACTTCTCTGTTTCTAATAATCCTCTGAATATGCTTTCTATTTGCAAACTCCTATCCCATTTAATGTCTGCAGCCATAGCCCTGTGGCATCCGATCCCCTCAGATCTCGGAAGCTAAGCAGGGTTGGGCGTGGTTAGTACCTGGATGGGAGACCACCTGGAAACACCAGAAGTTGTAGGCTTGGGAGAAGGACCTGGCAACTCCCTCTCAAAAATTAATCTGCCATTGAAAACCCTATGAACAGCAGAGAAACACTGACAATAGTGTTTCCCCTGTGGTTCAGAGGGTCACTATGAGTCGGATACCGACTCCACGGCACCTAACAACAACAACAACAATCCCATTTAATATCTCTCCAAACTCTCTTCGGTGGCCTTGACTTGAATCCTTATCTTTCAGATTCTCTAATGTTTCTTGCTTTTGAAGAAAGGAACTGTATCATATTCATTAATGGAGTTGGAAGCAGTGAGGACTCTCTGATTTCCTTAAACACAATAGTTTTGAACCTAGGATAATGTTTGCAAGCGATGAAGAAGACAACAAAATACCTCTTACCCATTGGGTAAAAGATGTATTTCTCAAATGAACTCAGTTCCCACAACATTATGTGTTAAATATTTTTATCATCCTTATTGTATAGAGGATGCGGTCTCTTGTGATAGATAATTATCTTTTGTGGTAGACAATTATTACAAATATACTAGTTAAAAGAACTATTGCTTCAAATTGAAAAACAAACCAAAGCCATGCCTGGTTACTTGGTTTATAGATTTGTTTTAGTTGAAGTTTTTATTTAAAAAATAACTGGGAGCTAAAATGAATGGAAGTATTCAGATACTCTGTCTCACAATAAATAGAGAGTAAATATACTACAGCATGGAAATTAATAAATTACATTTCTAACTTAAAGTGATAAGAAAACTGAGTCACAGTTCATTGTGAAGTCATCCAGACTTCCTTAGATATTATGTACTGCTTTAAATAAAGAACATGACATCCTTAATCCATTTGTACATTTTCTAAAAGGAAATTTATTGTTATTTATGTGTATTTTTGCTATATTTGTAAGGTAATTACCATCCATCTGAGAAACAGATGTCCAAAAATGACTTGGCATTCCCTTTCTGCAATTATAATATGGTTGTCTCTCCCTGAGTTTCCTTTGCCACAGTTTGAACCCTGGGCATCAAAGTCATAAGACTTGTTCTATTTCTGTGTGTGGGCTTCAGACAAAGTGCTCATGTACACAAATGTGAAGTGACACCAGGCTTAAGTGTTTCGATGGAAGAAAAAGCTGCTTGTTGCTGTACAGTTTCTTTCCTGGATTTTGCAGGACCGTTTGGGTTGTTCCTGGTATTCTTTCAGTACAAGGGAGGGAGGAAACATGATTCAGGTTCTTTCTCCTATTCAGGAGCAGGTGTCCTACTCAGCAATTCAAAAGAGTGTTCTTTGCACTAGGGAGGAAAGCATGGGAGTTGTCTGACTTTTCTCTATAGAATGACTCAGCATAAGTGCTTACTTAAATAGATCCACCTTTGTGCTTTGTGCTTGTGGAAAGGTTAACTTTCAGAAAAATCAAAGTTAAATCTCAGCTCTAGTGTTTGATATTTTAACATGATTAAAAAGTTATTTTTGAAAAAGTATCATGAAAACCACATTCTTTGAGATTTCTAAAAATGGTCAACTATTGGTCTGTTCTTCAAACACATTTTTAAGTTTTGCACATAGGACAATGTTTGTTCATGATGAAGCAAAAACAAAATAGTTCTTATTTATTGGCGATTAACTGTATAAAGATTTACTTCCCAGATGAACAAATGATTTTAATGCCCACGTTGATATTTTCCATGCTCATTGTGGATACAGTGTTGACATTAATTGTATAAATAAGAATAGATTCACCCAGTAATGACTCTGCATTGCCACATCATACTTTTGCATAAGAAAAAATGTAGGGAGTCAGTGAAAGATGATGGGATTTAAAGATTTCTACTTTGTTGCTGAAACTTATTGGCATGCAGCTTTCAGGCAAATGAAACCATATAACCCCCTCCTCTGTTTTCACAAATGAAATCAAACAATCTTTAAGTTCTCTAGCAGTGCTACTATTCTTTACTTTGAAATCAAGACTTACACTGGTATATTATAGGACAATGGTGCAATCTGTCTTGATTATAATTTATGTCAGTTCATTTGCATGAATTGTCTTTATGTGCTGATTTAATAATTATAACTTAAGTTTAGAGTTTTATTTTTATGCTTTTTACTATGGTTTAATAGAAAAATTTAACGCTATATTATTGGGCTATTTTGATTAGTCAACTCTGCAGTTTGTTCATATGCCACGCCTTCTGGTAGAATTGTTTCCGTTATCAGTGAGACTTCATGGGCAACACAAAATTCATCATAAGGTTTGGCACAAACTTTTAAGTTGATGAGATAAATTTCATTTCCCTTGGTCTTCTTATACCTAAAGCATCTTTGCTGAGTCATATTTGTGAAAAATAATTTGGCTCAGAAAATGAATTTAAAAACATATGGATAACATGCCCCTTGGGTAAAGATGACTAGGAATATAGGGAACGTGCAATTAAGTTTAATTGGATTAAGTTTAGCAGGCTGACTTTCATAATTAATTTAGTCTCATGATTGGTCTTTAGGGGACTCTGTCAGATAAGAAAGAAGATAGTGGTGAAAAGATAATTCAAGATATTTGCAGCCAGATGTGGTGGCTCATGGCTATATTCCCATCACTCAGAAGGCTGAGGCAGGAGGATAGATGCAAATTTGATGCCAGCCTGGTCTACCTAGTAAGTTCCCAGTCAGCTGGGGCTACAGAGGGAGATTCTATTTCAAACCAAACCAAACCAAAACAAACAAACCAAAAAAAAAAAAAAAAAAAAAAGAAGAAGAAGAAGAAGGAAAAGACGTAAACCTAACTACACCAACTTCAGATATTAGAAGGGATAAATGATTATAGAAAGAGAATAGGACATAAGATCAATGTACAAAGGGTAATTGCTTTCCTATATATCAGCAATGAACAATTGAACTTTAAAAACACAATAACATGTGTAATAGCACCAAAAAGTAAAATAGGAATAAAGTTTTCTAAATCACTTTTTTTTGTGTGTGTTTGTGTGGTACTTGAATGCTTAACTTAGGTCCTTGCACATACTTTACAAGTGTTCTATCACTAGGCTGCATCTGCAGCCCAGTTTTTATTTTTGTATTTTGAGTCAAGGTCTTTGACTTGTATATGCTGCCTTTGGGCTCGAATTCACGATCCTTCTGGATCTTCTTCCCAAATTGGTAGGATTACAGATGTGTGTCATGACACCTGGCTAAAAATCACATTATTTTCATGTGAAAAAGTATAAAACTCTAATGAAAGAAATCAAAGATCTAAATAAATGAAGAAATATTTTGTGTTCATGGTTTGGAAGACTCAGTATTCCTAGTGTGTCTTCTCAAACATATCTATAGATTCAACTCAATCTCAATGAAAACCTCAGCAAGTTAATTTACATGTACAAAAAACTTATTCTGAAGTTTATTTATGTGTGTGAATGTATGTATGTATATTGAAACGAATAGCTAATAATATATTTAAGAAGGATCAAATCAAAGAACTAGTACAATCTTACTTGAAGACATAATATAAAGCTATAGGAACCAAGACAGCATAATATTGGTAAAAGAATGGATCAATGGAACAAGTACAAGGCCCAGAAGTAAACCCACATAGATATTATTAACTGATCTTAAAAAAAGAGGAAAGGTAATTCAGTGAAGGGATAGTTTTCACAGCAAGTGGAACAACTGAATATGCACATGCAAAGGAAAATGGACTAAAATAATGATGTTACAAGTTGCAAAAACATTATTCAAAATGAATCCTAGACCTAAATGTGAAATGCAAAACTCTTAAGAATTCTAAGGTGACAACAAAGAAGAATATTAGGTTGTTCTGGGTTTGGTGAATACTTTCAGGGTATGCACTAAAAGTACAGTCTATGAAAGAAATAAATTATAAGTTGGAGTTAATTAAAATTAACATATTCTTTTCCAATAAAGAGAGTGTTAAGAAAATTAAAAGACAAGGTAAAGGCTGGAGAAAATATTTGTAAAACATACATCTGATGCAGTACTTGTATCTAAAATATATCAACAATACATAAAATCCAATAAAAGAAAGCAGAAAAAGAAGATAAATATGTTTAACCTGATTTAAGCATTACTCAATGTATACATGTATCAAACATTACATTGTACCTTGTGAATATGCACAATTTTTATGTTTTTATGTATCAGTTAAATTTGGAAATTTGTGAAATGGTACACAATTATAGTTGGTCATTTTAACAATCATTTCTCAGACATGGTTTATATATGATTTGTTCTTCCTAAACCTTGTGTTGCAATGTAGTCCCCATTAGGCAATATTAAGATATGGACCCAGGTAAGACCTTCAAGTGGTGATTAGGGCTCTGTGGTTTACACAGATAGCATCAGTACATAGAATATTCTTTAAAAATGGCCCAGAAAATTCATGAATTCTAATTTATCTGATGGATACATGTAAACCCATGCAATCATAATTCATAGAAACATGATTTTTAATGTACACATGGAACATTTACAAAAGTTGACCAAACTCTGTCTTAAAGTTGTCTTAAAAAATGTCAAAGAATCTTTTTGCATTCTTATACCTTGTTGTTGTTGTTGTTAGGTGCCGTCGAGTCAGTATCTGACTCATAGCCACCCTCATAGGGTTTTCAGTGGTTGCCTGTTTTGGGATTGCCTTGGAAGTGGATTGCCAGGTCCTTCTCCCATTTTTGTGGTGCTGGGAATTGAACTGGGGCCCTCAGAGACTGCGACGCAGCACTCTACCAACTGAGCTAAATCCCAGCCCTCTTATACCTTAGATTTAGTAAATTATCAATTCAAAAATAAAATGATACGAAAACCTAAAATTTAACAAAAATAACATATATGTAAATGTAGATAAAAGAAAAAACTCCATCATCTTCAGAGACATGATTATCTATATATAAAATTGAAATATTACAGAATTAATGAGATTGAAGATTATTAATATAAAGTCAAATCTCAGTGTACTTGGTTGGCACACAACAAGCAGCAAAATAGTAGAAGAAATATATTATCAAGAGAATATCTACATGGTTTTTGCAAATTTAAAATAGAAAGTTTAAAAGTAACTAGAAACAAAATGAAGAGAATTATATCATCTTATAACAAAGTTATAAGTAATTATCAGAAGACACAAAAGACCTAAAAATAGAAAGGGACAAAATATATTTATGGACTAGAGACTTAATATATTAAAGGCAGGGATTTGTTTTAATTAATCTGTACATATAAGGAAATTCCAAGCAAATTTCCAACAAGTATTTTTTAAAAAATTTGACAAGGCAATTTTGCATGTATGCAAACATGAATACAGTAAAGAAACAGAAGATGTGAATACTTGTTATAATAAAGAAAGCAACATTAATATTAAAATATGCTATGTAAAATTTTACCCATATTAGATAAATAGATTAGTGGAATGTGCTATAGGATTTACTACAAAATCCACAAACATTTTCAAATTTAGAAAGTGACAAAGCTGGATTTCAGTTTCTTAATTCTTTTTTGAGAGACTGTTCCACTTCTGATAGTGTTAAGAATAGCTTGGTTAGACCAGGCTTCCTATGGAGAAAAACTAAAAATTCTTAGTAAAATATTCTGAAAATGTTTTCTTTCTATCCAATGGATAACGAAGAGGCAGCAAACACATGCTACTTAAAAAAGGCAATAAGTGTATTGGTTTTACTTGGCATAAATGCCAGACAAAAAGAATTACATCTTTTCTCATCAATCAATTACTTTTCTTCAAAAAGAAGACTTGATTGCTCGTAAGAGGTATTTTGAGTTCATAGAGTTTCATCTGAGCCAGGTCCAAGTGGTTGTCTTCCCTGGTACCAAACCCATGGTTATTTTCCTTCAGCAGGTGTGTGAATCCTCAATTGAATCAGGCATCACCAAAAATGCAGGTTTCATTTGGGATAACTGGTGACCTAAAGACCTATAATTTTTTCAGAGAATCCATTTTAGCCACTTTTTTGAGGTTTCTGAAACTCTTTCTGAAAGTCTAAACAGTAAAACCAAGGGAACACAACGATTAATTTCCATTCACATTGAAAACTCTGTATGACTGAAAGTATTACTGCCCAGGATAGTTACTCTCTTGTACAATTTGAACATGTTCCATGGACTTCTGTATGTTATTCAGTGTTCTGCATGAAAAGTATGAAATTTATAAACAACAATAAAAATAACTCTCACAAAGGTGGTATATGAAAATAGTCTAAGCAGAAGTATAGTCTTACTGAAAATAGGTTGTATGCTTTCATAAAAGCTTACAAATAAAGAATTCTTACATAAATGTAATGGAATTTCTTGGAGTATAGATTTCCAATAGATTATAAGACCTTAACTCATTTTATTGTGACAAGCATAACAGAACTTAATTTAAAATAAACCTTTGGGAATGTGTTTAGGCTTCCAAGGGAATCTTGGGTGGCAGTGCTTCTTAGGATCATGCCACAATATCCTCTATTCCATTGCTTAGGCAGAAGCTCTTTCTAGTAAATGATGTCCTAGAAAATCCCACTTATTCTTATGTTGTCATCTGCTTTCAAGTAATAAATACATCCTTTTCTCTTTTGTAACGTGTCTCAGAAAATCTTAGCGAAAACATCTCTCTCATTTCTTTTTAACCTCCCTTTTAAAGATCTATGGAAATTACAACATAAAATTTTCAGAGAATTTAATTCATCCTCTGGAAAGTGGGAAGCTATCTGAGCATTGGTGAAATCCAAAGGCATGGAGCATCCTGGCTATAAATAAGTAAGCCTCACATAGAATTGAAGGCGATTATAGGTTTGCCTAGAGAGATAACAGATATGCATATTGTTACTGTTGCATAGTAACAAAGAATATGTAGTTCATTCATTCATTCATCCATTCAATTAGTCACCAAACTTTTATCAAGATTCTTAAAATATATTATGCTAAGTCTACAAAAATTGAATAAAAATAGTATTCTTATACTTAAGGTACTCTGTCTAGTTAGAAAAATGAGGGAAAAATATGAACTGTGGATTCCAGTTAAAGGTGATAAATGTTTAAGAGACCCTTTTATATAAGTAGGATTAGAAGATATGGAAGAGATCTGAGATAGATGTTAGAGAGATTCTTTGGATCATCCCTTGGACTCTGAAAAGAAAAGTATGATTTATTCAGGCTGTAACGGGGAGTGGGTGGTGAGGCTTAAGAGGGGCAGAAGCTTGGCAGTATAAAATAGCCTGATGGAGAAAATGTGTAAATGGTAAAGAGGATCAACCCTCTGTTAGACCATTTTTCACAATAAATTGAAATTCCTACATCACCACCCTATCTAATTGCCTATTTCATCTGACTGGTGCTAATTCTAAAGATAGTATATACAGGAGCTTCTTCTCTATGCTGATCTGTTCTCCTGAGATCCTTTTAACCATTTTGATTGATACAGTCAATATTCCTTCCCAGCCCTTCTCCTACTCCATGTTGGTTAAGGACTTACACCTGCAGTTTCTTCAGAAACGTTTTCACTAGCAAATGATGGGACACATTGCCTCATAGTGCAAAGTATAACATCCTACCATTTCAACCTCAAGACAAGACAGACTGTACTATAAGTCAGACTTCAGAGGCTTGGACTGAGCCTAAAGCTAGACTTTCCCTAACAGTTTGTTGTTGCATACTTCTTTCTCTTCATTGGCTTATGCCCCTTATCCTCCTCCCTTTTTCTCCTAAAAGGATTCTTTAATAAATAACTTTCATAAATCCCCATCTCAGGCTCTGCTTCTAGGAACACGGCCAAGCCAAGTGGGGTCTATATTTCATTCACCTTTTTGTCAAAGTACCAAGAGTGGGGAAACACTGCCAGCACTGAAAAATTAATTGTTAAATGCATGGAAAATACTTACATTTGGTAGGATTCACACATACAAGACACTTGAAATCAGATAATAGTTAATGTTTGAGTTCAACTAACAACAATAGCCATCATGTTAAATTTGTTATGTGTATAATCTCATTTAAGTTCTGAAAGACCCCATGAGATAGACTGAATAATGTCTTTGACTGAGGCCACCCAGAAATAATGGCCTATACAATCTTATTTAACTCCTTTTATTGTTTGTGAAAATCTGATTACAACTTCATTAATTGAAATTGAATTGATTTCAGAAGAGTTTAAAAAGCTCCGAGAGTCACAGAGTCAAAAGTATATCTTTGAAAACACTATAAAAAAAGCAGATGCATTACTTGAGTTATTTAAAAAGATATTTTTTACTTTTTAATATAAGAACATTTAACTTATACTTTAGATTCATAGTATAATGTGTTCTCTATCCATCCTCTCTCCCAAATATAGTTTGGGAGAGAACATTGTTTACAAGTAGTACCTCAGACTGTCAGTTTGGTATCTGGATTATGTTAAGCATAATTGGATTTAGTCTATGCAATTAGAATTGAGATTTTTTGCTGCCGAAGCACTATGCTGTAGTTTTTGCTGGAAAGGAATGTTAAGCATGTTGTTTGGTACTTGGAAAATCTGCCTTGACAGTACTTCATAATAGAACCAATTATCAGGTATGCTATTACACATAGCCTTCCAGACTCCAATTTAAATAGAAAGCAGTGACAATTTCTTTCATGAAGTAGTCTCCATAACACTTAAAATCAACGATATGTGAAGACCTACATGCTTATCGAGGCGACAGAGACTGAGAATACTTGTTACATAGAAATATACTTTGAGATTGCAGCAATTGAATTGCCCACTAAAGAGAATGACAGATATTAACACCCTCTTCTAAAGCCAAATTCTTGCTGAATTTCTTTAATAGCGATTAGCACAGATAATTTGCTTGTCTAAAAGAGAAAAACTAATCTTATCCACAAAAGAGTAATGTATTTTTACATACTCTGAAACAAAATGCATTTTGATCTCCTATTTGTACACTGATTTATGTAAATATTTAAAAAACAAACTGCCATTCACTAGAGAAGCGTGTTGACATGTGTGATACGTATATAAACTGAAAGTCAATGAACTATCTGTATCACATGCAAGAAAATTCTCTGGGGAATTACTGCACAATTATGAAGTGTGATTACTTACATATTGCAAGGGAGTGTAGCATTAATGAAAAATTTTGAAGTGCACATAAGATGATCTGTATTTAGGAATCTTGTAGGTTCATCCCCTGAGAACTTTTTGATCAGTGAATTTGAAGTGATAGAAATAACATATATTTTCATGTTTATCTTTAATCTCCATTTGATTAATATGCAAAGGTATGTTTGGAAACTAACAGTGCTTAGTACCTAAATTTGTAAATATTTTCAGTTGTGTTGATAACTATATTCCATAATATGGGTACTGACATACATAATTACCAAGATATCTGAAAGTAATTATGAATATATGCATGCAATATATTCTTCAATTCTGAACTGTAGGAAAGTCTTTCCTGTTTTTATTTGTACATGGAACTGGTTTTGACCTTTAAGAACTTTTAAATAGTATTTTATGACTGAAAAAAATGTCAAAGTTTCAACATGCCCATTCTGTTGCCTCAAGGCAAAACTATGTTCAGGTTTCTGGTGGATTAAGTATTTGTGGGAAGAAATCCCATGCCTACTATGAGACCCTGATTATTTTAGTGAGTTGAAGTGAGGCACAGAATAAAGTTCACTTAATCTTAGTGCAGCAGACATAAAACTAGAGTATGTTCACACCTGAGAGTTCATAAATACATTCCAAGAATTTCAGGAACACAAACACTTGTGAGGGATTCAATGTGTAAATACTCATTTTCCATATTTACTTCTGCCTGTTTTTTATCTGTGAGTGCCTACAATATTATGCAGATTCACATTTTCCATCTCACCCTTAAAGCACCTTTCGTACACTTCACAAAACAAAGGAAAACTTGTAATTTATAATAGGAGACTGTGCTAGGATGTAAAAATCTCCGAGGCTCCAAAAGAACAATTCACAATATTGATGTAGGTGTGGAAAATGTGAATGATTCAACTGACTATGTAACAAATCCATTTGCAAATCAGTTGTTCCCTAATTTTTAATTTCAACAATACTTATGGAAGATCAAATGGATTTGATAGTGGAGAGTTCCTTGTTAATAATTTTTGATGGTGCATCACCATGCAATTTTGGTATGTAACAGAAGTAGTTTAAACAATGGCATGACAAAAAGTTTTCCTATTTATTTGTTAATGTGAACAACATATATTATCATTTACATTTATTAAAAAACTGCATGGATCTAGCTATAAGTAATATTTCTTTACATATTTCAAAACAATAATAGTCTATTCTACTAATAGACTAGACTGCTTACATAATCTGTAATTTTTCTGAAATGCAGCTCAAATTAGAGTGCACATGTCCATTTATGAATATTTATTTTGAATATCAGTAGCTTTACAATAGCTAGTCGGACAATCCATTAAAGGGTTATACCCATTGATTTGTTTAGGACAGATAACATATTCTAGCTTTCAAAATTTGTTGAAGTTATTTAGTAAGCTTAGATATTATAGGTATTATTAAAAAGCAATTAGAAATATTTGATAGTTTATAGATATAATTTTCAATGATGATCTCATAGCATTAACATTTTGAAATTCATTAACACCAACAGTTGAGTTAATTGTGGGGCAAGAATGTCCTGCATATATAATCCTTCCATTTATAAATAGTGACAGTTTTATTTCAGTTTGTAAAACATTTTAAATTTATTTGCTCTATTGCCTTACTGTACTTACTGGTCTTCCAGTAAAACATGGAAAGGCTTGAAATATTTTACCACATCAGGGATTTGTCTTTGCTCTAGGCTTTCTGTAGAGATTCTAATTCATATTAAAGGTGTTCTCTTGCTTTCCTGATTTTGTAATTGTTGTTCACAGTGGTATTTTAAAACATGTGTTCTATATATTGCCTGCAGCCGTAGCCCTGTGGCAATCGATCCCATCAGATCTCGGAAGCTAAGCAGGGTCAGGCCTGGTTAGTACCTGGATGGGAGACCACCCGGGAACACCAGAAGTTGTAGGCTGGGAGAAGGACCCGGCAACCCCCTCCCAAAAATCAATCTGCCATTGAAAACCCTATGAACAGCGGAGAAACACTGACAATAGTGTTTCCCCTGTTGTACAGAGGGTCGCTATGAGTCGGATACCGACTCGATGGCACCTAACAACATTCTATATATTGATCTTTTTTTTCCTGCATCTATCAAAATGATCACAATGACTTTTTGTCTTAATGTGGCAAATTATGTTGATTTATACTTTGAATTATGAATAAAACTTTAAATTTACTTAGTCAAGGTGTATTATTGTATCTTAATATAGTACTTGTTGTATTCTATAATCTACTTCAATATATTTCCATGTAATGTTGTGCAATATTGGTATGTTGTTTAAAGTTTGGAACAATCCACTATCACAAGATCTGACTTCAGGGTCTGACTGCATGATTCTGTTTATATGATATTCTCAAAAAGGCAAAACTACAAGAAAATGAACTATACCATTTGTAGCCAATAACCAGGAACTGGAGAATGGGATTAACTACTAAGGGATTAAAGGGATCTTGTTGAATACTGAAAAACTTTATTTTGATTAAGGTAATTATTACACGGCTTTATAGATTTAATGGAAAGTCTTTAACTGTACAATCCACATTTTACACTTGAAGATGAAGAGTTACCTGTAAATTATTCATCAATATATGGGACACATAAAAATGCACTGCACAATTATATATCAACATCATACTTCAATTAATTTTACTTTTAAAAAGTATGTTAGTATAAGTCATGTAAACAGTGTTTTGAAATGTGCTAGACTTAATGTAAAAATAAATATTAATCTTAGCTCTGCTTATCAGTTCTATGATCTCAGGGAGTCATTAACCTCCTCAGAGCAAGCTTATTTGTAAAGAGAAATTTTTCTACTTCATTTAGGTCTCTTAAGAATTCCATTAAACTTTTATATTTACAACATATATAAAAGTAAGAATAGACAAAAATGGTGCAAATGAAAGGAGATGGAAGTGCAATATTGAAAGCTTCTCATAGTATGTATAAAATGGTATACCATTATTTAAAGATAGATTGTGATAGGTGAAATATATTTACCAAAAATTCTGTCAAAATCTCCAAAATGCAGCACACCATAGAAAATCATTAAATCACAAAAAAGAAAACAAGAGAGAGAGAGAGAAATAAAGCATTTATAAAATAATCAAAAAACAATTTTTAAATACCAGTAGTAAGTCTTTACCTATTAATTAAAAATTTGACTATTAGTGTGTTGGATTCTCAAATAAAAAGACATATAGTAGTGGACTTATTAAAAACAGTAAAACAAACAAACAAAAATTTAAAACCACGATCCATAGACTCACTACTAGATACTTTATGTTTAAGGACATACTTAGAAAGACAGTTAAGGAAGGAAAAGAGATTTCATGTAAATGGAAACCAGAAAAAAAAAAAAAAGGCAAGGGTAGATATACTTCATGTCAGATAAAATAGACTTCAAGTCAAAAAACAAAAATCAAAAAGGACAAAGAAGGTCATTATTTAATATAAAGGTATCAGTCCATCAAAGGAAATAATAACTGTAAATATGTAGATGTACCCAAGATCAAGACATCTAAATATATAAGGCAATAATTAATGGACATAGATGGAGATATCTAAATATAATAATAGGGACTCTAATACTCCCATTACAACAAAAAAGTAGTTTAATCAGATAGAAAATTAGCAATGAAATACTGGACTTGAACTGAATTTTATGCAAAATGAACATAATAATTATATGCAGAACTTTCTATCTGAAGCAACAGAATTTCTTTTCTCATACACATAGATCATTTTCCTGGATAGACTATATGTTAGGCCACAAAACAGTCTTAACAAAATAAGATGACTGAAATCAGATCGAATATTGTTTCTAGTCAGTATTGTATGAATGAGGAACAATAGCATGAATAATTTTGGAAAATTCCTAAGTATATGAAAATTCAACAACATGATCTTAACCAATGTGTTAAATGCAAAATAAAAGCAAGAAAAATTTTAAAATATCTTGAGACAAATGATAATGGAAATACAACATATTGAAATTCATAGGATATAGCAAAGTAGTTCTATGAAGAAAGTTTATGGCAATAAATACTTAGGTTACAAAAGAAAAATCCCAAACAAATAACCTAATACTATACCTCAAACAAAACTGCCTGCAGCCATACTACTGTGGTGTCTGATCCCATCAGATCTCAGAAGCTAAGCAGGGTCAGGCCTGGTTAGTACTTGAATGGGAGACCACCTGGGTACACCAGGTGCTGTAAGTTTGGCAGAAGAACCCGGTAACCCACTCCCAAAAAACAATCAACCACTGAAAACCCTATGAATAGCAGAGAAGCACCAACAATAATGTTTTGCCTGTTGTACGTAGGGTTGCTATGAGTTGGACACTGACTTGACAGTACCTAACAACAACAACCTTATATAGTTTGATAATAATCACCAAATCTGTGTTATACTGAGTTACACTATGTGATCTCTATGTTATCATACACATTCTTTTAAAACAATAAATGTGTGGTTCAGATATAATTAGATTTAGTCTCATTAATATTTTCATTTTCTGAGAGAATATCCAGTAGATACATTTTCACTTTGAGTGGTCCATCCTTAATCTGAATTTTTCTAATATTTTGTATCCTTACTTGGAGTTGTAGTTGGATGCTGAGTTACTTTTTAAATTTCATATCCATCTAGTTATGTTTAAACTGGAATTGTGTATCTCTCCAACAACTACATAGCCAGTATTTAACTTCACAGTCAATATTGTGTAAATTATATCCCAATTCATATTTGCTTCAGAATAATTAGGAGATATTTTACCTTTTTTAAAATTGAAATCTCTTTGTATAAAAATGAATTCTCTGAGCAATGTATAGTATGTCAAAGCAATGTAAAACTGAAATGGGCTGATAGCTAGTGACTCAACTTTCAGACTGCCCCAAACCCACTAGGCTTATTTTGCTAAGCTCCATATATGTTATCACACATGCATTACAGAAGGATAAAATATTAAAGTCTTAAGAGTTCTCCATAATTATATAATCTATTCTGTTTCTCTAAAAATATATCTAGTTAAAAAGACTTTTAACATTTGGAAGAAAATAGAACATTTAAATACTTAATTGGTTCTTTATTAGGAAATTATGTTCAGCAATGTTGGTATATTATTTATCATTGAATAATCCAAAATGGAGAAAACTGAAAATCCACAAATGCTGAATAACTGGCCAGAGTGGGAGAATCAGCAGAGATATTTTAATTGTTATTTGAATATAAATAACTTACTGTGCTACATATATTTCACTTTAATTGAATCTACTTGAATCTAATAAATGAATGGCTCCTGACTTACACTTCTAACTTTTAGGCAAAGAATATAGTGGTCATTCATTTGTTTAGGAACCCATTATATTTGAATACCATTTCTGTTTTTATTAATTGCTTAGTGTGTGAATCCTGTCTGCATATAGCAGAAACCATCAAGCTTGCCTTGCCAAGATCCCATGAAGCTGTGATTCACACATGCAATTCAGGTTTTACTATCAAAGTAATGAAAAACATTCAACAATAAGCAATGGGAGTAACAAATCTTGTAATAAGATTTGTGTTGTAAATCCATTTGGTTCTGTGATGGAAATAATAGTAGAAGCTTTGGCTTCTAGTTTTAATTGTTACATGTGTTTAGAAGCCAAGGATGTGTGTGTTAACACTAGTGAAACTCATGTTCTGGTGAGGTTGCTAGATAGAATATATAATGGCTAAATTTGAATTTCAAATAAATAATGAATCTCTTACTGGAAATACATTCCAAATGTTGAATGGACATATGTTTACTGAAAAATATGCTTTATTTATCTTCAATTGAGTGTTTTATATTTTTATTTGTTAAATTTGGCAACATTGTTTGAGCCCATTTTACTGCTTAACCTCACAGTGTATTTTTATTCCTTTTTGAGCATCTAGGAGACACTAAAAATAATCTTACAAAATTACTTTTGGATTAAACCAGCTAGAGATAATGTTATTTTTTATTAAAGTTGTGATGACAAAGACTCCTTAACATAGAAGGAATTCAAAGAATTGTAGAAAGAGGAATACTTGAGTAAACATTTTATGTACATTTTCCTTTCCCAGACAGCAAAGAAAATGTTCTCTTTGTTAAGGTGATGGGGATTTCATTGTCCAAAATATTAACATCATTTTGAATGGTTAAGCCAAGAATAGAGTCAGTAGGTGGTTTCTTGACATTGATTTTATGATTTTAATAAGGTGATGGGGATCTTGAGGTGGTAGAGGTTTTTCTACTGGCTCTTAAGTCTACTTGAATAATTTCACCCACATTGCCAGTAATGTTAAGAGCTACACAGTGAATGTTATGCAAATAGATTTCACAGCCAGAGTGACACCTAGAATTAACCCACAGTGATCTTTGAGTGTGGCTGATCTATCATTAGTACATAGCATAAAAAAGAATGAGCCATAAGAAAGATAAACTTCTGAGAAAAAATTGAAAATGAAAAGAGAACAAGTTGGACTTAGCATCAACAATTCAGAGATTCTTGATAATTTTTAAGATATGAGTCAGTTTGGAAAGGAACAAGGAACAATATAAATAACCTTGAGGAAGAAGTCTGGGTTAATTTTGCACAATTTTTCTATAAACTTTTCACCTAGCTTTCTCAAGAGGGACCTTACTACTTCTTAGGGTAGTTGTGCCTAGAGAACAGATATATATATATATATATATATATATATATATATATATATATATATAGTCATTCGGTAATTGAAACTGATCGTGAAACAACACTGATTCTTGGTTTTGAATTTCAGTGTGTTTTATGTATTGCTAGGGATCAGATGATAAATGGAGTTAGGTTGAAGTCTTCTACAGAGTAGTCTAATTGATACATAAATATAGTCTGTGATTATATATTGATCTCTAGAAGAAGTATAATCAACAAGTGATACAGAATATACACTGGTTCATTGACTTTTTTAATGATATAAACAACCTAGTTGCTTTCTCTTTTTGTGTCAACATAGTGCAAGAACATTAAGACTGCATCCTTTCATCCTGCCAGGGTGGCAAGTGGACATAGTCACAGCTACTTGGGCAGGAAAGTTAGGAAGGAGGTTTGAACAGGAGACTCCCTTGAGCTCGGGAGTTCTATCTTGCCAGACTGGGCAAGATAGAATGACTGTCTCAAAACAACAACAACACTGCAGCAGCCACCACCACCACCACTAACAAAAACCAAATCCTGGATAAAATGTAACATCAAAACTTGAAAAGAGTGGTATTCATGATTCTGTTCATACTTAAACTTCCATAATGCTGGAGTCTCTTCCTATTTTATAGTACCCAAGAAAAAAACAGAGTTCCATTTCAGTGGCAGCTGAGATTTCTATCTGGGTATGAAAGACTTGGCATTTGAATAAAAAGGAAGAAAATGGTTGTTGTGTTTACTGAGTTATTGAGTTTGATTGTCAAGGAGTCATAGGCTTTCTTACCCAATATGGGAAGAAGGAATGGCAGATAAAGGCAAAAGATTTTCTGAGATCCCTTTTAATACTTCCATGTCTTTAAGAAAAGTTAAATAATAGTAAGAGTATCACAATGAAAGAAAAATAACCAAGGGCTTCCTTGAAAAATTCAGTTTTGAATCATTCCAGGTAAATAACATTGATTAACTCAGTCACTAGCTGAGAATATTCGGAACATGACTTACATATTTGAAAAAGTAGTTTTAATACAAGCTATAGATTTTTAATCAGTTGCAGAAATAAGGAATGCTGTATCTTATCATTATCTATATGTCATCTATGCACTATCTATCCATCTCTCTGTTTCATTTTTTTTCCTTTCTCTTCTAATTTTACATAGGATCTCTTGGGTAGAGTTTCACCTTACTGAATTTATTGAGTTCATAAGTTAAAAGTTATCAAGATCCAGTTATGATCGGTATCTTTATTTTAGCTTGCAGCAGCAAAGATCCTATAGTCTGGTAGCTTAAATGACAAAATTTAGATGGTATGTTTAGAGACAGCTGAGTTCTCATGAGGGAGAGAGGGAGAGAGACAGAGAGAAAGAGAGAGGGGAGGGGAGGGAGAGACTAGCTAGCTCTAGTCTCCTTTATCTTTTTATAAGGACAAGAATTAATGCTGAAAGACTCTTCTTGTTAATACCATCTCATTGGAGGTAAGACCTTCAACATACACATCACATATAAATTTGGGGGGAGCACAAACATGTAGTATTTAACAGCTAGTCTGTAGAAGGAAGAGCCATTGCTCAAAAATCTTGGACTAGTATGTTCAGTAACTGATTTGACTTCTTTAGGAAAGAGAGTGATCATTTTTTATTTTCATAAAGAATAATTCTGTTATATTTGGATGAATGTTGCTTGGAAATATAAATTGAGAAGATGGTGCATATTAATAATAGGATAATATTAAGACCTGAGCTCTAATGGAAATTCATAATTCATAATGATGTAGTGTCTGATAAATCTTGTCTGTATTTGAAAATAATACTCATTTTGAATCTTGTCTTGCCCTATTAGAAGTCAGGAAATTAGTTCCCCTACACTCCATTGCAGCTCATACTCAGTGTGGTTATGCATATTCTGCTGGTCAGATCTATTTAAATAGGATTTCGTGTAAAATGAAATAGTGGTTACATGAGAGGTAATTGAAGTTTAAAAAACATGTTGATGGACATATCTAAGACTCTGCAAAAATTTGGAACAGTAATTTTGCATTCATTCATAAGCATGTTGGCTACTTATAATTTTGGTTATCAAAAGAGAAAGCCAACCATGACACTGGCTAGAGATTTTGCCTGTACAAACTTTCAGAGCATTAGTTTTTGTAGCTACTCTAAGCCTGTAAAAATCTTAACAAAATGCTTTTCTGTTACTGTTGCTTTAAATTAAGGAAATTTTTGGTGTAGGTATCTTTTGTCGATGCTCAAATGCAGTTTACTGTTAGATGATTATACTATCCTATCCTAGATGCTGATTCATAGTTATGAATTTACCAGTCCATAAATGTCAACAAAATTTAGAGAAACAGGGTTTTAATCTTCAAATTCAATATCAACATCATCTCCTTTTCTATTCCTGTAGAATAGTGGATGCTACTAGAAGATTCACGTTTTCCTTAACAATAAGAGAGTCATGTCAGTACAATCTAAGAAAGTGTTCCAAATTATTCATATCCAGTGACATTTAAAAATCCTCCCACTAATTGTAAATTAGTACTGACATGGGTGAGCATAAGAATAACAGACAACACAGCTTGAGAACAAAACAAAACCCAACACTTCTCAGATTAAATAATATAATGGTATAATTTTTTTGTTTGTTTTCTAATTCTACAATTATTTTCATTAGCAGTTTTGCTATATATGAGTATGCTAAGGCAGGTTCCTTAAAATCTTTAACAATATCCCCTTAGGTCCAAAGAAAATAATAATATCTACCTCACATGAGTGTTACAAGAATGATAAAATTCATTAATACACCAGCCCATGAAGTATCTTGAAGTTTAAAGAATTTGATAAATTCCTCTTACCTCTCTCTGCCTTTGCTCTTCCTCTGCTTCCTCTTGCCAATATCATTTGTCAAAACCTAGTTAGTTTTCTCATAGACGATTGCAACTGGCTTTGATTTTTTTTCTTTCCTTTTGGGTTTCTCTTCACCATTGATACTGTATGTCTACTGGTGAAAGAATGATTAACTATAGTACAGTTGTAGACAGGCACAGTGACAGACCTTTAGTTGCAGGGATTCAGGAGGCAGAGGTAGGAGGATCACCATTTTGAGGTCAGAGGCAGCATGTGTAATTTAGCAAGGGCATGTCTCAAGATAAAAAGTTAAAATGGGTCTAGGGGTGTAGCTCAGTGGAGCAGCACTTGCAAGGCATGTGTGAGGATCTGGGTTCAACTCCCAAGCACCACAAAAAAAATGATAAAAGTACTATTGTATTAATATTTCTCCTATTCAATGTTTCTTCATTGTCTCTCAAATAATAGTCATTCTTTTGGTTATTCAATTATTTCCCAAATGTGGTCTCATTAGAAATGTCTAATTGTTTCTCTCACTGCTTTACTAGGTATGTCTTAAACGTAAATTTACTTCTATCCCCAGTGATTTTTCAAAGAGGCCTCCAAATTTTTCATGTTTTTGCACTCCTTTATTTTCCTCTTTTCCAGAGTACCTTTTAGCTTTGTCTTTCATGGATTCTACCCATTGTCAATGGTAGGTCTTCAGGAAGCCTTTCTTAACTATCCAGATCCAATGATATCTGAACTTATTCTTCCTGGGTCTTTTATTTATGGGTATTTCTATTTTTGTTTGTCATATCCTTTATCTTTCTTAACTTTGCTTTCCATGCACAATTTGATGTTAATATCCTTAAAATCATAGAGTTTTATTATTGAAATTTATTTTTAAATTATTCAACCTTATTCCAAAATAATTTTTTTAAAAAAATTGCATCTAGACCTGACTGCAGAGCTACTATGTAATCTGAATATGAGGGCTCCCTTTGTAATTGTTTTGAATAGTATGACTTTATATATTCAACTGAAAGTCAACAGTTACTTTAATATAACATCAATATCATACTTGGGATCTATATTATCTTAGGCAGTTCAGGAAATCATTAAACATTACCCTAGATTGGGTGGATTAAATAGCACATCTGTATTTCTCATATTTCTGGAGGCTGGGAAATCCAGATCAATGTCTGGATCTAGTGTCTGGTGAGGACACTGTTTCTGGTTTGCAGATAACCATGTTCTCATTTTTTTCCCTCACATGGCCAAAAGAGCAGAAATCAAAGAGGAAGATTTCCTTTCTCTTTTTATAAGGGCAGCAATCCCATTTATTTTGGCTTTATCCTCAAGAACCAATTACTTTCCAAAACCTTTCCTTTGAGGACTATCAAATTGTGATTTAAGATTTTAATATATGAATTTTGGGAAATTGAAATGGTCAGTACATAACATATATTAATTGTGCAATGAGTTAAAAACTAATATTTAAAAAGACAAATATCCATTATTTTATTGGGACTGTAGCAGTTGATTTTTTGGGCCTAGGTGGAGAAATTTTTATTTCTTGACACATAATAATTGTATATACTTATGGGGCAACATGTGATGTTTTGATAAATATATGCATGGCATACTATCCACATCAGGGTGAGTATATTTATCTTCTCAAACATTTATCATTCCTTTGTGGTGAGAATATTAAAAATTATTTCTAGCTGGTTTTTTTATGGACAATGCATTATCATTATCACCCTACTGTACAATAGGATATGAGCCTTTATGGATGAACATGGAAGACATTACACCAAATGAAATAAGACAGGCACAGAAAGACAAGTACTACATGACCTCACCTTGTGTAATCCAAAAAATTATTGATCTCATAGAAATTAGAAGAAGAATATTGGTTACCAGAGACTACAGGGAAAAGTGGAGAAGGAAAGAAAAGGAAAATTGGCTAACAAGGTATTATGTTACAGTTAATTATTCCTCTTGACAATGACCTGAGAGGTTCTTGAAACTAGAAAACATCTTGCAAATCTTCAGAAGGTAATAAATAAAACATTTTTATTCACAGAAATTAACACCAGATAAATATGATTTTAATGGTATTTGACTGATCTCTTTTGAAAGATAGCTGTGAAATGCTCTACTACATACATCAGTATAAGGAACAGTAGAGTGTAAATAGAATCCAGGCATTCACAAAATTGGTTGTTTTTATATGGTGCTATGGTGCACATTCAGGGCTGGGATTTAGCTCAGTTGGTAGAACAGCTCTCTGCAGTCTCTGGGTTCCTGGGTTCAATTCCCAGCACTACAAAAATGGGAGAAGGATGTGGCAATCCACTCACAAGGCAATCCTGAAAAAATGAGCCATTGAAAGCCGTATGAGGGTTGCTATGAGTCAGACGGGACTCCATGATACCTAACAACAACATGGGGCATATTCAGTAAAATATAATTGCTTAATTATTTAAGAAATTGAGGAAGAATACAAAAATAGTATTCTCAGTGTTTTAAATTCGAGTAAAAATTTTACTTTATGGCAATCTATGATGTTTCACTCTCAAAAGCTATTGGATTTATGATTGCCAAGCATCCTGTATTTGAAATACGTACTTCTTTTGCCTCGTCAAAATCATTAAACCCCAAGAGTTATTACCTTGAAGAGAATAATAACACAAGTGCTTGCATTTGAGTTGGCATCATTTCTCCCCTGATAAAGTCTAAAGGTCCCTGGGTATTAGAGCCTTTAGAACTTCCCAGGATCCCATTTTCTTCACCAAATTGCAAAGAAAATACATAAAAATGGAAATTCATAAAAGAAATAACAGTGTTGCCAGTGTTCAATGGGAAAGAATTGCTTTACACAGATAAACACAGGAATGAGCATTTTACAATATTATATACATACAGTCCCCATGAATTTATATTGAAGACAGCTGGAAGGAAAAGGAGAGAAAAAAAAAAAAAAAAGCAACTACAGCAAAGATGCAGGAAGCTAAAGATTAAGAACATGTCTAAAGGGCTGAATTGACTTTAAAAGTGAATTTGAAGGACTTTAAATGGGGGCTTATTTAGGTAATATTTTAGAAAATTTTAATTAATTCACTGCGGCTCAGGGTTGAAATCTTCCCTAAGGATCCAAATTGGACACAGATAGCTCATCAAATTGACACTCTCTGATTCCTTTTCATTAACGAAAGTCTGTATATATGCTTTAACTGTGACCTGACATTCCTTCTGGAAAAGTGCAATTAGGAGGGCAAAGTGGCATATTTAGTGCTTAAAGACCTACTCTGCAAAAGAGTAATTTAATATTTCCTGCATGACTCTAGAGAACAGATCTAGGACCAATGAATTGCACTGAGAGGGCAATCATGTTCAGCTTAATATAGAAGATACACCCTTGGAATTGCTCATTAGTTGGAATAATATTCCTTTCAAGGTCAGAAGCTCCCTGTCAAAGAGATACTTAGTATGTGCATAATTTTTTTCATTTTTTTAATTATGTGAGGAGACTGTGAAATTATTTTAAGTCAAAATTTCAAAGTTATTAGCTATTTTACTTCATATTTTACAGGGTTAGGCTAAGAATTTATAATTTTAACAGAAGCTACAAAACATGATTTCATAAGCATCAAATATGCTTTTATATGTATGATTAAGCACATTAGTTTTATTGCAATATCCTTATATTTACACTGAATATAGGCTAAAAAATTGGATAACATTGGATAAGTTGTTTCCATGTCTTAACCTCTTCACAGATAGGACAATATAGAAACCGGTATATTAAAGAAATTATTTTAATATGTTTAATTAGATGTGGTATGTATGTATTTACAATTGTCTTATGAGACATTCACATACCTGAACATGATACAGTGCTTCTACATCAGTGAAAACAATTTGTCATATAAATCTTTAAAGAGAGGGGTTGGAATAAGCTGAAAATAATATTTGAATGGTAACAAGGTTATTTTTCCCATTAGACTTCAAGGTGTTTTTTAGTTATTATTGTTATTGTTTCAATAAGAAGTTATTCTCTTGGAGCTCAATTTCTCCTTTAACCTGGTGATTTTTTGATATGCCAGAACTGTATTCCATTTTTATGTGACTCTTCATAGAGTTGCATAAGATGAGAGAAGGGTACATTTGATTTGTACGAGAACTGGATTTCATCAAAAGAGAATGACCCACACATTTACTAAAAAAGTCAGAACAACTTTGATTAGAAGACCAAAGAAACAGGAAAGATTAAGTGTGGACAGACACACCTCTGGGTGCAAAATTCTGACTGAAGCAGCAGAATTCACACACTGTTGAAGATACTTTGTCCTGATAAAGTTGCTCATTTTTACATGTTAAAATAGGTAAGGAAATAAATGTGAAATATTGATGTAGTTAGATGTCTTTTTTGGTGAGTCTAAGTGAATTCAAAGAAGGTAATATAGGTCTATTCAACATGAAATAAAATTTAAGAATTAGAGAAGTTTTATCTTTTTGTTTCTCTACATTGCCATCGCTTTCCATCATTTTTTTGCAACAAGGCTTTAAAACAAGTTTAATTAGCTTAAAGCAACTTATCAGTGATTTTAAGAAATGTAAAACTTGACTTTGTAGCAAATGTGATGGAGAATTGTTTGCAAACTTAATGAAACTTAATGAAAACTTGATGAAGAGGGGGAAGAATTCTTTGGATGGTAGAATTGATTACAACAATATAGTATCTGATTGTTTATTTATTTACTGATTTATTTAGCAGGCATATCTATAGATTATATTCCATACCACACATTTCTTGGGTGTCTTTAGAGAGATACTGTACCCAACACTCCTAATATCTCTTAATGGTAGACATTTTTAGTCTGATTTTACACATGAGAAAATAAAGCCACAAAGTTCTTAAACAACTTGCGAAAAGTCCCAGGCTCATATGGGACAAAGTTGGGGATTACATGCATACAATCTGATTCTAGGATCTCACTTCTTAACTGCTCTATTCATTTTTTAAATGGCATTTAAGCCTATTGTATTAATTAGCTTCCCATTGCTGTGATAAATACATGAGAGAGACCATCTAAAATGAGGAAATATGTATTTCACCTCATGGTTTCAGAATTTTCAGTCTATGGTCAGCCAGCTCCATTAACATGGGCCTGAGGTGAGGCAAAATACTGTGGCATAGGGAGCACGTAGCATGTGGCCAAAGTTGCTCACCTCTTGGCAGCTAATGTACAGAGCAGCATAACAGGAAGGAATCAGAGACACTACAGACCCTTCAAAGGCTGCCCCAGCAACTCATGTCCTCCAACTAAGCCTCATCTTCCACACTTTTGTCACTTCCCAATAAACCATTCAAGTTTTAAATCCATCAGTGGATGAAACCATTGGTTAGGTAAGAGCCCTCATGATCTAATAGTCTCTGTAAATGCGTTCACGGACACACCCAGAAGTGTGCTTTACTAATCTCATAGATGTCTGTCAGTTCAATCAAATTGACAAGCAAGATTGACCATCACGTCAATGAACAAGTTGTTTGAGTCTGTTCTGATCCAATCTATTCTTTTGCCATTGAAATAACTAACTTGATTAAGAAATTTCAGAATCTCCTATTTTCCATGCTGGTGCTAAACTTAATCTCAGCACATAGCTTTCTCTATAATATGCTTATACTTTGTTTTGTCATCTGTTAACTCCAAAGTCTAATGCCAGTTTCTATCTAACTGATAACTTCACTGTACATGGAGCAAATCATGTTTATTGTTATTAGGTGCTGCCAAGTCAATGTCCAACTTATAGAGAGCCTATGCACAACAGGCAGAACACTATTGTCAGTGCTTCTCTGCTATTCATAGGGTTTTTAATGGCTAACTTTTTTGGGATGAGGAATGGGCCGCTAGATCTTTCTCCCAAGCCTACAGCACCTGGTGTTCCCAGGCAGTCTCCCATCCAAGTACTAACCAGGCCCAACCCTGCATAGCTTCTGAGATCTGACAAGATCAGACTCCACAGTGGTACAGCTGCAGGCAAATCATTTTAATTTGTCCTTTTATGCTTCTTCCTATCTTTTCCACATTGTAGTAAGTTCCTTATTGCCTATAATAATTTTACTCTCATTTAATGATATAGTTCCAACTATCTCTCTTTTAAGGCTCTTAACCTTTATTGTCTGCCATGTGTCTGTCAGCTTGTCATGCTGCGGTGGCTTGCATGGTGCTGTGATGCTGCAAGTTATGCCATCAATATTTTCAGATACCAGCAGGACCACCCATGGTGGACAGGTTTCAGTTGAACTTCCAGACTAAGACACACTAAGGAAAAGTACATGGCAGCCCACTCCCAAAACAATTGGCCACTGAAAACCCTATGAATAGCAGAGAATTACTGTAAAATATAGTGCTGGAACATGAGCCTCCAAGTTGGAAGGCATTTGAGAAATGACTGGGGAGAAGTTCCTTCCTCAAAATAGAGTTGATCTTAATGACAGAAATGGATTAGAATCCCTGGGACCTCCATTTGCTGATGTGGCACAACTCAAAATGAGAAGAAACACAATGGTTGCAACAATGAACTAAAACATAAAAAAGATCATATAAATGCCACAGAGTTTGGTAGTGTTTTGTTCTGTTACATATAAGGTCACTATGAGTCAGGCCCAACTCCATGATACCTAACAAAAACAACAATCTATACTGCATTGATGAATGGGCACACCTTTTATAGATCTCAGTTTTTTTGTTAACACAAATTAACATTTATACTATTTTATGTATACTTAATGTTATATCACTCTGCTTATATTTAATAATCTTACTATTAAGTAGTGTTTATTATAAAGTAGATTCACTTAATATTGAGTATTACTTGAGAAGTTTTGCAATTTTCTTCTTAGATTTTTTTTTTGTTGTTGTTAGGTGCCGTTCAGTCAATGCCCTACTCATAGTGACCCTACATGCAACGGGCAAAATGATTTTGTTAGTGCTTTTCTGCTATTAATAGCATTTTCAATGGCTGATTGCTTTTTGGTGGTGGGTTGCTGGGCCCTTCTTCCAAGCCTACAGCACCTGGTGTTACCAGGGAGTCTTCTATCCAAGTACTAACCAGGCCCAACCTTGCTTAGCTCCCGAGATCTGAAAGGATCAGATGCCACAGGGCTATGGCTGCAGGCTGATTTTTTTAGATTTGAGTAAATAAAACATATTCTCAGAAGGCATTACAAGTTTATGAAGTTTACAGATTATCCCCTTACCACTTCTATTCTTCATAGTACTAAATAATACTAGTAGTAAATAATAGTTACTAGTATTGTTGTTGTTGTTAGGTGCCCTCGAGTCGGTATCCGACTCATAGCGACCCTCATAGGGTTTTCAATGGCTGTTTTGGGATTACCTTGGGAGTGGACTGCCAGGCCCTTCTCCTATTTTTGTGGTGCTGGGAATTGAACTCGGGACCTCAGAGACTGCAGCGCAGCGCTCTACCAACTGAGCTAAATCCCAGCCCCCCTTACTAGTATTAAGCAACATTTAATAGCAATAAGGAATATTTAATAGTATTATTAAATATACTATTCATATTAGTTTATCTTTTCATTGTCAAGAGTTTGGAGTCTTTAAAAATTGATCTTAAAACCACACAAACATGAATTGTAATACTATCACTGTCAATGCTAATTGTGGGATATTCTCTTAATATCTCTGAAGCTGAATGTCCTCATAGAAACATTTTAGAGAATGATATCTGCTCCATATGGTTAATTAAGTATGTAGGACTCAGCTCAATGGGATGTAAGAGCAACAAAAACAAATGTCTGCTACATAGCAGCAGTCTTTTCTGTGTTATTGCTTTATCATTCTTCACACACTCCAGGATTTAGTTTAGTTTAAGATTTTTTTTAACCAACATGAAACATGCACTCCAACCTTGTTTTCTTTTATATCTTGCATATATCAGTCAGATACAATCTGGAAAAAGATCCCTAGGTATTTTGATCAGAAAGGGATGTAACAGAGGAAATTTGTTATAGAAATCTTAGAAATTACAAGTACTTTAGGAACAAAAATTATTAAAAGGAAAGGTGATGCTACTCAGAGTACAATAAAAACAAGAAGCTATCACTGTCCCATAGACATACAAGAACAATGGAGAAAAAGACAATGATGTCTGTGGGTGTTCCTTTTTCACTGACTTGCCACTCTCCCAAACAAGATGTCCTTCCCCAGGGATTAATCTCTCCTGAAAATGTGTCAAACATACATAAAACACAGTCTAGCCATCCTTGCTTCCAAGCAACACTCTGGTTGCACTTGTAGGATAAACCTGTTGGTACTTTTGGCTGTCCATGGTATATTTAACATTAGTCTCTAGCACCATAATTCAAAAGCATCAATTCTTCTCCTGTCTCCCTTATTCACCATCCAGCTTTCACAGGCTTATGATGCCACCGAAAATCACATGGCTTGAGTCAGGCACACCTTTGTCTTTCATGTGACGCCCTTTAAAGTGATCACTTGCAACAGCTTTTCCCAAAGCAATGAGTCTTTTGGTTTCTTGATTGCTACTTCCATGGGTGTTGATTGTAGAACCAAGTAAAACAAAATCTTGAACAGCTCAATCAATCTTTTCTCCCTTCATCATGAGGTTGCTTTCTGACCCAGTAACAAAGTTTTTTGTTTCTTGGTGGTGAGGTACAATGCTTACTGAAGGCTGTGTTCTTTGATCATCATCAGTAAGTGTTTCAAATCCTCTTGTATCCTTTGTTCTATGTATTTTCTATTTGGGAGCTCAATATAAATAAACAGCCTATATTTAAGGCACAGTATTTTATTGGCAGAGGGTGAGAGCTAGAGAAATAGCACAAGCACAAAATGGCTAGTTAAACTTTTACTTAAAATATACTTGCATCACTTCTGCCCACATTTTGTTGACCAAAGAAAGTCAAATGGGCATATCTGATGGTGGACTCAGGAAGTAAACTTTTACCATGAGGAGGCCCTGTCAGTCACATGGCCAAGAGAGGAATGATTTCTCTTACAAAGGAGGCATACCTTTTTCAGAACAAAAATACAATCTATTTTGGCAGCACACCACAGGAAGAAGTATGAGAGCCTGAGGACCAATAGAAAAAAAATCAGCATTCGATTTTTAAAATGTTGAGTCAAAATTAAGTTTTACCAGTACTGATTGCATTGCAGAAGGCTTGTGCAAAATTCCATGTGATTTTGTAATTGAAAAACATTTGGGAAATCAATTTTTCAGTGAGTAGTTTAATGTGTAAGTTCATTTGAGTGAGGTCTTGGTCAAGTGGCAGTCAGTTGAATGAACTGGAAAAGATGACAGAATAGTGTTTGGCTCAAGCCAATTCATTTTATTTTACTGCTTCCATCTAAGAGTTCATAAATATTCATGACATGAACATAGAAGGGAAATAAGTTCTGCAGAGCTAATGTTATAAAGTACTTCCTGCCATATGTATTCAAATAAAAGTAGACAATATATGTTATTGTGTTTACATGCATGCCAGTTATTTCAATAGAAAAAATAAAATGTAAGATTATACTGCACTTAAAGTTATAAAATAAAAGAAAAACCACTTCATGGTGGTGCCAATTCCTAGTTACTATCACTTAAATTTCAGTATCCAAATTGGGTTGAGCTTTTCCACTCAAATAATAGAGTAGTGGCAGACCACATCTGCTGTTGAGGTACTCTTGGAAAGATAGGGATAAGGAGCTCACTAATATTCTGTTCAAGCCATGATTTAGCTCAGTTGGTAGAGTGCCACTCTGCAGCATCTGAGGTCCCTGGTTCAGTTCCCAGCACTGCAAAAATGGGAGAAGGTTGTGGCAATCCACTCCCTAGGCAATCCCAAAGCAATCAGCTATTGAAAACCCGATAAGGGTTGTTATGAGTTGGACACTATTTGATGGCACCTAACAACAACAATGCCTGTAGCCATAGCCCTGTGGCATCCGATCCCGTCAGATCTTGGAAGCTAAGCAGGGTCGGGCCTGGTTAGTACCTGGATGGGAGATCGCCTGGGAACACCAGAAGCTGTAGGCTTGGGAGAAGGACCTGGCAACCCCCTCCCAAAAATCAATCTGCCATTGAAAACCCTATGCACAGCAGAGAAGCACTGACAATAGTGTTTCCCGTTGTACAGAGGGTCACTATGAGTCGGATACCGACTTGACAGCACCTAACAACAACAACAACAACAACAACAACAACAACAACAACAACAACAACAACATTATTCTGTTCTGTAGCTAGAGCTGCCTGGGTTGAGAAAGTGGTTACGGGACCAATCATTGAGAAACAGGAAAAGCAGACTGGATCACCAAAGAAGGTAGAGATCTGCTAAGAATTCAGAGTTTGAAGAGGATGTTGTTGTTGTTGTTAGGTGCCGTCGAGTTGGTATCCAACTCATAGCGACCCACATAGGGTTTTCAATGGCTGACTGTTTCGGGATTGCCTTGGGAGTGGATTGCCAGGCCCTTCTCCCATTTATGTGGTGCTGGGAATTGAACTCGGGACCTCAGAGACTGCAGCACAGTGCTCTACCAACTGAGCTAAAATCCAGCCCTTGAAGAGGATAGAAGGTATGAATTGTAAACAACAGGTTGCAATAGTAATGTATCGATATTAGAGGGTTGGTATGGATTCAGTGAATGGCTGTTTAACTCACCTGACTGAAACTGAAAATGGTGTATTGACATGGTTAATAAATCTAGTCTCTCAGCCTCATCTAACATACACAACTGCTAAAATATTATTATTTTGAAAGTCATAGCATCATGGCAGAGCATATATTTAGCCTATTTACACACATACAGGATATAGATACATTTTTATCATATTGAGGTGTTTCTGTAGTAATAGGTAAATAGTTATCATCCTGGACTCCTTGAGTATCATCTACTTTCTGGACATCTGTACCTTCTCCCTTAAGTTTCTCAGTCATGATGTAACAGACTAACTGAAGAATATGTACTTGGCATGCAGCAATGGGCATCCAAGCTTTTGTTTTTGTGGTATAGCTTTGATGAGTTATCATGTTATCACTCTTTCCTGTTGAATTATATAATGTACTTGGATTACTATTTTGTTTTATCCCTCCAAATCATACATTACAATAATTCTTTCTATCTATAATCAATAAAATTTTGTAAAAACGTTTGTTGTTGTTGTTAGGTGCCGTCGAGTTGTGTCTGACTCATAGCGACCGTCATAGGGTTTTCAATGGCTGACTATTTTGGGATTGCCTTGGGAGTGGATTGCCAGGCCCTTCTCCCATTTTTGTGGTGCTGGGAATTGAACTCGGGACCTCAGAGACCACAGCGCAGCTCTCTACCAACTGAGCTAAATCCCAGCCCCAAAAACGTTTAGAGCACTGTAATAACTTCCTTAAAATTTATACACATTTTTATTAGCAACTAACTCCTCTAGGACTATAAGTTATTTGATGGCATAGCCCATGATTTGTTTACATTTTAGTTCTCTCATGGGTAATAATATCACTTGCATTCTTACTAAATCATTTCTGATTGGATGGCAAATCAACCATGTTTATAATTTATGGCATCAATATCTTTGGTTATTAAGTTGAAAGGTTGCTCACAGTATTGTGACTATAAATGACATGATACAAATCATCCAAAAGGATAGTAAAAGAGGATGACCACAAATGGGAAGAATGAAGAAACAAACCAAAATCATTGCTTTTACTTGCATCTTTCTCCAAAATAGTCCAAAAATCTATGATAAATTAGACACAGTACCATAGACTAAATAAATAACAATCAGTTGGTCAAGACTGGAAGTTTGCTAATATGGAGAAACTCTGAATCTAATAGTCTATCATTTGAAAAATATAAAGGGGCTTTGCTGCCTATGAAATATTAAGTTGTTTAGAAAAGAAGAAATAATCTTTGTACTATTTTTGAGACATATTTATTATCAATTACTTTAAATAAGCTTTAAAATTTTATCAACATATTAGTTATTTTATATTATTATTACTTCTCATAATTATAATACAACTATTTCTATATAGTATATACTTGTGGATTATAAATTTTATGGATAGTAAAATTAATTATATTCGTGCAAACATGATATTTTTGCTTCTTGTAAATAAGTCCCATTAAGTTATATTTATTTTTGTTAATATTAAAATTGCAAAATATGCAGTCCATTATGGAAAACTCTATCATAAAAAGAATTAGCAGGCATGTACATGCTGCATTTTCTAGTTAGTAGATGTTAGAAATCTTTCTGCTTAGCAGGGAGGCTAGAGGGAAATAAAAGATCAGTATGTTTAACTATCTTAACATGCCCCAAACATACACTTCTCTCTCTTTCACTCTCTTTCCCTATTCTCCTTTACTTTCATTCTCTCTCCAGTATCATGTACACACACAGTATCATGTACACACACAAGTAAAAGGCTAAAAAAAGTTGTTTATACATACTTGAAAACAATAAGGAAGACATGAGTATATGAGTAGTTTTCAGCCACACAATAAATTATGTTTTTGTGTTGGGCATTCTGCCAACTGAGTGAACCCCCCACCCCCAAAACAATTAGCCACTAAAAACCGTGTGAGTAGCAGAGAAACAGTGTCAAAGACAATATCAGAAAATGAGCTCCCCAGGCTGAAAGATATTCAAAAACCGCTAGTGAAAAGTTCCCTCCTCAAAGAAGAGTTGAATCTAATGATGAGAATGGAGTAAAGCCCCTGGGACCTCCATTTGCCGATGTGGCATGACTCATAATGAGAAGAAACACAGTGGCTTCAACAATGGGTTCTAACATTTAAAAAGATTGTGTGCATGGACGGCACAGAGTCAGGTAGTATTTTGTTCTGTTGTACATAGGGTGGCTATAAGTCAGACAGACTTGAGGGCACATGACAACAACAAGAGCAAGTGCCAGGCATTGTTTTGGGGATGTTTAACTATTAACACATTTTATTCTTACACAAATCCTATCGCATTATCAGCAATAATCATCCTCACTTCATAGGCAAGGAGACTAAAGGAGAAGGCTTTAAGCAATGTGCTCAAATTTCCACAGCCAATCAGCATCAGAACTGTGATTTTAACCGAGGCATTTGGGGGGCTCTCGCGCTCATGCTTATAATCACTATAACATACTTCTTTTTCTATGAATGTGTTCCATTTATTCTGGACTCACATTATCTTCCTTACCTAGAAAACTCTCTTCATTGTGCCTTGGTATATGAAAATATCTGCCTGTAAGCCACAGATCTCTCTCACTTCTTCATACAATTTGCTCTACCTTCTCTTTCACCCTACTAATACTAAAATCTGCTAACAGTAGAGATCACTCTTAACAGATTTTCTCAAAAAATATTTTACTTTTATTGTTGTTTGGTGAGAGTTGTTATTTTCTTCCCTCTACTTCATTGTAAATATTTTTAGGAAATAAAATCATATTTCATTATTTAACTTGGCTAGCAATATGGGTTAATGCTGTGTATGCACGTTCACTATAGGATTGGGGAGTCATAAATTCATACTCATAACTACAAAATACATGCCTGAAAGACTTAAAATATTTACTATCTGGTCTTTCTTTACAAAAAGTTTCCTGGCCTCATGCTAAATGCAGGCTGAGTCCTATGTTAGATGAATTTTCTCATATTATCACCTAAAATGTTCTTTCTCTCCTTGTTCCAAACTAAACCAATTTTGCTTTTTCTACTGCTCTTTTAACTATTCTACTTGTATATGTTTTGTCCTGAGGTACCGTTAGCTTAAATATTAGTTTATCTATTAAAATCCAGCTTACTTTGGGATAGAGGGTGATGAAAAGCTACTTGCTTTGGAAGCATTAGAGAACCAGAAAACTCGGAAAGCACCAATGTTAGGTCCCAGGTGGCGTTTACTGAGAAAAATAGAGTTTCAGGTTTATAGACTCAGGCTCTAAACAAAAAAGAAGAAATATTATTAAAGGTACAGACTAAGATATATGTTTCTATTGTGTGATAATAAACTCAGAGGTATGAACAGGAGTACTATTTTCTCATTAAATCTTAGTAAACTCTACTAAAAGACAAATAGGCTTACTAAATGGTTCCTTCACAAATTTCAACAATCCTGAGTGACTTTTTATTAACTTAATATCAAAAGAGATGTGATCCTTGACATGTATCTAAATAACATGCTAGATACCGCTTAAGACTCATCTTGAACTAAACATTTTTCTTAAGCATAACTATACAAGATTAAGTTGAGTAATTGGAGTTGAGAAGCAATTATTACTGTAACAAAATGTATTTAAAGCTGAAAAATAACCCTGGATAAGAGAAGTATGTCATATTTCATGAGAAAATATTGAGGAGGGACTAAACAAACAATGGGAAGTAAATGTAATTTAAAAACTACATCTTTTTAAGGGACTAGGATTTAGCTCATTTGGTAGAGCATTGCTCTGCAGTCTCTGAGGTCTTGAGCTGGATTCTCAGCACTGCAAAAAATGGGAGAAGGACGTGGCAATCCCCTCCCAAGGCAATCCCGAAACAATCAGCCATTGAAAACTCCATCAGGGTCACTAATATGACTTGGACACAACCTGACAGCCCCTACCAACAACAACATCTTTTTTTGATCAAAGATGTTTATTGCTTAAAAAATGGCATTCTATTTAAAATTTTATTAACTTATATTAATGAAGTTAAGTATGATATTTCAATATATGTACATAACATGCACTGATCAAACTCACTCTCCCTTTATCTCCACCCTCCAGTTTCAAGTAATAAGTATTTTACATTCAGGTTACTTTTTAATTTTATATTTTACCTTCCAACTATAAAAGAAAACATGCATTATTTGTTTTTCTTCATCTGGCTTATTTCATGTAACATAATGTCCTCACATTCTAATAATTTTACTGTAAATGATAGGATTTTATTCTTCTTTATGGCTGAGTAATATCCACTGTGTACATGCATCACTTGCTGCTTATGTTTATCCATTACTGTGCACCTAAATTGATTCCATACCTATTGTGAGTAGTGATAAATTAACATGAGCATGCTGATAGTTATTCAGTATGTTCTTTTCATTCCCCTTGGACATACATCCACAAATGAATGGAGTGGAAATCTTATTTATATGAATATGAATTATCCTTACATAAATTCTAAATCAAACAAGTGGATAAAGGTAGAACTATCAAAATTCTAGGTTTTAGTTGGGTACTTTGACACACATCTATAAGTGACTCAGGAGGTGGAGACAGGAGGATTGCAGGTTCAAGGCCAGAGGCAGCTTGCATAACTTAACAAGACCCTGTCTCAAGAAAAAATAAAAATAAAAATGGGGCTGAGGGTGCATCTCAGGGTAGAGAAATTGCAAAAGTATGAGTGAAGCCCTGAGTTTAGCCTCCAATACCAAAAAATAAAAATATTCTGGATCTTCTTTAGATATGTATAGAATTCACAATCTACTTTTCGAAACAAAATTCCTGTGGGTATAAGATGATTTAATTAGAGAGATATGCCTTCTTTTATTTTTTTCTTTCAAAGAATCATCATTACAAACTTGATCAAATTTACATGTATTCCCATTTCCTTAACATGAAACATTATTATACTTTATATTTTATTTCTGTGCTTTTTCTAGATAAACTGGACAGTTCTTTTTATTCAGGTTAATATCTTCTGGCTCTGTTTCAATTACACTTGGCTCATTTGGTTTTGTACTTCCATTACTGTGAATACATAACCTGGGAAGTAGAAAAAAGAATATTAAATCCTTAAAGCACACTTGGTGTAAATCTTAATGCCTAAATGTTAATAAAAATAAAAGTTTTATATATACATATTTGCATATATTTTTCAATCTGTCACCAATGGCATATACAATATTTTATCATATGATTTACAAATTACTGTGTAACAAACTGATTTACATGGACATCTTATTCTATGAAAATTAGTCACCACCTTATAAAATGAATTTGTATTTGATTCTTTTTCATTACAGTATAAGATATGTTATGTTAGTTCAAGGGCATTGTAATTTTATCTTCCTGGGTTTGACAATAATATAATTGAGAAATTTACCTGTTATTGATATGGTTGTTAATTATTATGCTATTCTTATAGATATGCCTGCAGCTGTAGCCCTGTGGCATCCGATCCCGTCAGATTTCCTGAAGCTAAGCAGGGTCAGGCCTGGTTAGTACCTGGATGGGAGACTTCCTGGGAACACCAGAAGCTGTAGGCTTGGGAGAAGGACCTGGCAACCCCCTCCCAAAAATCAATCTGCCATTGAAAACCCTATGCACAGCAGAGAAGCACTGACAATAGTGTTTCCCCTGTTGTACAGAGGGTCGCTATGAGTCGGATACCGACTCGATGGCACCTAACAACAACAACAATTCTTATAGAAATGTATTTCATCTCATGTGTTCATATAATCTTATAACATTTGACCAGGAAGAAAAGGAAGCAGTTTGTAAGACTGAAGTATAGCCAAAAAATATAAAGATTTACAGAGTGTTAATTTCCATGAATATTTTTACTAAATCACAGAAACTGCAGAAACATTGTCTGCTGGAATTTCTCTGTGAGTTCTATGCAAGGAATCCTGTGTTTTCCATATTTTCAGCATTATACAAGACAAATTGCAAAAGAGAAAACTGTGAAAACATCATTTAGTTTTTCTTTATTATCAGGATATCCCTCTGCCCATGGGTTGATGAATGATAACTCATCCTCAGAGGTAGTTTGGAATGGCTTTTTGCAATTTCATCTGTTGATTCATACTCAAGCCAGAACAAAAATTTATTCATTATGTGTTCTTAAATCTCACATGGAAGTTTGATGAAATCATAAAAAGACTTATTTAGCCTCTTGTCTCTAATCTAAAACTCATTTTGACAGGTTGACCCTAGATTTTCAACTGGAATTTATATATATTGAAAACATCTTTTCTCAGTGAATAGGTCTTCTCTTTCTATAAGAATGAAGTCATAGCATTATAATCCTTAAAGACCAGGATAAAATGAAAAGTTTTATTAAAGATCTAGATATTGACCATGAAGCTGATTAAGTCTAAATAATGTGAATCATGTGAGCCTCAAACTTTGAGTTAATTATTCATTCCGGGGTCTCTACTTATATGTGCATTTTCATCTCTTTATGCTGTCTTCCAACATACAATAAATATTCATATATAGTAATACTACAAGCTCCTTAAGTTTTGCATTATTTTTCAGTGCACGTGTTCATAGATTTTAGGATTTTTCCTTTGGTGTACCTGTTTCATATACAGCCACAATCAGCTTCCAAATTCTGCCTTGAATGTACACATCTTTTTACCATATTGCTTCCCAGGATTTGCTGAGGCCCACCCATTCATTGTTAGACGCTCTTCTAGAAAGTCTTTTCTACATGCCATCATTTCTTTTCCTAACCTTTGGTGCACACTAAACTTTATTCTACCTTCTCATTAATTCTATTCATTGTAATAGATTGGAATGTGTTTCCTTTGTTTGATTTTTGATCTCTGCTTGTTAGATAGCTGGCTTAGGCCTTAGCAGGAAATATGGAGGAAAAAGAGATTCAAAATTTCTCTTGCCATTTTGCCATGATGAATAACTCATGTGCATCTCTGAGGACATTGGGAGGACATTTTCAAATGGGCCCCACACCCTACCCAATCCCTCAATGCATTTGAAAAACAAAAATCCTAGGCCCATATCACACAAAGCACCCAGAGCTGGGCACCCAGGGCTGATGTCACATTGAGTATGCCTGAGTTTGAATAAAACTAGAGGGAACACATGTCCATGCTCTCTCTTCTGCTCTTCTTCCACAAGCTCTCTCCCTCTCTCTTCCTTTCTCTCTGCTCCTCTGCCCTTTTCTCTCAAATGACTGTATGCCTGTCTCTCTCTTCTTTTGGGCCTCTCATCTTCTCTATCCAAAACAGCTTGTCTATCCAAAACAGCTATCTAAAAGCCTACTTAACTCTCCTGTTTTCAGGCTTCTTTACCATCCTTTGGGTAATTGAAACATCATTGTGCTGAGTAACTCGGGGTAAGCAGCGTTCCCCCATTTTCTTTCCATGTTTGCCTAAGCTTCTCCAGGTGCCTCAATTTTCCTTGTAATTATTCCTTTAAAGTGTACTAGCTTTAGTAAATTATATCTGGATTCTCTACTATAATTTCTGTATTAAGTATAAATTCTTTTATATGCCAAATACAAGGACTGTGGTTTGGTGCCGGATTCCGGGACATATGTTGTGACCCCCCTACCCATGCTCCCTGCATCTCCACAAAAACATGCTGGGATTTACTGGGTCACATGTTCCCAGAGACCTTGTTCTAGTCATACTGGCTACACCACACTAGATACAGGATAATTTATTGGTTGAATTTCATAAATGAATGAGGTAAATGCTATTTTAAAAAGCAGAAATTGGTGAGAGAAAGCAATAAGTAAAAGCAAAAAGTTGAGGCACAATTTTATTTTAAGGAACAGAAAATAAGCTAAAACAATTTCTAAAGCAACATCTAAGTCACTGATTGCAACAACATAGCAAAGTAAACCATGTCTCATACATCTCTTATTCTACTTCTAAAGTCGTACAATTTGATGCCTACAACCACATTAAAAATATTCAATCCTAAAAATACATGTGAACCCATGCACTCTTATAAATCTCATGGTAATATGTTCAGTGGGTGTGAAATGCTTAAGTCCTAAAGAAGATTAACATGTGCTAGAAGGATAATGAAAGCAATATGGAAATCTTCATCAGCAAGAACTAACAGGTTTCCTAGGTGAGGCACAGAGAAAGCTTCAAGAGTATTTAGAGAAAGAAAGGATTGTGTCCCAGTAAGGGAATAAGAAAAGGCTTTATAATGAAATGGTTGTTACTTAACATCTCTGTGCCTTGGTTCCTGGTCTGTAAAATGAGGATAATAATGGCATCTTCCTCAAAGAGTGTCCTGAGTGTTAAACGACCGATGAATGTAAAGCTTTTACAAGAACCCTTGGCACATATCATGTGCTCAGCCAAAGTTAAATAACATCATTATTACTACTGCTAATAGTATTATACAAGTGGGACCTTGGCAAGGACAGTGGAACATTCCAGGTTTAGAAAGAAGTGTAGAAAAACAAAATACACAGAAAAACATGGGTACTTCAGGAAATGATGAAGAATATAGCTTGAGGAAAAAAAAGAAGAAACAGATGAAAATTTCAGAGTCATCTGAGAAAAGAAACCTGGTTGACAGAAATGTATTTTGTTAAACAATGTTTATAAATTTTGATTGAAGCTGTTAAGTTTCTCTATTATAGTGCTTCTCAAGTTTAAACGTGCATACCCATTGCTGAGGGGTCTGGTTAGATTTTGATTATGGAAAATTTTGGTTGAGCCAGAGATTCTGCATTTCAAATATTCTCCCCAATGATGTTGATGTTGCTGTGTCAAACACTACCCACTGAACGTGCACATTACTTGTTCATAGCCAACACCAAGACATTGTAAAATCAGTGTGAGCAGAGATTGCATCTGTCTTGTACATCAGCTTATCTCTAGTGCCTAATGCAGTGCTCAGCACATAGTAATTCTCAATATTCAATGAATGATTTAATAAGTAACTGACTAAATAAATTCAAAAATATACAGACATGGAAATTTTACATAAACATAAGAGAGAAGATGATTGATGTAGTATCTTTCTTAGGGGTGAGGAAATAGAGCAGGATTGAGAACACAAATAGTATAGATTAGTTTTGGATGGGAGGAAAAGTCTTAACTTTTGTGTGGAATAGGAGAAAAATGAAAAGCATTTTTGAAGTAGAATGAGAGGAAAATAGAAGTTTAATTGAATGTTTTGGATCAACATAGAAAATAAAGATTATTCATCTTTACCACCTTACCTCACCTGGAATGCAAAGCAGCCCGAATCATCCTAAATTTTGTGCCATATTCCTAGGATGCTACTCTCAGCCTACTGAACAACAAATGTTGAGATTTTGGTGTTCACATGTATTGTCTCAAACTTGTTCCAAATCTGTGAAATCCATTGACATCATTAGGTGGAAGTTCCTGAAACAGCTATTAAAATAATGTCACATTGATTACATAGCTTGTACTTGCAGAGCAGAAACTTAAAGTGATTATTAATGAATCTTTTAATTATTTTATATTTGGCTCCACTGCCTTAGGAAAAGTATTTAGAATTTTGCTAGCATCATTGGTAACATATGATTGATACAATTCTAAAACCAAATGTTCAGGAGGGAGGGAATTAGTGAAGGGGGCAGAGGTTGAGGAAGTGGGGAATAAATGTAGAGAGATAAAGGAGGAGAGGATAATCTCAAATTATATGATGAAACTATAGGAATACATGGGAAAAATATGCCCATATTTGCATAAGATTTTTACTACATATTAAGCACAGGGTTCCATAAACTGGGTAAATTGATGATGTTGTTGTTGTTGTTAGGTGCCGTCGAGTCGGTATCCGACTCATAGCGACCCTCATAGGGTTTTCAATGGCTGACTGTTTCGGGATTGCCTTGGGAGTGGATTGCCAGGCCCTTCTCCCATTTTTGCGGTGCTGGGACTTGAACTCCGGGCCTCATAGACTGCAGCGCAGCGCTCTACCCACTGAGCTAAATCCCAGCCCGCAAGTTGACGATAGTGTAACCAAAAGTAATGTAATAGTTGCACAATGGAAATAGCAAAAATATTACTCTGTATCCCCCGACATTTATTAATAATGGGAAAAATTACAAAAAGGGGGGATGGGATAGAGTTTTTACCTAGAACGTGCATGGCCCTGGGTTTATTCCCTCAGTACAGAAAAAAAAAGCATTCTTCTCAGATTTCCTTATTCAGAATGAAATCTCTCTTTTCCCAGTCCCATAGGAATTCATTTATATTTCTTGTTAAAGCATTTTTATCATCATCATCATTATCAGTGGGATGTTTCCATGTCTGTCTACACGCCTCGATCATAAGCTATGATAGTAAAAAACCGTATATTTCCATAGTTGCAGTTTCAAGTGTAACTAAAAAGATACTGTGCATAGACTCAGTTCTAAACAAACAACAAAGGCTACTGAATGGATGTCAGTGTAAAATTGTAGGAAATATTCTATAGTTCTGAAGACAACAATTTTTATATATTAATCAGAAATTTAGAGGAAAAATTTAAACTCTATTATCAGAAAAATAGAATTTACTGGTTTTGTAACACACACCCAAGACTTCTTATGATGAATCATTCTCTCCACAGCTATGCTGTTGACTATACCCATCTATTCAGCAATTAGAATGACAGAACATATCAGTATATAAAACAGATTCACTTGCTTAAGGAGATGGAAGTGTTAATAATTCCGATTTGATAATGACACACAGTATATATGAAATGAATTATCACTCTGTATCCCATAAATATGTACAATTAAAATACTAATAAAACAAAAAACAAAACCAAATGAATGTTCAAACATAGCAATATTAATCCAGGAAAAATACGAGAATAAATTGGGGTGGATGTGGGGATTGGAACCAGAATGGCATTTTCCAAAATTTATTCTAATACTTATGGCTTCAGTTTGCATATTCTTAATATATGAATTCTGGTCTTTGTTGATTGCTCACACTCAAAAGTATCATTTCTATATAGTGCAAAGCTTTTAGAACACTGAAAGCCACGTGATAGAGAAAATGATGCCATACTCAAACAAATAATTTGTCTTAATGGAACACTATCTCTATTGCATAAACTAGCCTGATATTTGAACTTCAATTCTCCTAAATTTAGAGAAAATAACATAATAAATATCTATTTAGTTAGCTGAGAATGACTATGATTCTGATAGGCACATTCATATTCAAAGATATTTAATGGTATTGATCTAGTAGTGCCTAAAGTGATCACAGAAGAAAATAAGGATAATTAGTGTATTCTTCTTTTAAGACTGATACATTTCCTTTTGTCTTAGATTAATTAACAAATTTCTATCTTTAAAAAATTCTACGAAAATATTTAGACGTTGCTTAAATTAAAATGCTTTAAGAAAGAATTTGGGAACTGTGTAGGCTGTGAAATTAAAAGTTATAATGTCTAATTCCACTGAGTCAATGTTTTATCTTTCTAATTTTGTCCCAAAAAGGAAGAGTAATTTCTTTAAACCCATATACTATATTAGATGTGGGTTTTTTTCTGATATTTCTGAGAGAATTAAATTCATATTAAAATTTAAGATTCCTGTATTAGCAACATAGAACATTAAAAACAGAAAGTCTAATTAAAATCACTGGTAGTGCCAATGGAGTCATCGTTTTTAGGTTCAGTTGACTCAGCAACCCTATGTACAACAGACTAAACACTATTGTCATGCTTCTCTGCTATTCACAGGGTTTTCAGTGGCTGATTGTCTTTTGAGAGTGGGTTGTTAGGTCCTTCTCCCAAGCCTACAACACCTAGTGCTTTCAGTTGATCTCTCATCCAAGTACTAACCAGGTCCAACCCTGCTTAGCTTCCAAGATCTGACAGGATTCCACACCATAGTGCTACGGCTGCAGGCAATGGAGTCATTAGTATTAATAAATTCTCTTTGTCTATTTTCTATCCCTTTCTCATATTTATATTTACCAGTTTTTCACTACCTATTACCCAATGAGAAAATTGTGGTTTGTTTATATTCATATTTACCTTTTTTTTTCTTCTTCAACTGTTTGGTTCTAGTAGGGATTGAACCTTGAATATTGAACAAGTTAAGCACATACTCCAACACAGAGCTACAACCCCAGCCCAAAACTACTATTTCTGATATTTTATTATAAACTTCTTTCATATTGCATCAGAAAGAATATGGTTTTACACTAGAACCTGCTTATAAAATGATATATGTTCAGAGAAAGCATTTTATCAAATAGGGCTAAAAATTTGGAAAGCAAATAAACACTTAAAAATATAAATATTTGCAAGCATGAAAAATAATATTTTAAATAACTAGGAGTTTCAACTGATGATAGATCATTTAAAAGTAATTAATAAATTATTTGGTTTTAGCCTTTCATCTGATGTTTCATAAAATCACACAATTTTAGTCCTTTATACTTGAATTTATTCAGGTAAATTTTTTGTTGCCAGCATTACTGTTCATACTATTTATATATTTCATTTGAATCTGATGAGTGCTATTTTAGGTTCAATGTTTTCCCAATAAGAATTACTTATTCTTCTTATAAGTTTTCCTGCAGCCATAGCCCTGTGGCATCCGATCCCGTCAGATCTCGGAAGCTAAGCAGCATCCGGCCTGGTTAGTACCTGGATGGGAGACCGCCTGGGAATACCAGAAGCTGTAGGCTTGGGAGAAGGACCTGGCACCCCTCTCAAAAATCAATCTGCCATTGAAAACCCTATGAACAGCAGAGAAGCACTGACAATAGTGTTTCCCCTGTTGTACAGAGGGTCACTGTGAGTTGGATACCGACTCGACGGCACCTAACAACAACAACAACATTCTTATAAGTTAATGGTCAAATCCCATAAACTAGTTCCAATCCTGTTAGAAACTGGGCTGTACAGGAGAAGATCATTGGGTGAGTGAGTGAAGCTTCATCTGTGTTTACAACTACTTCCTATGGGCTCATATCCTGAAATGATTTCCCTACCTCTCATCTGTGGAAAAATTGTCTTCTGTGAAACTGGTCCTTAGGGCCAAAAACGTTTGGAGCCTACTGACTTAAATTATTAGTGAAGTGAAGTGATCCATGTTGGCAACCCACCTCAAATAATGTGTTAAGTGGTATTTAACTATGTTGATATTTGCTTTTCATTGTATCTTCTGGCTATTTAGTGACTTTGATTAATGATGCACAAGACGAGGTTTTAATCCATTGTTAATCTTTCCCTATGCCTGCAGCCGTAGCCCTGTGGCATCCGATCCCGTCAGATCTCGGACTAAGCAGGGTCGGGCCTGGTTAGTACCTGGATGGGAGACAGCTTGGGAACACCAGAAGTTGCAGGCTTGGGAGAAGGACCTGGAAACCCCCTCCCAAAAAATCAATCTGCCATTGAAAACCCTATGAACAGCAGAGAAGCACTGACAATAGTGTTTCCCCTGTTGTACTGAGGGTCGCTATGAGTCGGATACCGACTTGACCGCACCTAACAACAACAATCTTTCCCTAATACAGACAGTTGAGTGATAATTTTTTCTTACTCATTTATTAAAAATGTTTCAACCATTGTATTAGATTGCTTGGACTGTCATAACAACATACCACAGATTGGGTGGCTTAAACAATAGATTTTTTTTCCTCCCAATTCTAAAGATAGATATTCAAAATCAAGATGTTGGCAGGATTGTTCTGTCGGCTTGCACATGGCTACCTTGCCTTTATTCTGTGTCCTCACATTGGCTTTTCTCTCAGGATGTATGTGTCTGTGTTCTAATTTCTCCTAATAAAGACACAAATAATATTGAATTAAGGCTCACCCATATGACTTTGTTTTATTTTAATTATCTCTTGAAAGTCCCTATATCTAAATATACTCACATTCTGAGGAATTGAGGGTTAAGATTTCAACATATGGATTGGGGCACAATTCAGCTCATCACAATCATCCCTTGGATAATCTAGAATTTTGACATATTCACAAAATCAAACAACCCATATGTTCAAATCATGTTTATTTTATGGTTTTGATAGTGCCAGCAGATGACTCTGAGATCTTGTCAATTTTGCAAGAATGACTGAAAATATCATATGAAGGTTCTCATTGAATCCTTTATGGTCTTAATGGCTATATTTCTTCCATGACAGTAAAACTAGTGGATATAAAATTAATCTCTAAGAGAAAGAATGTTGAGACTACAGCTAAATGAAATTTAAAGTAGAATAAAATAGAAAAACAAAGAATCTACAGTGTTATTAAAATTATCATTACTTTAATGGCTGTAATTTTTTCTCCTAGAAGATTTCAGAGTTGTTCCATTTGTAAAGCAGGATTGTGTTTCGGAAGTCCTCTTTGCACATTTCTCTTTAAACATTTTTTTTTTTTTTTTTTTTTTGCTTCCAGAAGGGGCAAAATACTTTGGAAAATTGTACATTTAAGATATGATAGTAATGTCTCATGTTGATATGCGCATATTCTTTTTCATGTGTTCTGTTTTTTTCTGAAGAAAAGTAGGTTTTGAATGAATTGAGGAATACTGAGGTTTCATTAATAAAAACTAGAATTGATCAAGTAATCTTTAAATTATGTTCGTAATTTAAAAGGGAACATAATTTCCAGTTTCAGTGTGCCTTACTACAATACTACCTAAATTGTACTCAGAACCTTATTCTGCCTCTGAAAAGTACAGAAATTGAGAATACAAAGCAAATATTGAGAAATCTTTACAACAATTGAATAAGTTAATATTGGCTGTTATATCTAATAATAAAAATTTAGGGGGTTATATTTTGAATTATATCTGTTTTATTTTCTAAGCTATTTACTCTTTTTTTTGGATTTCACAAAGCGACAAGTTAGTGAAAACTGAAAATTAAAAACAAAGCAAATCTAAATCAAGTAAATGCCACCCTAAGCACAGGGAGTGTGAACGGTACAGGTCAATGGAGGTAAGGGTTCCTGCTGTGACACAGGGAGAACTGGATTTGACCATTTCCTGCCATTTAAAAGCTAGAAAGACTTTGGGCAAATTACTAAAAAAACCTCTGGCTTTGTTTTATCACTTTGAAATGATGATAATAAAAAATACTAGAAGTTTGTCCTGAATAGTGCATTGAATCTGTAGAGTTGTGGTATCCAGTATAGTAACCACTAACTACGTGTTGGGCAATAGAAATGTGTCTAGTTTGAATTGAGATGTGTTGTATATGTAAAATGCACAGCATGTTTCGGACACAGCATGAGAAATACAATGTAAACTATCTTAGTTCTAAGTTCATTACATAGTGAAATAATAACATCTGGTTTATTCATAGCAAATGAAATATATAAATAATTTTGCTGTTACCTTTTGGCTTTGTTAATGTGCATATTAGAAAATTTAAAATAATATGTGTATCTGTGTTGAAGTTGTTTCTATTGGATAATCTTACTTCACACTGCATGCATTTTAGTAAGAATATTGTTCTTACATGTCATCTTTTATTCTTATATTAGTGTTTTTTTATTTTTAAATTCTGTACACTGATGTGTGATGCATTAATGTAAGTTGAAGTCATATACAACAAGACATATACAACAGGGTGAGATTTATTTAAAATAATATGTGCATAGAAATAATAAAATGATCAGTGAATATTAATTGCTATCATTATTACCACTATTGTTCAAAGTATATAGCAAACCCTGCAATTCTTCAGCACTTGAACAAATGAAAAAAATGAGGAAGAAAACATTCCTGTGTTCACATTCTTCTTACAGTCTATATAGATAAGCCAGCTGTGAATATTTTATATTTTTATACAAGATGAGAAATGACCCTTAGTATAGACACCTTGAGTCTACATTTGTGTCTATTCATTTTTATGCCCCTTAACCTTGTCTTTCTAGGCCACAGAGTACATCTGGAGATGCTTATGACATTTTTAATAAATATTTCCTTTTGTGTCATGAAAGACATGTCAAATTAGATTGTCTTTTCTGAATTTTGTATTGATTTATTCAAGCAACATGGATTAATGACTGTAATGTTTTCTTTTCTTTTTGTGGTACTGCAGTTTGAACCCAGGGTCTTGTGCATACTTTGTAAGCTCTTTACCACTGAGATACACACCCATTCCTTTTAAAAAATGCTTTCTGTTGAGACAGGGTCTCACTAAGTTACACAAGTTGCCTTTGGCTTCAAACTTATGACCTTCCTGCTCTCATCTCTGAGTCACTAAAATTACAGGTGTGCACCACCATGCCTAGCTAAATTAATAGAACTTTCAACTCAATTGTGAGTATCAACACAAATCTTGAAAAAATATAGATGAAAATATTCTTTTTTATTGTGCACATTGATCAAAATGGTTACAAAAGATACATGTAGAAAAAGGTGAGTGGTGTTTGCTATTCTGAATTTCCTTCTAAACGTATGTTTAAAAAAGATATAAAGATAAAGAGAATATTTTTTCAATAGTTTCCATGTGATAAAATTAATGAGATAATAATGCTCTAAACGCCTGCAGTTGTAGCACTGTGGCATCTGATCCCATCAGATCTCAGAAGCTAAGCAGGGCTGGGCCTGGTTAGTACTTGGATGGGAGACTGCCTGGGAACACCAGATACTGCAGGCTTGGGAGAAGGACTGGGCAACCCACTCCCAAAAATCACTCTGCCATTGAAAACCCTATGCATGATAGAGAAGCACTGAAAATAGTGTTTCGCCTGCCGTAAGTAGGGTCACTATAAGTTGGATACCGACTCGATAGCATCTAACAACAACAACAAAAACAGTGCCCTAAAAGTTTATTGTATGTAATTAATTAACTTCTCTCCTATGCATTTATAATAATACAATGATGAAACTACTTCAGGGGACTGAAAATACAGTTAACTCCATTATTTTCTGTGTTATTTATTGTTCAGATGAAGGACCTGGAGTAGGTAAGTTTCTGTAGGAATTCTCCACTTTTTCTGTATTTGAATATTTGTTTTTAAGTAATCTAGGCTTAAAGAGAGGAGCCCCTTAAAATAGGATAGAAGCAGAGACAAGGTGATTATTTTACTCTTTTAAATTAGCACATATCAATTGAACAGGAAGAAAAGAACATAGCATTTTGATTGTAATTGATGAAACCAAACCTCAGAGAAGACACAGTAACAAAACATTCAAGGAAAAGACAAATATCTATCTACATACATATATATGAAGAAGATCAAAGACAGACAAGGCAAGAGATATCAGAAGACATGAAAAATATCCAAGGATGTTGAATTGATGTTACTAAAAACAAGAAATAGTAATGGAAAAGAACAAAGGAAAAATGCCAAAAGCACAGTAACAGTAGAATGCAGAGATGGTGTCTGGAGGACTTTTAAAATTTCACATTAACATTTTAAGGTAATTCTGTATGTGCATAAAAATGCTGCAACTCTGGGAGGGCAATTAGTGTAAGAGCAAGTTGAGTTCCACTCTTTGAGGCTCTCTAAAGGTATAACATTGCTATAAGTCATGTCACTTTGAAAAGAATACTAAACACTTGAGGAGAGTTGTACTATAATAGTACACGGCAAGCTAGGATGTTACAGTGTGAATTCCTGTAATGTAAACATTGGTCTATATAGTGATACATCCCCAAAGTAGCAGGAATAGAGGTCTTATATTTAAATATAAATAGTAAGAAGAAGAATATAAGTAAACTAAGAATAGTAAGGGGGCTGGAATTTAGCTCAGTTGGTAGAGCACTGCTCTGCAGTCTCTAACATCCAAAAATGGGAGAAGGACATGGCAATGTACTCCTGAGGCAATCTAGAAAAAACCAGCCATTAAAAACCCTGTAACTATCACTATGATTGAGACGCGACTTGATGGCACCAAACAACAACAACAGCAAGAATAGTAAAGCCTGTAACTGTACCACTATGGTGTCTGATATTGTCAGATCTTGGAAGCTAAGCAGGATCAGGCCTGGTAGGTACTTGGATGAGAGACCTCCTAGGAACACCAGGTGCTGCAGGCCTGGGAGATGGACCTGGCAATCCACTCCCCCAAAACAATCAGCCATTGAAAACCCTATGAATAGCAGGGAAGCACTGAGAATAGTGTTCTGTCTGTTGTACATTGGGTCACTATGAGTCAGACACTGACTTGATAGCCCCTAACAACAATAAGAAGTAGAACATTAAGCAGGCTGGGGTTTAGCTCAGTTGGTAGAGGGCTTGCTCTGCATAATCCGCAGCACTGCAAAAATGGGAGAAGGATGTGGAAGCCCACTCCCAAAACAATAAACTATTGAAAACCCTATGAAATAGCAGAGAATCACTGACATAGTATAAGGCATGGCACAGTGTCAAAGAGTGTTTTATTCTGTTGTACATAGGGTCACTATGAGTCAGATCCAACTCAATGTCAAGTAACAACAAAAACAAGAATATTAAAGACAGAAACAGACACTTAACCATTTACAAAATGCATTATAGGACAGCAAGTCTAGAAAAGAACAGCTAATCTTTTTTTTGCACAAATTTGGAAATATTGAATTTGGCATCTGTTAAATTATTGAACATTACACAGTGCTAAGTCATAGCATATTCATTAATTTATGTATTCATTAAATCATATTTATTGAATTTTTCCTACATTCCAAACATCTGAGTGTTGAGTGGGGACTTGAGTAGTGGCTAAGATTGAAAAGCCTCATGTTTTTTGAGCCAGGTGCTCTTGTATATGCCTGTAGTCCCAGCAATTGGAAGGATGAGGCAGGAGGATCATAAGTCAAGCCAGAGGCAGCCCACATAAGTTAGTGAGACCCTGTCCCAAGAAAAAAACAAACAAACAAAAAAGCTGGGAGGTTGGCAACACAGAGTTAGAGACCTTGCTCAGCATTTGTGACACTCTAGCTAAAATCCCCAGTACTAGAAAAAATATTTTATGTTTTCAAGGAATTTACAAGAGAGTGTCTTTCAGAGAATGAAAAAAAATATAATATTTAGTCTATACTAACATTCAGGTCATTACAAATACTAAAAAGAATAGGGAAATAGTATAAACAGATAGAAAATGTAGGCTACTTTGATTGTTTAGACAAGGTAAGACTTCTTTAAGAAGATTAAGCAGACACCTGACTCAAATATCTAATTTGAATAAAACATGTATAAGAATATCTGAGAAATATTTGAGAAATACATAAAACTAATGTCTGAGGTAAGGTTATTTTAGGAAGAGGAAACTGCAGATGCATTGCTATGATGAGGAAATAAACTTATGACATTTAATGAATAGTAAAGTCCCAGAGTGGCTGGGCTGATGTGAGTAAACTATATACCCGGTAAGAGATGATTTAAATATGGCGGCACAAGGTATATCTAGAAGGATCTTAAAGACGATAGTGAGGATCTTTTTTATTCTAAATATGAAGAAAATCTCTGGAGGGTTTTGAATGTAAATTTGGCCTGACTCATTTTGAGAAAAGAGTGGGAGGGAGTGAAAAGGAAAGAGAATAGTCCAAGAGCTGTGGGATATACCAAACTAGTTGATGTTAGTTATTTGTATAAGGCTGATTTATGTGGATGTAGGAAGAAGTGGTTGGAGCTGACTTACATGCCTTACTCATGGCCTGGGGAAAAGAGTAAAGTAAAGAATCAGGAATGACTCTCCAAAGAGAGATGAGGGAGATTTTGGTCAAGCAAGAAATTATTCATTATTTTTGGACATGTTAGATAACTTATGCCTAGTCAAAATGTCAAAAAGAAAGTTGGGTACAAGTGTCAATTTCAGGAGAAAAATCTAGGTTTGAGATAAAAATGGACAGTCATCAGCATAGAAATATATTTAATGCCATGGAACTGGATGAGATCATTTACAGATGTAATGTACATGGGGAATAGAAGAGGAACAAAGTTAACCTCTATGTACTCCAAAGTAAAAGAAAAGAAAGGCAAAATCATTAAAGATGAGAAAAAAATTGCCAATAACATAAAAATAAAATTTGGAAATGTGGCATCCTCAAAGCTTTATAAATTTAGTGATAGAACAATAAAGGTGGCTTTAACTATTTTAAATCCTGCTTTGGGGTAGGAGGCTTGATAACTGATCACTACATATGTCACGTTAGAAGAAGCTTTTAATTTTGACAAGAATATTTCCCAGGATGTGATGGAGATAAAAGTCTAAAAAAAGGGAGGTAGGGTTGCCCAAACAAAGGTAGAATACAGGGGGAGGAAGTAGGAAATTCATGTGTAGTCAAAAAATTTGGGCAGTAACTGGAAAGAGACTGAGGGAATTGAGGGAATTTCTTTTTAACAACAAAAGGATGGGTTACATCATTATTTTGACAGAAAGAAATAAATTTAAAATATAGGAGAGGGATCATATAACTACAGTAGAGAAACTTCAGATTTCAAGGTAGGAAAGAATTTCAGAGGACCAAACTGGAAGGTTTGACCTCAGGTAATAATAGGGACAATTTGTTAATAGAAAATTTAGGACATAAAGTAATTAAGAACAAATGGAAGTAGCTTTCCCTTTTCTTGGTGCAAAGTAATGAGGGCTGGAAAAGAGTGAGAAATGTGAATTTTTCCTGTGTGAAGATCAGAAAAACTAGGAGTGATATAGGATTCTGAAGGCCCAGTTGATATTTGAATTCCTATGTTGTTAGGTGCCTTCCAGTTATGTCTGACTCATAGCAAGTATATGTACAACAGATGAAACACTCCCTGATTCTGTGCCAGGCACATGATCTTTTTTATGTTTAAGCCCATTGTTGCAACCACTGTATCAACTCATCAGTGGAAAGTCTTCCTTTTTGTTCATTGACCTGCCCCTCTTTGAAAAATGATATCCTTCTCCAGGGATTGGTCCCTTCTGACTATATGTCCAAAATAAGTAAGACACAGTTGAACCATCCTTGATTCCAAGGAACACTCTGGCTGCACTTTTTCTAGGACAGATCTATGGTATTTTTTTTAGTCCATGATATCGTCAATATTCATCTCCAGCACCACAATTCAAAAGCATCAATTCTTCTGTCTCCCTTATTCAATGTTAAATTCTCACAATCATATGATGCCACTGAAAATACCATGGCATGAGTCCTGTGCCCCTTTCTCTTCAATGTGACATCTTTCCTTAAATCATTTTAGAGGTATTTTGCAACAGCTTTACCCAATGCAATGCATCTTTTGATTTCTTAACTTCTGCTTTCATGGGTGTGAATTGTCGAACCAAGTAAAGCAAAATCTTGGACAACCTCAATCTTTTCTCCATTTAACATGAAGCTATATACTGAACCAGATGTAAGGAAAATGTTTTGCTGATGTTGATGTACAATTCATGTTGAAGGCTGTGTTCTTTGGTCTTCATCAGTAGATGTTTCAAATCCTCTTCTGCAAGCAGAGTTGTGTAGTCCACATAGCACATGTTGTTAATGAGTCTTCCTTCAACCATGATGCCACTTAATTCTTCATAAAGTCCAGTTTATTGGATTATTTTCTCAGCATAAATATTGAAGAGGTATAATGAAAGAATACAGCCCTGACACACAACTTTCTGGATTTTAACCCAGGCATTATTTCCTTATTCTGTTCAAATGACTGCTTACTTTTCCATGTACAGATTCCTCATAGGTACAATGAAATGTTCTGGTATTTCCATTCTTTGCAAAGTTATCCATGGTTTATTGTGATCCACACAGTCAAATTTCTTTGCATAATCAATAAAACATAGATAGAAATCTTTCTGGTGTTCTCTACTTTTGGCTAATATCCATCTGATATCATTGGTGATATCCCTGATTTCATTACTTTTTATGAAGCCAGCTTGATTTTCTGGTAATTCCCTGTCTGTATATTGCTGCATTCCCTTTTAAAGGATGTTGCTGTTAGGTGCCATCAAGTCTGTATCCTACTCATAGTGACCCTACATACAACAGGCAAAACACTATTAGTGCTTCTCTGCTATTCATAGGGTTTTCAATGGCTGATTGTCTTTTGGGAGTGGGTTGCCAGGTCCTTCTCCCAAGTCTTCAGCACCTGGTATTCCCAGGTGGTCTCCCATCCAAGTACTAACCAGGACTGACCCTACTTAGCTTCTCAGATATGATGGGATCAGATGTCTCAGTGGTACAGCTGCAGGCATTTTTAAGGATATTCAGTAACATTTAGTTTGGGTGTGATATTAATGATATTGTTCAATAAATTGTACATTCATGTGGATCCCCTTTCTTAGAAACAGGCACACATATGGATCTCTTACAGTCAGTTGGCTAGGTAACTCTTTTCCAAATCTCTTAGAAAAACATGTTAATACCCCCAGTGCTGCATCTGTTTGTGTTGAAACATCTATATTGGTATTCCATCAATTCCTGGAGGCTTGTGTTTTGCCAATTCCTTCAAGACAGCTTCCACTTCATCCTTTAGTACCATTTGTTCCTAATCATATGCAACCTCCTGAAATGGGTGGTCGTCCACCAATTCTTTTTGTTATAATGACTCTGTGTACTCCTTCCATCTTCTTTCGATGTTTTGTGCATCATTTAATATTTTCCATGTAATATCCTTCATCATTAACACATGAGGTTTGATTTTTTTCTTCAGTTCCTTAAACTTGAGAAGAACTGAGCATGTTCTTCCCTTTTGGTTTTCTATATCTAGGTATTTGCACATGTCATTATAATATTTGATTTTGTCTTCTCAAGCTAATCTATGAAATCTGTTTAGTTCTTTAACTCTTTAGGTCTTCCCTTTATTTTAGCTGCTTGATGTTCAAGGGCAAGGTTCAGAGATTCTTTTGATGTGTAATTTGGTCTTTTTTCCTGTCTTTTTAATAACCTTTTACTTTCCACATGAATAATATCTTTGATGTCATGCAATAACTTGTGTAGTCTTTGATCATTAGTGTCTAACATATCAAACCTCTGAACTCAAGTGGGATATACTTAAAGTCATACCTTTGCTCTAGGACATGTGTTCTGATTTTCTTCAATGTCAGTTTGAATTTGCATGTGAGCAGTTGATGGTCTGATCCACAGTCAGCACTGTTCTTGTTCTAACTACTGATATTGAGATTTTCCATTGTCTCTTTCCAAAAATGTAGTCAGTTTTTATCCTTTAAATTCCATCTGGTGACTTCCATGTATATAGTTGCTACTTATTTTGGTGAAAAAATGTATTTACAATGAAAAGGTCATGGGTCTGACAAAATTCTATCATGCAATCTCTAGCATTGTTTCTGTCACCAATGCCACATGTTCTAAGTATGGAGGAGCCTTCTTTGTTTCAAACTTTTGCATTCCAGTGACAAGTTATTATCAGTGTGTAGGACCTCCCTCCCCATGGCCTGGACCAGGCTAGCTCTCCTCCACTGACTAGATCGTGACCCCACACTGAGTGGGACTGGCGAGGTGCAGCAGATGGAGTCAAGGATGGACAGCTTTGGGATGCCTTTAGTACAAATTTTATTGTACAGCTCCTGTAAGGAAATAAAGCCTTCAATTCCACCCTTCAGGATAGCAGAGGTATCATGGCTCTGGCCTTGGAGGCAGCCATCCAAATCCCAGAAACCCAGATGTCCTCTGTGTAGGTTGGCTTCTCTTTCGCTGCTATTGGTTCCTGATGGTCTTCATCTCAGTCTGGCAAAGGAGTGGCCTCTGTGAGGAAAGGCAGTCTTCTTTCTTGATCCAGTGAGTACGACCTCTGTGATGATGGGGCGGCAGGACTGTGTGGTGGTATGGCACAGCTCAGATGATGATGGAATGGCTTAGCAGTGGAATGGTGACTGAGTGCCCTCTGCATTATCCTTATATAGTCTTAAAGTAACAGGTTCAACTGCTTCAAGATGGTGGTTATGACAGTCAACCAATCATATGGGGGCATGAGGGTCTGGGCACAACCAATTAGGAGTGACACTCAAATCACTGGGGGCCATCTTGCCTCAGGCCATAGATAAGACTTGGGCCAGATAGGCCCCTATCCAAACCATGCTTCCTCTCTATCCCCTGGAGATTCCCTACATCAGTATATTTTGATTGCATGTTTGATCAATTTCCCATTGTCTAAGCTGGTAAAAATCTTCACTATCTTCATTTGTAGCCTAAGTGGTGGATGCATAAATTTAAATAATATTCATATTAACTGGCCTTCCTTGTAGGGATATGGATGTTATTCTATCACTAACAGCATTGTACTTCAGGACAGATCTTGAGATGTCTTTTTTGATGATGAATGCAGCCTCATTTCTCTTTAATCTGTCATTTCTGCCATAGTAGACCATATGATTCAAAATGGGCATTCCCAGTGTAAGCTAGAATGTTGATGTTTATGCACTCCATTTCCCTTTTGATCATTTCTAATTTTCCTAGATTCATACTACATACATTCCACATTCCAATTATTAATGGATTTTTACAATTGTTCCTTCTCATTTTCTGTCATGCCATATCAGCAAATAGAGGACTCTGGAGCTTTACACTATTATTATTATTTTTTTATTAAGGTAGACTCTACTTTGAGGAGGCAACTCTTCCCATTTTAAGTGCCTGCCATCCTGGGGGGCTCATTTTTCTGGCACTGTATCTGACAGTGTTTCTCTGTTATTTGTAGGATTTTCAATGGCTAATTGTTTCAAGAGTAGGTTAGTCATCTCCTTCTTTCTTGTCTGTCTTAGTCTAGACACTCAGCTGAAATCTGTCCACCATTGCTGATCCTGCTGGTTTTGGTAGCACTGATAGCACAGCTTTTAGCGTCATAGCAACACAAAAGCCCCCATAGTATGGCAAACTGACAGACACGTGTAGGTTAGCAAGTTATTTTCACAGATCCATGCAATTAAATTAGTTGTTTTCATTTTACATGCATGGCTTTGACTTTGTTTTGAACTTTGATTAAATATTCACCATTCACTCTAAAGAATGATTTGACCTGGTGCAAAATATTTATCCTCTCCATTCCCCATGTGAATATTAGGGATAATGTTTTCTGTCTTATAAAATGATGGATGAACTTAGAAGTAAAATATTCAATGCCATACCTATTAATAAAAGCATATATCCATTGTGAGTTATTACTAACTGGCATTATTTCCTTTATAAAAGTACTAAATAACCAGTGACTCTCTGTGAACTGAGTACTTGAAATATAATGAAAATATAGTTGTTAGAAAGGTAACTGACACTAGTAACCAGAAAACATGCTTATGATGTGCCAATTGGATAGAAGTTTATTTTGTCTCATCAATATGATGATAATTAAAGATTGGATCAGCTATTCAAGTATATAAACAGAAGGCAATATTCCCTTGAGGTTTTTTCTAATACCATCTTAATGTACATTTTTGTCACTGAGGTTGGAAAATAGTTCAATAGGCTTCATATCATAATTTCAAGTAAGAGGAGTGAAATATAATTTATGAGTGGTTAATGTGTGAGAGACCTGCAGCCATAACCCTGTGGTATCCAATCCCCTCTGGTCTCTGAAGCTAAACAGGGTTGGGCCTGGTTAGTACTTGGATGGGAGACCGCCTGGGAACACTAGATACTGTCGACGTGGGAGAAGGACCCGGCAACCCACTCCCCAAAATCAATCCACCATTGAAAACCCTATGAATAGCAGAGAAGCACTGACAATAGTGTTTTCCCTGCTGTACACAGGGTCGCTATGAGTCGGACACTGACTTCATGGCACCTAACAACAACAACGTGTGAGAGAGTGAGATATTGTTTCTGTGTGTGCATGCACATATGCCTATGTGTTTTAGTTAACCAAAGCATTAGCTTTCTTGAAAGAACCAATCTCTTGATTTGGTCTTCCTTCTCACTGAATTGAATTTCACAAGAGACCAGGTAGCCTAAAAGTTGTTATAAGGACAGATTTCACCATAATTAAAATTGATGTTTTCTTTATAAAGGAGTGTGGAATGCATAATTATGTGGCAGCTAATTGTGCCTATCACAGAGGGTCAAGACAAGCTCTTTTCCCTGGGAAAGCTCATTGTTTAGTGGAGAGGGAAATATATAAACTTGCATTCACAAATTTAAATGTGTATATTACATGGTAGAAGATGACAAATTACAGATAGTAAATTATAGAGCATATGTCACAAACAAAGGTGACAAAAATTAGCTATTTCTAATAGATTGCAGAGATCCTGGATCTGTGATGAGATCTGTGAATGCAACACAGCTTTTTGTTTCTTCAACAGAACCTGAAATCTGGATTTTGCATGACCTCTCCCATTTTTTAAAGGAATATAAGCTAATTTATTATGTTTTAACATGGAAGTTAAACATAAAATGTCTATGGCCTGGATTCAATACAATTGAACTCTGAGCTGTACATTTTTGCATTTTGAAATGTGACACAGATTTCAATAGGAATACCTAAAAATGTGAGCCTTTTTGACAAAGGAACTCATAGTACAGAACTTTGTTTTCCTTTAATAGTGCACAAAAATACAAGACACCATAGAATCATAAATTTTTATGATGGAAAGGGCCTAAGTACATAAATATCTTATTCAATCCTTTTATTTTACACCTGCAGAACTTGAGGCCCAGAGAAATAAAGGTACAATCAAGGCTACAAAGCAGAGCTTGAGAATCCAGGTTTCCCACTTCCTAGAACAGGGCTCTTCCTAGTTCAGCCACATCTTCATACAAGTCAAACAGGAGAGGGTCAGAACTGACAAGGCAATTGACCTAGTACACTGGGCTTGTGATGCAGAAATAATAGATAATGTTTTAAACGCTCCTGTCAATTTCCACAGTGATAATGCCAGGGAAGAAGAAGAGTTTCTGGAGATTGTGAAAATAACTCCATTGAAGGCTATTTCACAGCCTTTGAGTCAATAATTAATTCTGCCAACAGGTAGTCCTGCTATCCTTCTCTGAAGGTCATGCAGTTTCTCAGCTTTTATTAAAGATTTTATGAAAAAGAAACAAATGACCCCCAAGTAAGCTCATATCAAGGACTTTCTTATACTTCAGCGTTTGCACTGGGTTGTTTCCAAACAATCCTGTATCTCTTTCTAAATCTGTAGGAAAGATATAATATTGAAAGTCTTTGAGTCATTAAAAGTTTTTTAAAGTCTTGATTGCACGAATATCTATTCTGAGAATGGGATAAATTATATTTATTTCACTGACTTTGCTCAGGATGAGAAAGCTGCAATAGATTATAGAAATATTTTCATCAGAATGGATTAATTTAAGAAAATAACTGATTAAGCATTTCAGGAATTGATCATTTTAAAAGATATTAATTTATAATTCCTCATTTTTAGGATATTCTGATTACTCTTCTTTGTGAATTTTCTGATTTAACCAACCTACTAGTTCTCATTGATGAGAAATTTGTTGTTGTTAGGTGCCATTGAGTCCTATCTGACTCATAGTAGCCCTCACAGGGTTTTTGTTGGCTGATTGTTTTGGGATTGTTTCAGGAATGGGTTGCCACAACTTTTTCCCACTTTTGCAGTGCTGGGAATGAGAAACTTAGCCTCATATATTTTTTATCATGTGAAGTTTTACCTTTAAATGTATTCAGTGTATGTCAGAAACAAAGAAACAAACAAACAGCAAAAGTTAGAGACTACCCGGGAATTAAAGAGATACCCATCTGTTTAAGCTGCATAGTTTCTTATCTCCTAATTCCTAACTCAGAATTTACATTCTTGTTTTTCAATTTGATTGTTGATTTAGTTAAATTTAGCTCATCTCTTTTCAACCTTTATCTGTACATGATACTGATGCTGGTATAAATCTAGAGTTTACTTGTGATTTTCCTCCATGAATCTCCCTATTTGGGCCGCGCACAGCTCCACCAAAACCATCTTCAGCAGATGTAGATCTATTTGCGTGCTCTCTCTTTTTTTTAAAGCTCTCCAGGGAAGAAGAGTCCTCAAGCTTCTTTGGTAACCAATTCTAGTGTTTAATGGAACATGTCCATTCATCTATAATGATATTTGCAATTATACAGCACATTTCTTCTGAGTAGCTCTTGGCAATTTAAAATAGTATATCAATCCCCAAGACATTCCTAGAAGTAGGTGGTAAGCTTCATTATGCTCCTAGAGGGCACAACCAGTGTTCTTATACATGTTATATTCAGTGCTCATGACATGGGGAAGACTTTAGAAATGTTTAATAATCAGAATAATAACCTTATCAATGGATGGATTGAGAAAAAGTGTCTTTAGCTTCTGTTATAGTGCCCACTATGAGGGAAAAAAGAGAATTTCCGAATTATACAGACTGAGGATGACAGCGTTCTTATGCAAGTGTCTGGGACTTCTTTAATGCTTTATTTAAAAATTGTTGTTGTTTTTGTTCAGTGCCGTGGAGTTGAGTCCAACTCATAGTGACTCTCATAGGGTTTTCAATGGCTGACTGTTTTGGGATTGCCTCGGGAGTGGATTGCCAAGTCCTTCTCCCATTTTTGCGGTCCTGGGAGTTGAACTCGGGACCTCAGAGACTGTAGCACAGCACTCTACCAACTGAGCTAAATCCCAGCCCTTTGTTTAAAAATTGTTGTTGTTAGCCGGGCGAGGTGGCACATGCCTGTAATCCCAGCGGCTTGGGAGGCGGAGGCAGGAGGATCGCAAGTTCGAGACCAGAGGCAGTCTGCATAATTTAGTGAGACTCTGTCTCAAATAAACTAAAAAAATGGGCTGCGGGCGCAGCTCAGTGGTCCAGCACTTGCAGAGCATGCAGGTGTGAGGCCCTGGGTTCAACCCCCAGTACTGCAAAAAAAAAAAAAATTGTTGTTGTTGTCAGGTGCTGTTGAGTTGTGTCTGACTCATAGCAACCCTTATAGGGTTTTCAATGGCTGATTGTTCAGAATTGCCTTGGGAGTGGGTTGCCACTTCTCCCATTTTTGTGGTGCTGGGAATCAAACTCGGGACCTCAGAGACTGCAGAGTGGCCCTCTACCAACTGAGCTAAATCCCAGCCCTGTTTAAAAATTAGGTCCCTGTAAAAGCAGACAGTCCTGTCTAGAAACCCTCTGCACAAGTGTGATTTTTTGCCATAAGTTATGAGTATAAACATCCTGGGAGACAATAAAGTGAAAATAAGACAAGCTTTATCTTTTTGACGTCCCTTTACTCAGGGGACTTCCTGGCTATATCTAGGTCCTTATTGTATTGGAAAAGCCCATTTTGTATTACATTATATATTGTGCAAGGCTATGGAATTTTCAAATTTTTGCTAAGGAAAGTACTTCTGATTTGTGTCTCATCTTTTTTGGGTCCTGGTATGTCTGTGCAGTGCCATCAGGTACACATACTAAAATTTCTCACTATATCCTGGATCAAGAAATATGTTTGTATTTTATCAGGGAGTTTTTGATAGCAGGAACTTTGGTTCAAAGAATAAAAGGAGAAATTTCAAGGAAAATGACACAGATCAGTAGAAAGACATATTTTGGGGGAAGTTGTTTTTTTTCAGGGCCATTTTAATCATATTGCACCATCACCAACAGCAATGCTTATCTACGTAACCGTTGAATAGGAACAGTCATGAGCAGATGAGTTCACTAAAGCGGAAGACTCGTAGCTTTTGTTGCCGATGAAATTTTATTGCACTACCAAATTCAGTGGCCAGAAATCCTTGTTATGCTCAAAAAGATCTATAGATCTAAAACAGGTATTTTCTGGGACTTAGATGACTCCAGTCATGTGACTGTTAAGCTAGTTTACTAGCTAATTCTCTTACCAGTGGATATTGTGTTTTCAAAAGATGTGTGTGTGTGTGTGTGTGTGTGTGTGTGTGTGTGTGTGTGTGTGTGGTACTGGGGTTGAACCCAGGGCCTCGCGCCTGCATGCTTTGCAAGTGCTGGACCACTGAGCTGCTCCCCCAGCCCATTTTTTTTTTTTACTTTTTGAGACAGGGTCTCGCTAAGTTACGCAGACTACTTCTGGTGTGGAACTTGCCATCCTCCTGCCTCTGCCTCCCAAGCCTCTAGGATTACAGGCGTGGGCCACCGCATCGGCTAAAAGAAAATATCTTAGTTACACCCAGAAAATAGGTCTGAATCTAATATTTTTATATGTAGCTTGATTTTTCCCAGATGTTTGAAAATTTAATATTGAATTTCACTGGCTTGTGGGTGAGTGAATGTGTTTACTTAAAATAAATACAGTAGAGTGGGAGGGAAGTAGGAGGTAGGAGTATGTGTGTTTGTGTATGTGTGGGCTGTGTGTAAGAAAGACAGGGAGAGAAGCCACAGTTTTGAGTATTCCAACAAACTGTTTTAAGAGTGTTGTAGACAGGATGTAAATGGATCAACTTTTACCACTGTTCTAGGGAGCATAGGGCTGGGATTTAGCTCAGTTGGTAGAGCGCTGCGCTGCAGTCTCTGAGGTCCCAAGTTCAATTCCCAGCACTGCAAAAATGGGAAAAGGACCTGGCAATCCACTCCCAAGGCAATCCCAAAAATATTCAGCCATTGAAAACCCTCTGAGGGTCGTTATGAGTCAGATACTGACTCAACAGCACCTAACAACAACAACAACAACAGGGAGTATAGATTATAAAGCTCTTAAGTACCTTTCTTAGAGACATCATATGACTGAATGGAAAATGTGATTTCACTAAGACCTGTGGCCCCAAACATATTATGATACCAGAGGTTCTTATAGAGAAAGAAAGGAAAGAAGAGTTTCTGAGAGATGTTGTTGACAGAAAACATACATGAATTTTATCCAAATGGCAGCAGTAATGAAATGGATTGGAGTGGGGAGAGTTTGCTTGAGTGCCTGGTGCATTGAGACTCTGCTGGTAGTGAACACTATGAAATAACAGGAGTCATGCTAAACAATGAGTAGAGCAAATAAATGCAATGAATTACTCAAAAAGTTAATCACTGGCAAATCATAAAATTGTGATTATGACTTGTGCTGCACATTTGAGGTTGGTGTTAACCTGAGTATATCAGTAAAGTATTACTGTAAGTGAATAGACAAAGGATCTTTTGTGATCATGTCTTAGCCATCAGGCTAAGCTTGATATATAAGCAAAATGTGTCATCCAAGCTTTCATATCACTAGATACCAGGGGGGAAATATTATGTGGCCCATGGAAGTCCACATTGCAACAATTTCTTTGCTTTTTAAAAACTTACTTGTAGGTGGGATACTGAATATTCATTCCACATAAAAATGGTTTATATTAGAACACATAATATAAACGAGGGCACCTGTAACTTCAGAAATAAAATATATCTTATTTTCCTAGTTGTATTTCTCCCCTGAAATATCTGAACCATGTGTACATGTCAGTTACATGGTACTAGTTCCTATAAATCGATGGTACGAGTAGAACTTTCATGGATATTATTCAAATAATAGGATGCAGGTATAAATAGAAAGAGGCATTGCTTCCGATTGACAATCCTGATGTTGTGAGGAGAAAGGTAAACTGTCAGCCTGTGACACTAATGAACTATTTGGGTGAGTAAATAGATTCTCTGTGTGCAAAGCAAAGCATGTTGTTTTAAAGCTTATATTCATAATTAGACGTTGCTAATAATATTGGGCAATTTTATTTACATTGCCTTAGGCATATCAAATAATTAATGAATTTGGGGAAATAAGCTTTAATAATCAGACAATGAATCTCATTACAAATTCCAGATGTATGACTTTCATGCTCTGAGTTTGGTTGGGTAATTTAATTCAATTAAACTTCAGTTTATTATCTGAAAATGGGAATAAAACATCTTACCTTATAAGTTTCCTGCAAGTCTGATTCAGATAGTAATAACAATATACATCATCCTGTGTCTATAGCATGTTATATATTCTATAAATGGTAATTACTTGTTAATCAAACTGTTGAAAAACATCTAAAATACAGTGTTATAATATTTCTCTAAGCTGTGCACTAATTTTTTCCTAAGCAGAGAAACATTGACAATGGTACTAGGCATGGCATAGTGTCGGGGGAGTGTTTCATTCTGTTATACATAGGATTGTTATGAGCTGGACCCTAACTGATTGTACCTAACAACAACAACAGCAGCAACAATACTGTGCACTAATAGTAAGTTTTGATAAGATGAAATCTTCAGTGAGGAGTAAGATTTTTTTCCCAGTACTGAGGAGTTGGACCTAGCCACGCTCATACTTTGAAAGCAATACTCCACCATTATGCTTTTTAATTTTTTTATCTTAAGACAGAGTCTTGCTAAATTATGCCGACTGCCTCTGGCCTTGAACTTGTGATGCTCCTGCCTCTGCCTCCTGTGTCACCGGGAATACAGACATTCACCACCAGGTCCAGCAACAGAAATAAGATCTTGTATATTTGTAATTGATAATGTATAACACTATATACAACAATAATATAGGTGTTGAAGATAAAATTCCATAGCTCCAATATTCCCATTAAATAACATACAAATCTTAGTGCCTGGAGAATTTGATCTGAAAAATGCCCTATAAAGGATTATGATGATGACAAAATGAATTATGACTTTTATGTCAATATTATTTAAAGTTTTGAATGTAAATACCAGTATATACTTATCTCTCCTCACTTTATACAGATTTAGAGTAATTACTTTAAAACCCAGATTTTGGAGATGTGGTTAATTTAACAAAAGGAACAAATATAATAACGACCAGAGACCTTTTCACATCTATGTTCTTTGTAAAGAACTTATTGAAATTATTAAATTGATTGATAGACTGATTTTTCAATTTATTAGCTTATTTACTAACCTATTGGTAATTCAACAAAGGTGACTACTTTGTGATTTAGAGAAAGGAGGATGACGATGGAGTATACATGAAACTATAAAGGGAATCACAGTATTGAGACAGAAGCATATAGGAAGAAAGTCATCTCTCTTGTTGAAAATGTTTTAGAAGTACAATGCAGCCATTCATTTGGAGCCATTGTGTCATGTTCCTAATTTTGCCTTTGATCTATGGTCTCTTTACACTACCTCACCAGGCTGAAAATGTTTCTCCTAAGCTTTAACCATTGATTTTTCAAATTTCAGTCTCTATCCTCATTGGGGGAATTCTGGAATGCATAGTTTCCTACTTATCCTAATCCCTGAGCATCCCTGCTCCTAGTTCTGTCTTTTGAAGTTTATACCTCTTCCTGTGTGTGTCCAATAGCACGTGGAATATCCCTACTTCAGCACTTCTAGGTCTAGATCCTCCCCTACAAGGGAAACATTTTGCAAGTCAAGATCATGTCTTAGTGATTGCAGAATTCACAGTGGGAAAAAACCTCACATCCAGTAGTAGTAGTGCACATCAAACTAATTTCTACAGTTCCTTCCTATATCTTTGTTTCCATTGACAAATTTAACTATGTCCAGTAAATTTGCCTTCTAAACTTTTCCCCAAATTTTCCCCTTATATTTTATTATGTATGTTGGATAAACAAATAGTTGGCTAAGTGAGCTACTGAATAAATTAAGCCCCTCCATACATAAAATGGAGTTTGTTAGAAACCATTTCAAAATTCAAAATCAAGCAAACAAACATGAAGGCCTAAGTATACAAAGAGCTTATGTACATGGAAGCAGAAGAAGCTTGTCAACTGGCTTTCAGGAGAATCAGGAGTTGGCCATTAGTTTTTGGCTTCTGAGCCAACACCATTTGAATTTTCAGATGACACTTTTTCTGGTTACTTTATATAATGGCTTTCTTGTAGTGATTTAAATTTTTTTTTTTCCCCCATCATTTGGGTATGTGTTTCCTGAGTATGTGGTTCTGGGAGTCTTCTACAAATGAAGATTGTGTTGGGAAAGTCACACTTTTATTTGTTGTCTTTCAATTAATCTGACTGTTTCTGAGCACATACCTTCCTACCAGTTTACACTGCACAAGGCCTTTGAGAGTACACTGCACCTCTTCAGAGTTCTGCAACTCTGAAGCCTCCTCCCTTACATTCGACCTCTCTGATCTTCAACATTTATTAACAGCCTTGCATTAGTCATCAGTAATCCCACGCTTTCTCTGCAATACATTTTAATTTCTTAAAAATCTCCTGGGCACAGATCCTCCCACACTTTTTGTTCCATCTGTTCTGATCATTATATTCTTTTTATTACAAGTTGTATTAGTTTATTATTAGTTTAATAGGCCCTAGAACTAAGAAAGGCAAATACCTATTTTGCTCAAATTAGCATATTATTCTAGAAATTTCTACCTCTTCCTGTGATTGTTTAAGCATTTGTTTACTTTCTGGAACCTGCTGGGGGATTATACTAAAAATCACAAATATCAGATTGAACATAATATAAGGACTTTTTCACATACTCTCATTATAACCAAGGATCTTAGAACTTTTCTGCTGATACTTAGATATCAGCAGTCACTATGCCCTGTGGAGATGGAGATAATTTGCATACATAGAGGTCAAGTGAAATTATTTGAGTTTTATTCTGTCTTCCATACTGTCTAAATTGTTCCCGAATCTCTATGTTCTTTTTCTTGCCTCAATTTTCTGCTATAATTTTCCTAGCTAGATAATGAAATAAATCCTATACTCTTGGAAATAGTACTGTGGTATACATTATCATTATTTACTTTCAGAATTTTGGATGGCTCTGGACTATTTTCAGGAGATTCAAAAAATTAATCTTAAAATTAAGAGCCAACTTATGGTTGCAAAGTAGTTTGCCCATTATCCTATTGAGACTGGTTACTGCTAACATTTTCTTTTCATTTTTCTTTTGTTTTTCTTTTTTTACTTTTCTTTTGAAGTACTAGGTTTGAATTCAGGGCCTCAAGACAAGTGCTCTACCTCTGAGTCACACCCACAGCCTCATTAAGTCTAGTAGGCTGCCTCTGGGCTTGAACACTCAGTTCTCCTGTCTCTACCTCCCGAGCCAGTGGGATAATATAATATAATATAATATAATATAATAGGCTTTCATGTCAGTGCCCACTGTTTGCTTGTTAGAAGGCATAATCTACCTCACTAGGATATAGAACAACTTACATCTTATGTAGAGACAAACTTCATTCTACCATGAGTCAGACGGTAGGAATCAGCTTTAGTTCAGATTTCTTTCATTAATGTTTGTGTGTCATTTCCATATGATATCCCAGGAAGCAAATGGCTGGTTTTCTTTTTAACCTGGCTATAGGCACAAGCAAAGTTATATTTAGCTTTCACCCTTCAGTTCACTTTTAATGCTCCAGTTTTGATGGAAATGACAAAATACTTTATAATTACTATTTGTCAGTTTGTCATCTCCTTCAATATCTTCCTTTCCTTTAAAAACTACTGCTCATGAAAGAGCTTTCATCACTTCTCACAATTATAAAACAATGCAATCCTTTGGTCACCATGCATTTGCTCATACTGTGCTGTCCTACAGGGTACCGATTCATCCTGGCTCCCAATATTTACCTGTGAAACGAGTTCCCTATATTCAATATCCAGTAAAAATGTTATCTCCTTCATAAACCCTTTCCTAGTGCTCCCAACAAGAAATAACCACTTGCTTACAAACTCATTGTATAATTTCCTATTATAAACAATTAGTAAGATATCTGCTATTCTTTCTCAGATGACAAGTCCTTCAAATACCAGATTCTTCAAATATCATTATTCTGTGTAACAGGGCTTCAAAGCCACAAAAAATTGGATTCAAGTTCAGATGCAGGATATACTCAAGGTCATACCTCAGTAGCTGGAAAATATGGCATTGGTGACAGAAATGATGCTGGAGATCACATGACAGAATTTTGTCAGAATAATTACCTTTTCATTACAAATACATTTTTAACCAAAATAAACTGTGATAATACACATGGAATTCACCAGATGGCACACAAAGGAACCAAATTGACTATATTTGTGGAAAGAGACAATGGACAAGCCCAATATCAAATGTTAGAATAAGACCAAATGCTGATTCTAGATCGGACCATCAATTGCTCATATGCACATCCAAATTGAAACTGAGAAAAACTGTATGTATATTATACAATAATAATAACAGTATTAACAGTGATACAATGGATTACATTACTGTAACAAAACACTGAATGATTTCCCATGTAGAATATACAAATTATCCTGTTTAATCTTCATTACTCTAGGAGTGAGGCACCAGCATAAGACAGCAAGAGTTTTAAAACTATTGATCTTTATTTTTAAACTTAGTTCTATTCTAATTCACCTGGACATTTTTTCCTTTTCAAATATAAATAGATAAATATAGGACTTGCATATCATAAATTGGGGCTGGGATTTAGCTCAGTTGGTAGAGCGCTGTGCTGCAGTCTCTGAGGTCTCGAGTTCAATTCCCAGCACTGCAAAAATGGGAGAAGGGCCTGGCAATCCACTCTCATGGCAATCCCGAAACAGTCAGCCATTGAAAACCCTACGAGGGTCGCTATGAGTCGGATACCGACTCGATGGCACCTAAAAACAACAACAACATATCATAAATTATTAATAAAAATATTATGTGAAACTATGATTGAAATGGCCTGCAGCCATAGCCCTGTGGAATCCGATCCCAGCAGATCTCGGAAGCTAAGCAGGGCCGGGCCTGGTTAGTACCTGGATGGGAGACCGCCTGGGAACACCAGGTGCTGCAGGCTTGGGAGAAGGACCTGGCAACCCCCTCCCAAAAATCAATCTGCCATTGAAAACCCTATGAACAGGAGAAAAGCACTGACAATAGTGTTTCCCCTGTTGTACAGAGGGTTGCTATGAGTCGGACACTGACTCGACGGCACCTAACAACAACAACAACAACGATTGAAATAATGACACTTCATTTTAAAAACAATTCTATTAAATTTAGTTCTCCAAACTGCTAAACAAACTGAATTTTTATTTATTTCCTATAATATTTCTTCTTGCAGTGAGTGACAGAGTACACATTTTTGTTGTTGTTTGGTGCCGTCTAGTCAGGTCCAACTCATAGTGACCCTATGTACAACTTAACAAAACATTCTCCAACACTGTGCCATACCCAGCACTGTCTCAGTGCTTCTTTGCTATTTTCATAGGGTTTTCAATGGCTGATTTTTTGGGAATTGTTTTGGGAGTGGGCTGGCACTCCCTGTTTATGCAGTGCTGGGGACTGAACCCAGGGCCTCAGAGTGTGTAGAGAAGCACTCAACTAATTGAGCTAAATCCCAGCCCAGGGTATACATTAATATCACAAAAAGATTCAACATTTGACACCTTAGAATGGCCTTGCTGGCTCTTTTTTCTAGAATATTTTCTAGAAAATATGGTGCATTTTAAAATGAAACCCTTTCTGGTAATCCTCCTATGAACAAAATTTAGAGGGGGCACATCTTTGCCTATAGAATTAGATATTGTATTTGTTAGGATATTGGATTGTCACTTGAAACTGAGACTCAAAATAAAATAATTCACTTCAAGTAGGATTTATTTTGAACTTATATAAAAGTTGAACTAATTTGATAGTTCTGCTCCAGTATGTTATCAGAGGCCCAATGTCTTTCTGTTTGTTTCTTCTGTCATTTCTAAGGGGTCGTGTTTACCTATAGAGCTCAGACTAGTTCACTCTGATTACCGACAGCAGACAGTGGAGGGGTGAGGAAACAGGAGCACTTTTCCTTTAGGGCACAATCTAGTATATCTATATACCACTTTCCTAATATTTCATTTCCCAGAACTTACTCATATGGCCACACCTCTCTATAATGGATGCTATGAAATATAATCTTTATTCTAGATGATCATAGGGTGATTTAGACATTTGAATATTATAGAAGGAAGAGAGGGGACATATATGTTGGAGGACAAATAGCAGTTTTTCCAGTATATGACTTGATGATCATGTATTTGCTTACATGCTGAAGAAACTTGCTGGTAAATTCAATGATTTATTCATATATATATATATACACACACACACACACACATATATATATATATACATACATATATATATATAATATGAATATACGTCTGACTAATCCAACATAAAACCTAAAGTCAATTGCAAAGCATATTACTCATTCTTAAGTAAGATTCAGATATTTAAGTTGGATTTGTAATTGGTGTCTGATTTGGAATCACAAAGAAGTGATGGCCTCTTATCTAAGACATGTTTTCTTGCAAGTGAATACTGGCTCCAACTGTTCCATTTTGGAGTGGATGTTTAAATATACATTCATAAACTCTAACCTTACCTAAAAACTTTTAAAATGCCAAAAATCATAGAGTTCACAGAGTATTTTGTACATAGGATGAAACTTTGTCAGTACTTTAAAATGGAGTGTATGGATAGAATGACTTTGACATATAAAACAAAAGATTTTGTTAAAGTGATTAAACTTTATTTTTTGCATTTCTGTGAGAAAGATCAGAAGAACAGTTTCCCTTTGTCTAGGAGAAAAGAAGACAAAATGAAAATTGCACTGTGATCTGAAGAAATGAGGTTTGATGGACAAGTAAGAGAGACTGTAGAAGCAGGAAGGAAAAATGTTTGTATCAAGTATCCAGGGATGACAGAAGAGACTGCGAAGGGCAAAGTGAAGTTTTATTTTGTTTTGTTTCTTGTGATTTTTTTCTTCCTTGCAATGCTAGGGGATTGAACCTCAAGCCTCACATGCTAGGCAATTCCCCAACCCCTGAGGTGCACCCCAGCTTCTTTTATATTTTTTAGTTTGAAAGAAGGTCTCATTAAATTGTGCAGAGGGCTTTTGGCCTCGAACTCTCAATCCTCCTCCTTCAGCCTTCCAAATTGTTGGGATTATAGGGATGTGCCCTTGTGCCATGCCTGAACAAAGTGAAGAGTTTAAATTTTATGTGACATTACCAATGGTAAATAGATAATATAATAACATTTTAAAAAGCTTTTCTTAGACAAGATATGACTGCATAGCCCAGGCTTGACTTGAACTCGTGGGCCTCCTTCCTCTACCTCCTCAGTGCTGTAATAATAGGTATATATCAATAAACTAGGCATGAAAGTTTATTTCTGCATGCAGTGACTTTCCTATTTCTAAATACTTTTATTCAATCAAACCACATCATAACACCTCTTGCAATTCATTTGTTCTATATATGCTTGGTAAATGGATAGATAATATGCATCATCAGGCTTTTTCAATACACTATTGTGAACCTATTTGGTTACTATGTGATTACAGAAATGAGATAATAATACTTATCCATTCCTCTCCTTGTATGAATTCACAATTAGATTTTAAAAATTCAAATGTAGATATAACTTATCAGGAAGAATTAAAGTTGGACATGTACACACTATACTTAACAGAAAATTTGAAGAATAGCCTTTGGAACTTTTATTTTTATTTTCTGCTATAACTTATTTTCTGCTATAACTTATATTCTGCCTAACTTATTTCTTTGAATGAGACTGGTTACTTAGCAACAACATTCTTTCCTCAGAGATCTTACTAAATACTTTTAAAGGTGGCATGATGGCAAATATTATAATCTGGAAAAATAAATGTACTATGGTTTAAAAAGAAGAAGGCTCAGTACTTGAAAATAAGGCACATGTGACAGAAACAATGCTAGGAATCACATGATGGAATTTAGTCAGATCAATGACTTTTACATTGCAAATACATTTTTTGAACAACATATACAATGATTAGACACATGGAAGTCACCAAGTGGATCATGGAGGAGACAAATTGACTATATTTGTGGAAAGAAATGGTGGAAAAGCTCAATATCAAAAGTCAGAACAAGACTGGGCACTGATTGTGGATCAAACCATCAATTGCTCATACATGTGTTCAAGTTGAAACTGAAGAAAATAGGGACAAATGTAGAAGCACCAAAGTAAGACCTTAAGTATATCCCACCTGAGTTCAGAGACCTTCAGGAATAGATTTGATGAGTTAAACAATAATGCTCTAAGACCAGATGAGTTGTGGCTTAACATCAAAGATATCACTCATAGGAAAAGCAAAAAGTTATTAAAAAGACAGGAAAAAAAAGAAAAGACCAAATTACATGTCAAAAGAGACTCTAAAACTTCCCCTTGGATGTTGAGCAGCTTAAGGAAAAGGAAGATATCATGAATAAAAAGAACTAAAAAGAAGATTTCAAAAGGCAGCTTGAGATGACAATATCAAATATAATGAAGTGTGCAAAGATCTGGAGATAGAAAACCAAAAGGGAAGAATTTATTCTGTTTTTCTCAAGATTAAGGAATTCAAGAAAATATTCAAGCCTCAAGTGGCAATAGTGAAGGGATCTACAAAGAAAATATTAAATGACACAGAAAATATCAAACGAAGATGGAAGGAACACACAGAATCATTATACCAAAAGGAATTGGTGTATGACCAACCATTTCAAGAGGTAACATATGATCAGGAACCAATGGTCCTGAAGGACAAAGTGGAATCTTCCTTGAAGGAACTGGCATAACACAAGGGTGCAGAAATTGATGCAATACCAACTGATAGGTTTCAATGCAGAGATGCAGCACTGAAGCTGCTAACATGTTTGTGCTGAGAGATTTGGAAAACCGACAGCTACCAGGCCCACTGACTGGAAGAGATCCATATCTGTGCCTATTCTCAAGAAAGGGGATCCAACCAAATGTGGAAATGATTTGATGGTATCACTAATATTGTCTGCAGCCATAGCACTGTGGTGTCTGATTTCATTAGAAGATAAGCAGGGACGGGCCTGGTTAGTACTTGGATGGGAGACCACCTGGGAACATCAGGTGCTGTACACTTGGGAGAAGGACATGGAAACCCACTCCCAAAAATCAATCCACCATTGAAAATCTTATGAATAGCAGAGAAGCATGAACAATAGTGTTTCACTTGTTGTACATAGGGTTCCTATGAGTTAGATACTGATGGCACCTAACAAGAACAACAATCACTAATATCACACACAGCAGTAGATAGACAGGAAATATCAGAAAAAGAAAGCTGGATTGAAAAGAGCATCACTGATGTCAGACGGATATTAGCCAAAAACAGAGAATACCAGAAAGATGTCTACCTATGTTTTATTGACTATGCAAAGGGATTTGATGTGGGGATTACAATAAATTATGGATGACATTGTGAAGAATAGGAATAGTAGAGCACGTCATTGTTCTCACGAGGAATCTGTACACAAACCAGGAGGCAGTTGTTCAAAGAGAACAAGAAAACACTGCCTTTTTTAAAGTCAAGGAAGTTGTGTGTCCAGGATATATCCTTTCACCACACTGCTTTAGTGTTTACACTGAGCAAATAATCTGTGAAGCTGGAGTTTATGAAGAAGATTGTGGCATCATGATTGGAAGAAGACTCATTAACAACCTGCGTTATGCAGATGACACAAAGTTGCTTGTTGGAAGTGAAGGGGATTTGAAATATGTACCGATGAATATCAAAAAACACAGCCTTCAGTATGGATGGTAACTCAACATCAACAAAACAAAAATCCTTACAACTGGGTGGTAAGCAGCTTAATGATAAATACAGAAAAGATTGACATTCTCCAAGATTTTTCTTTACTTGGTTCTATAATCAACAAAACAAGTTACAAATATATATATATTTGTATATATATATATATATATATACCCTCTGACTTGGAGATATATATATATATGTGTATATATATATGTGTATATGTGTATATATATGTATACACATATATATATGTGTATTATATATGTATATATATATATGTATATATGTGATATTTCCTGTCTATCTACTGCTGTGTGTGATATTAGTGATTGTTGTTCTTGTTAGGTGCCATCAGTATCTAACTCATAGGAACCTTATGTACAACAAGTGAAACACTATTGTTCATGCTTCTCTGCTATTCATAAGATTTTCAATGGTGGATTGATTTTTGGGAGTGGGTTTCCAGGTCCTTCTCCCAAGTGTACATATATATATATATATATATGTATGTATCTCCAAGTCAGAGGGTTACAAGTGGGAGAGGCAGGCTTAGCGATTTTGTGATAAGTTCTTACATTGTACAGATGAAAGAAAAGAAGACTGTTCATCTTCCTTTCGTTTGAATTGTTTTTAATATCCCAATCAGGGCAAGTGATGCATAAGGAAGTATCCAGAGATGGAAGAGGAGTTTGTTTGTTTGGTTTTAAAAGTTTATCATTACTTAAAAATGAATTCTAGCACTGGCTAAAGAGTTTTTATAGTTATCCTGGACTTTTCATAAAAGTAATTGAAGCTTCCAATCTTTTATTTATTTTGTGGTCTCACATATAACACATTTGTATACATCTATACTCCTATGACAACAACAAACTCTCATGAGCTATAAAGGTAGAATGCCTTATTTAGTAGTACATTATTGTTGTGGTTGTTAGGTGCAGTCCATTTGGGTCCAACTCATAGCAACCCTATGTACAACAGAATAAAAAACTCCTGACTCTGCCAGGCACACAATCATTTTATGTTTAAACTCATTGTTGCAGACACTGTGTCAATCCATCTAGCTGAAAGTCCTCCTTTTTTTTGTTGACCTGTCATTTTCCCAAATATGATGTCCTTCTCTAAGCATCAGTTCCTCCTGACCATATGTCCAAAATATGTCAGATGCAGTCTAGCCGTCCCTGCTTCCAAGGAGCATTCTGGTTGTACTTTTCTAGGATAGTCTTGTTGGTTCTTTTGTTGTTGTTGTTGTTAGGTGCCGTCGAGTCAGTATCTGACTCATAGCGACCCTCATAGGGTTTTCAATGGCTGAGTTCTTCGGGATTGTCTTGGGAGTGGATTGCCAGGTCCTTCTCCCATTTTTGCGGTGCTGGTAATTGAACTCGGGACCTCAGATACTGCAGCGCAGCGCTCTACCAACTGAGCTAAATCCCAGCCCTGTTGGTTCTTTTAGTCCATGGTATATTCAACATTGGTCTCCAGAACCATAATTCAAAGGCATTGATTCTTCTCCTGTCTCCCTTATTCAACATGTAGCTTTCACAACCGTAGGATGAAATTGAAAATACCATAGCATGAGTCAGGTGCACCTTCAAATTCAAAGTGACATCTTTACTTTCCAACACTTTAAAGAGGTCTTTAGCAACAGTTTTTCCCAATGCAATGTGTCTTTTGATTATTTGACTGCTGCTTCCACTGGTGTTGCTTATAGAACAAAGTAAAGTAAAATCTTGGACAACCTTTTTATGAAGTTGCGTACTGGCTCAGTAGTACAGATTTTTGTTTTCTTGATCTTGAGGTGCCATCCTTATGGAAAGCACTGTTCTTTGATGTTCATGAGTAAACATTTCAAATCCTCTTCACTTTCAGCCAGAGTTGTGTCATCTACATAACGTAAGTTGTTAATAAGTTTTCCTCCAATCATAATGCCACATTCTTCTTCATAAAATCCAGTTCCTCAGATTATTTGCTTAGCATAGAGATTGAACCAGTATGGTGAAAAGATATAGCCCTGACATACACCTTTCTTGACTTTAAACCAGGCAGTATTTCCTTATTCTTTCTGAACAACTGCGCCTTAGTCCATGTACAGATTCTGCATGAGTACAATGAAGTGCTCTGGCAATCCAATTCTTCACAATGTTTTCCATAATTTATTGTCATCTACACAATCAGATGTCTTTGCATAGTCAATAAAACAAAAATATCTCTCCGGTGTTCTCTTCTTGGCTAATATACATCTGATATCAGTAATAATTGTTCCTGTTTGGGTACTCTTTTCCATCCAGCTTGATTTTCTGGCAGTTCCCTGTCTGTGAACTGCTGTAATCACTTTTGATGGATGGTGAGCAAAATTTTGCTTGTGTGTGATATTAATAATACCATTGAATAAGTTCCATGTTTGGTTGGATCCCCTTTCTTGAGAATAGGCACAGATATGGATCTCTTCCAGTCAGTGGGCCTGGTAGGTGTCGGTTTTCCAGATCTCTCAGCACAAACATGTTAGCAGCTTCAGTGCTGCATCTCTGCATTGAAACCTATCAGTTGGTATTGCATCAATTTCTGCACCTTTGTGTTATGCCAGTTCCTTCAAGGAAGATTCCACTTTGTCCTTCAGGACCATTGGTTCCTGATCATATGTTACCTCTTGAAATGGCTGGTCATACACCATTCCTTTTGGTATAATGATTCTGTGTATTCCTTCCATCTTCATTTGATGTTTTCTGTATCATTTAATATTTTCCTTGTAGATCCCTTCACTGTTGCCATTTGAGGCTTAAATATTTTCTTGAATTCCTTAATCTTGATAAAAACAATGTATTCTTCCCTTTTGTTTTTTATCTCCAGTTTTTGCACATATCATAATTGATATTGTCATCTCAAGCTGCCTTTTGAAATCTTCTGTTCAGTTCCTTACCAGTATCTATCTTCCTTTTTCTTTAGCTGCTCAACATTGAAGGACATGTCTCAGAATCTCTTTTGACATATAATTTGATCATGTTTTCCTGTCTTTTAATAACCTTTTGGTTTTCTCATGAGTGGTGTCTTTGATATCATGCCACAACTTGTTTGGTCTTTGATCATCAGTATGTAACACATCAAACTTGTTCTTGAGGTAGTCTCTGAACTCAGATGGGATATGCTTAAGATCATACCTTGGCTCGTGTACACTTGTTCTAATTTTCTTCAGTTTCAATTTGAATATGCCTCTGAGAAGTTGATGGACTGATCTATAATCAGCACCTGCTCGTGTTCTGACTACAAATATTGAGCTTTTCCATCATCTCTTTCTACAATGTAGTCACTTTTGTTCCTGTGTGTTCCATCTGGCAGTGAATATACACTTCCATGTGTATATTCATTGTTTCTGTTGGTGAAAAAATATATTGGCCATGAAAATGTCATTGGTCTGACAAAATTCTATCATGCGATCCCCAGCATCATTTTGGTCACCATATTTTCCAACTACTGTGCCTTAAACTTTTTTTCCAACTTTTGCATTCCAGTCACCAGTAATTATCAGTACATCCTGATTGAATGTTTGATCTATTTCAGATTGCAGATGCTGGTAATACTCTTCCCTATCTTCATTTGTAGCCTTACTGGTAGGTGTGTAAATTTGAATAATATTCATATTAACTGGCCTTCCTGGTCCATGCATGGATATTGTTCTATCTCTAATAGCATTATATTTCAGGACAGCTCTTGAGATGTCTTTTTTGATGATGAATGCAACCCCATTTCTCTTTAATCTGTCATTCCATAGTAGGCCGTATGATTATCTGATTCAAAATAGACCCTGCCAATCCATTTTTAGCTTACTGCTGCCTGGAATATCAATGTTTATGTGCTTCAGTCTTCTTTTAATGATTTCTAATTGTCCTAGATTCATGCTACATACATTCTTCTTTCCAACTATTAACAGATGCTTATAGTTGTTCCTTCTCATTTTTCTGTCAGGCCACATCAGCAAATGGAGGACTGTGGGGCTTTACTCCATTCCTGTTATTAAGGGACTCTACTTTGAGGATTCACCTCTTCCCCAGTTGTCTTTTGAATGCCTTCCAACCTAAGGGGTTCATTTTCCAGCACTACATCTGACAGTGTTTCTCTGCTATTCATAAGGTTTTCAATGACTAATTGTTTCTGGAGCGGGCTGCCAGGTCCTGCTCTCTAGTCTGTTTTTGTCTGCAAGCTCAGCTGAAACCTATCCACCATAAGTGACACTGCTGGAATCTGTAATACCTGTAGCATGGCTTTCATCATCACAGCAACACAAAAGCCCCCACAGTAAGACAAACTGTCAGGCACATGTGGGATAGCATATTTTAGGAAGGAGTAATTTCCCTAAAGGAATTCAGCATTCTAAAGAGACCACCTCCACTGGAGGGCTGCATTTGAATATCAGGTAGAAATCTCAAATTCAATATATATAAATGAAGAACTTCTTGTTTTTTCCATTAATCAATTGTTCAGGAAAAAATAGAAATACTATCTTTGAGCTTTCCCTTTGTATGTTAACTCATATCCAATTCATATCCATTGCTGATGACAGCAATTCTCATTAACATTCTTTTCTAAATAATTGCCAAATTGTGCCACATCACTTTCACAACTCCTAGGTGAAGGGAGTTTTCTCTGATCTGGATTTCCACAAGAGTTTCCTAACTTCCCTCTCTCCTAACTCACTCTCTTTATGTTGCTTCTCCATTGAGAGGTCAGCCTGATCTTCTCCAAAAGTAACCCTCTCTTAGTATACCCCCACTCCAGCAGGCTCTGAAGAAAATAATGGTTGCCTGGGTTATGGAGAGGCTGTAGATAACAACCAACCAGTATTCACTACCGAGTAGAGGGAATAAAGCTAATAGAACTTAGAGTTCTAATGATGTGTCTGAGGAGTTTACAAATGCTGAATTAGTTATGGGAAAAATATGGAAAGCCTTGCAATATTTGATAAGCTCATCAACTTCTATGAAAGAAGTGACAGCTAAAAGTAACAAGAAAGAAATAAAAGTATTTTTAACAGAGAACTGCTTTGAATTAAAGACGAGATTATACACAGTGTTTCGGTGGCGTGGTGTGATAGAACACCATGTCGAGAATTTGTGCCCCGGTGTAGTTTTTAGTTATTCGTAATACAATTAACTGAATAAGGTAAGAAAGCTTTCTCTTGAAAAGAAAAACGTTTCTAAAACAAACGTGTACATACATACACATTTTGTAATAAGAAGAGAGCGAGCATGAGATTTAGGCTTTGAAGAAGGATGCCATTCTACAAGGGGACAGTAGATGGCGGTCATGTGCTGGAAGAGAGCTGAGGGTGTTTAGGCCTGTGGGGAGGAACTGTATGCAGGTGCATGCTAAAAAAGGCACTGTTTTGTCTGAGGAGCTGTAAATCGTATTCATGATTCACATATCATTATTAATTCATTTTGTATTCATTATCATACGGCAGATTCATTTGGCATGTATGCAGATGTCAGAGTGTGCGCACTTCCAGGAGTGAGCTGCGCGGGGTTCAGCCGAGGCTATGTGTGTGCAGGCTTCGCGGAAGTGTAAGTGTAAAGAAGAAATGCTTTATTATTCACAACAAAATTTTGACTGTGGATTGGACCAGGATTTTCCAGCTAATGGCTTTCAGTGTATAATTCTGTGCCTACTGTGTGTGCTCAGTCCTTCTCTCTGCATATTTTTGGCAGATTAAGTCTGGCAGATGAGAACCTCCCAGTTTAGAGAGCTCTGAGTGAGATAAAAATTTAATAATCTCATTGCTAATCCAGCCACTAAGGGTAGAACCTATAATCCTTCAGTAATGCACTTCAGAAATCTGGTGTGCACAAGTCAGAAATAGAGGTAGCCCGGTAGAGCGGAAGAGAACATTTGAGACGGGACAAAGACGGGTTCTGGTGTTGGTACTGCCACTAACTAGCTCTGGGACTTAGGGAAAATCAATTAACCTTTCCAGGTCTCAGGTTCTCAATTTATAAAATGAAAGGACCTCATGACATCATCTCCAAAGTTTCCTGCATCACTAAAAATAGCAAGACTTCCTGCAGGAGGGGGAAAGCCACATGGCACACTGAGTTTTGAAACTCTTTAACACTTCCCTGTGACCTACTTCAAATCAGATGAGTTGTAAAGCTCGCTGTGAATTGTAAAATGTACATCATCTGTGAGTAAACGCACCTCAAGCAGGTACCAGTGTAATTTATCACCAGTGCCTGGTGCCACATCACATGTAAGTGACAGTACGTGGTCTTGAAACCTTCCTTAAATCTCTGAAATGACAGCATAGAGTTTCAGAGAAGGAGGCCTAACTGCAGGACTGCTTTCTCACAAATGAATACAATTTGACAAACTGTGTGTCTTGCTATGTCCTGCACTTCACAAATGTGTGAAGAGATGATCTATCTTGCAACATCCCAGACTCTAAACCAAATTTTCCTCAGTGCTCATGCTAGAAATAAAGCAGATGCTCAGAGAAGCACATTAACTCTTTGAGGACAGCAGGCTCTTCCCTCCACGGTCAAATGGAAATTGAGTTCTCTGAAAGGATTTATGTGCTCTCATGTGTTCCCTGACGATTGTAGGAAATAGCAGACAAATTGGTTACCACCCAAATAAAGGGTGTTGACTCTGAGTAGCTAAAAAGATCAATTAAACAAAGACAACCAGATTCTTCAGGAGAAAACCATTATTGACTTCTTCCTCCTCTCTTCTTTCCTCTCCTCCTCTCTCCTCTCCTCCCTTGTCCTCGCTTTTCCTCTCCTTTCCTCCCCTCCCCTCCCCTCCCCTCCTCTCCTCTCCTCTCCTCTCCTCTCTTCTCTTCTCTCCTCTTCTCTCTTTTCTTTCTCCTTTCTTAGTACTGGGGACTGAACCCAGAGCCTCCTCACATATGCTAGAAAAGTGCTCCACATCACTGGACTGTATCTCTAGCCCCTTTTTAGTTTTTATTTTAAGACAGAGTCTCCATAAATTATTCTGGCTACTTCTAGACTCAAACTCACAATCCTCCTGCCTCCAGCTCTCATGTTGGTGGGATTACAGGTATGTGCCACAGCCCCTGTCTCAGTTGACTATTTTTAAAAAGAGGTGGTCTTTTTCATAAATTTCTTGGCCATTTGAATTTCTCCTTTGGAGATGTGTCTATTCTTATCATTTGCCCATATTTTAATTAGATTATTTTTTATTGTTGTTATTGAGGGCTGGGATTCAGCTCAGTTGGTAGAATGCTGCTCTGTACTCTCTGAGACCCCAAGTTCAATTCCCAGCATCACAAAAATGGGAGAAGCACATGGCAACCCACTCCCAAAACAATCCTGAAACAATGAGCCATTGAAAATCCTATGAATAGCAGAAAAGCACTGACAATAGTATAGGGTATGGCACAGTGTCAGTGAGTGTTTTTGTTCTGTTGTACATAGAGTCTCTGTGAGTCAGACCCGACTGGACAGTACTTAACAACAATTGAGTTTTTTAAGTTGCTTGCAAATTTTGAATATTTGATCATTATACATTGTATACATTATTGAATTATCACAGTCCACCATAAAAATATGTGTAACCAAAATGTTAATGATTAATAAACAGGAAAAAAACAGATTAAAATGAGGTGGCAAATAAACATGATCAAGATATATGTTTGAATTTCAAAAACACAGAGAGATCTTCAAAGAAGAGTGATTTCTTTTAAGGGAAATTGTCAGAAAAAGAAGAGATGTCTTGTCATAGGTCTCATCATCCATCTTTTTGGAAGCAAATGGATGAAACAAACATGAAAAAAAGAATCTTTCAGGCATCAGTGTTTCTATTTATTATTTAATCTGATTGTTGCTGTTAGACTGATTAGCCAAGATCAAATGAAGGAACTCCCACAGTTCCCTCATGTCTGCGGGTGATTCTAAGCTCTTCAATGCTATTAAATTCCAGATCAATTGATGTGCAATGTTTGAGTATTTCAATAAAATGTTGAAAATGAGAAGGAGCTTCATTCCACAAACATTAATTAACTACTATACACTGAAAACTCTTCTAGGGCAGGACATGCAAAAACAATAAGAATGTTGTTGTTGTTGTTAGGTGTTGGGAGGGGGTTGCCAGGTCCTTCTCCCAAGCCTACAGCTTCTGGTGTTCCTAGGCGGTCTCCCATCCGGGTACTAACCAGGCCCTACCCTGCTTAGCTTCCAAGATCTGACGGGATCGGATGCCACAGAGCTACTGCGGCAGGCAAAATAAGAATGTAGGTAGACATATAATCAAAAATTTATCATGTTCCACTGTGAACAGTGCTATCTGAAGAAATTTGGGGATCAATGTGGAAGAGAGGGCATCTGGAAGGATTATAAAGGGCTTCTAAAGTAAAACACCATAGCTGGAAAGTAGCTGGAGGTTGGGTAGGAATGCTTTTAAGTTAAAAGACAGGAGAAGAAATGTATGAAAGCCTTGGGAAGCTAAAAGAACATATCTTATTTATTGAACATTAATTACCATGATATAACAGGGGGACAATGATGCCCAAGGCTATATCATAGAACATGTGGTTAGAGAGGGAGACAAGGATCTTGAGAGATACAATGTGGGAATAGCAGATGCTTTTTTGTTTGTTTGTTTTTTGAGACAGTCCCAGTTTTAAATCCTTTCTTGCATTCACTATGTGTCTCTTAAAAATTTGCTAAATTTTGAGGAACCATTTCCTCAAAATTGAGGAAACCTATGAGGAACCAGCATCATAGGTTCATTAAGAAGTTGTCAAATGGCACATGGATCTCTGTCTGTGATGTGTAGAAGGCAGGTCTGCATCACAGACTTTGGCTTCTTCCATGAGGTTGGGGAAGGTAGCTTGCATCTCTTTTGCAACTGCTGGCCCTCTCTGCACAGACTCTGCTGAGAGGAAATTTATCCAAGCATGGCTAGGGACTCTTAGTTTTCTCCTTTCTTTTTCATTATGCACAGAAAAAAGAGCAAAAGTAGTTGAAGGTTAGTTAGATGTTTGACTTGAGAGGAAGCATGCCTAGAGAAAATCCCTGCTAGCTCCTCCATATTTTGTTCTCTTTGACCCCAAGCTTCATATAAAGGCTCCAATCAGTGAAACTCTTTGGCTGTCCTCTTTAGAAGGACAAAGTGTCTCTGAAAACATCTCTGCTCCTACTTTATGAAAACATTCCCACAGCATTGACTTCACGTGTCTTCCTAAGACCTCTGGCATGCAGTTTAACGTAGATTTCAGAAAGACAAGAAATGAAGAGTTTGTCAATTAAAATAACCTTTAATCCAAACTGCCACCTTCTAAGAAGTTCAGTCCGTATTCCACATTTTATCTAAGAGATAATCAAACAGGTTACCAAATATATTATGTAGGATGCATTGGCAATGCTCGACAGTGTGGCAAACAAGTATTCCAAGTAAAACAATTCTAAAGATGTTGGAAATTTAAGCAATCAATACTTCTTATCATTATAAGAAGTGAAACCATCATAAGGAAAACACCAAGTCCAATATTTAAACCTCTACAGTGTAAAATTGAATAAGAAGATTTAAATTAAACCCCAAGGAAACTAAAGTTCCATTTTTTTTATCTCTTCAATTTCTTTCTCTGCTCAATTTCAGATGGTCAAGTGCCAAGGGGAGTTGAACCTCCCTTAGCAGTTGTAGCTTGAGCCATTTTCCTGAAAGGAGTGTGGCTCATTCAGGAATTCTGAATTTCAAGTACTTTTACTGAAAGTTTCTCACTTGCCCTAATTTTTAAAAGTTCAAAAGAAATTAATAATTCACACAAGATTTTACAGCAGTGGCACCATTCCCTCAAGCAACCCCAGCATTTTTGGAGGTTACTACAGTAAATAGCATTCTTCTAACACAGTACGTGGTCAACCTGGACCCAGGTCACTGTTAAAGACCAAAAACAGAGAGAAGAATAAGACTCCATGATTAACTTTTTACCAGAATCTCACTCAGTCTAGTTTGGCTATTCCAAATCTAAGACTTAGGAGCTTGTTCTCATTCCCCAGCATATCAGTCAATTCTAGTGCTGCGTTTTTAGTTGAGTGGGGAGGGCCCATCTGTGCAACCTGAGTCCCATCTCTCAAAGTGACATTTGAGACATTAGAGTCCTCTGAAGAGTTTGCATATTTGTATCATCGGTAGCTGCAGTGTTTCCTTTCTTCTCTATCCTCCATATTTTGAAACCTATTAAATTCCCTCTTGGAGCCCGAGTTATGTTCCTTATTCTCACATCTGTTTTATTCACAGAACCAGCAATAGCAAACTTCTGGCCTCAGCTGCTGCTGAATCTTCGGAAGGAGCTGCCCCCAGGGACCTGTGAACACCAAGACCTCTCCACATGAGTACATCCCCAAAGTGGCTTTACCTCGGCTTTGATTTTCAGGTTTGCAGAATTAGATGATTGATTCCCTCCTGTTTCTTTCCCAGAGGCCCTACTGAGTTCGGGACATTCTCATCTGCTCCCTACGCTGACTGTTTTCCTTCTGTGTTTCATAGAGGACAAGCACTGTTTCTAATGTTTTATTCACTCTCATTTAACTTTCCCTCCTGTCTGAGTTGCAGACTTTTCCTTTCTTTACATTGTCCTCTAGATTTTGTATGGGCAGGCTCCCTAGTAAGAGACACACTGCCAGGATCTGTGGTTAGGCTATTTAGTTCCTCTTGTTTGTGTTTTCTTCTTTCTTCATTTATTTGTTTTTCATATGCTGTTTTCATTCCATTTGAGTCCCCATGTTAGTCAAGATTCTCCAGGGAGACAGAACCAGTATGTGGATAAGATGGATAGATCGATCGATCGATAGAAGAAAGGCAGTATATTAGGGGGATTGACTCATGTGATTATGGAGGTCAGAAGTCTCCTGACAGGCCATCAACAATCTGGATACAGTGGAGTGCCCGTCACTTGGTTTAGACTAAGTCCAAAAGAACTTCCCAGACCCTGGGAAGCCAGCGGTATAACTCAGTCTGAGGCTCAAGGCCTGAGAACTCTGGTGATTACTGATGGAAACTCCTGGAATTCAAAGTCTGGAGAACCCAGTTTGCTCACATCCATAGTAGAAGAAAAAAGTATTTCAACTCCAAGAGGGATACAGTAAATTTCCTTTTCTTCTGCCCTTTTTTTTTCCTATCCTAGTTTCTAGCCAATTCGATGGTGCCTGTCTATATTGAGAGTGGATGTTCTGCAGTAAGTGCCAATCTTCCCTGGAAAAACCCTCACCGATACTCTCAAAAGTAATGTTTTACCAACCCTAGGTAATCTTTAATCTAGTCAAGTTGACACCTAAAATTAAATTCACAATTCTATTCCCATCAGTAAGGAGTAGGACTTGATTGCTCCTCCTTGATCCCTAATTCTTTTCTCAGTAGACACTTCTTAGTCTCGTATTTTTCTTATTTCTGTACTTTTCATTCTTTGACATCACATGCACTCACCTATTGACCTTGTTTCTGTTCCAGCTCTCCCTCTTAGGTGCAAGTTCCATATAGATTTGTGGTCTTTGTTCCCTATTATATTCCCAGAACAGGGCAGCATCTGACAAATAATAGTTGCTCAAATGCTATGCTGCATCAAACTTTAGTAAGGAGGGGACAAAATCTATGCTGTCCATGACTACAGTGATCATCTTTTGAAGTAAACCTAATATACAGTGATCATTTTTGAAGTAAACCTAATAATATTTAGAGTGCTTTATGATCTATCTAATTTTCCTCTCCCAAACATGCAAATAATCTATAACGACTTCACATGGCTTTTCTTGTCTTCATAAGATGGTTCTCTCACTGCTATTGCTACAGGCTTTCCATGGGCATTTACACAATGATGCCTCATGATGCTTTCTTGATTATGAGTTCTTCTAGGGAAGTCACTCAAGTGACTGGTGAGAAATTTCACTATTGCCAGAGGAAGAACATTTGGTGTAAATGTAGCTCATCTTCTCGTTTATCTAGTTCTGATTTGGTAGAAATGACCTTAAATTATCTCTTAGGTACCTGTGTGTCTTTATACATTGAGAATCTGTCTGCTTCTCTTTCCATAAGTAAAAGGATTTCTTGAGCCATAGTCATTAACATTTTCCAACGCTTAACCCTTGTGTGTGTCTGTGTGTGTCTCTGTGTGTATGCTCATGTGTGTGTCCATGAATTACCTGAAAACCTTATTTCTAAGATGAAGGCACATTTTATCATTTCTTTGTTGAATTTGGAGTTTTAACTTTGTGATAATTTATTTCAATGTTCTTAAACCTACTTCATATAAAAGACATTTCCAAAATGATGTGTCTCTCTTCCCTTTATCTACTGATTAATATAATAAATCATCATTTTGGTGGATCAATCCAGTCCCAGTCTGGACTTTGGAAATCTTATGTCATGGTCATACCCCATTCAGTGACCAAACGAGAATCACTTTGAAACTATATGTAGGAGGTGGCTCTCAAGACTATGAACATGTTAAATAAATTTGAGAGATTAGCTGTTGGCAGGTCTCATTTTTACTCATTTTGGAGTTGGATGCCCTTTCAAGTTCAGCAAGAAGTAGAGATTTCAAATAGTTAAATTAATAGCCTCTATTAATATCAAACACTAACGATACAAAGAGCACAACCTCACCCACTCATTTTATAGCCCATATAGATACAAACTCCATTGGCAGACGGAAGCCTGAGCCATTTGATTATAAGAAACAGTACAAGGAGCAAAAATCATTTCACCCCTCAAAGCCCGGAAATCCTATATGGAGTGAACCTTAACTGGAACTAAAAAGACTCCCTTTCCGTTGGTAATCTAATCCAGATCTCATTCATGCCTGCTGAGGCCAAAGCTACATCTGTATCACTCAAGGTCAGCTGCAAAAATCAATGTGAGGTGGGCTCACTAAGCCTTATGCTACTTATAAAAGAGCTGCTAAACCCCACAGACATCTGCAGCAAAACATGGCTATGACAAGTTGCTGTAGTCCTAAGAGTTCAAGAACTGGGGACAACACTTGAAGCATCAATTTGTCAGATGAAAATTTGTTTCATAAAACATCAACACACTGCTGATTCTTTCAATATACTTGGACAATGTACCAGCATATTGCAATTTTAGGATCCCAGTAAATAATAATGTCTTTCTTCATTCTATGTTATATACAAATTTAAGAAAGTAGATGCATAAATTTCCAGGTGAATAATAAAATGGAGTTTTATTACTGGAAGAGATAGATGGCAGGATAGAATTTAGCTGTTTTCTCTTTACACTTTTTTAAAAATAATATCCTTTCTTAATTGAATTTACCTACCCAAAATGATACACTTCTTTGCTAAGGACAGAGATTGACTCAGTAAATACACTGCAGGGAGGAATAAAGAATGTGCACATGACAGAGATAGACCTGTCTTAAAAAAGATAGCCAAGACAAACAGATACTCTAATCCTAACTGACAATCTGGTAAGAGAGCATGTAAAAATGGGTCAATGTGATTCTATACCCTCCTTTCTTTGTGCAAGGAAGTGGGTTTCTGTAGGTGAGAAAAGCTAACATAATAAATGTCACCATTGAGGTAAAGGCTAATGGGAGGAAATAGATACCAAAAGTTAAAAAATTTGAGACAATGATAAGGTACTTGTGCATAAAAATGGTTGTTTTGAGAAAGTAATGTCTAAGACATTATTTTAAAGATTGATAGGAAGACATGTTTTACTTAACATAGAGATTAGAATAGAGGAAGAAATAGTGCAATATTGTAGATGAAAGCAATATGAGAGACTGGAAACTGCATTAACATTAAGCAAGAAAACAAACTCAAAATCAACAGATGAAAAATGAATTTACAATGTTAATTTCGTGATATTACACCATGTTCAGGAAGGACATCATTGCTAATAAGAATTCATTCATCCATTACTTGTATACACACAAAAGAATGATGTAACCTTTTGAGTTTGAGGAAATGAAAATTGACCAAGCTGATGCAAATCATCTACATATCTTAATCCAGAAAGAATACTGTTTCTTTTCTTGTTTATAAATCTGGCTTTGTGTAATTGTTGTTATTAGGTGTCATTGAGTTATGTTTGATTCATAGTGACCCTCATAGGGTTTTCAATGGCTAATTGTTTTGGGATTGCCTTGGGAGTGCATTGCCACGAGCTTCTCCCATTTTTACAGTGCTGGGAATCAAATTAGGGACCTCAGAGACTGCAGAGCAGTGCTTTATCAACTGAGCTAAATCCCAGCCCCATACATATTCTGCTGGCTGGACAGAAATGGCATTGTGAAAATAACACCTTTTTAAGAAATAAGAATCCCCAAGGTCCAAATTCTGGTTTACCACTTCCTCCACATGCTGCCATGGTCATGGTATTGAAACAATTTGAGTTGTTGTTTCTGTATTTTAATTGGATGATTCTAATTCTCACTTTAATTTTACTTGCTCATTTACTCATTCAATCTTCAAAAGTTGTCTCTGTTCTCTAGAACAGAGTGCTCTAGTGGATGATAAAAAAGATAATTGATCTACAGCAATAAGAACAGTGTACACTCAAGTTAGAGACCATAGGCTTCTGGCACTGACTGTTATCATTTAGCATCTGACTTCAATCATTTTCCCATGAAGGCAATTCAGGCCTTAATAATTTTGCTGATAGGCAATAGAACAGCGAGGGAAGATATTAATAGTAACAAGAACAAAGCACTAAATAGATCTGGAGGTAGGAATGTGTCTTTAATATAGTAGTAAAGGTAAAATGATATTATTATTAAACTCATTTTTTATGATCCTAAAAGATTATTACCACTATAGCCATACCACTCTGGCATCCAATCTTGTCTGATCTCAGAAGCTAGGCAGGGTCTGGCCAGGTTAGCACTTGGATGGGAGAACCCCTGGGAATACCAGATCCTGTAGGCTTGAGAGAAGGACCTGGCAGCCCACTCTTGAAACAATCAGCCATTGAAAACCCTATGAATAGCATAAAAGCACTGATATAGTGCCAGGCATGGTACAGTGTCAGGTAGTTTTGTTCTTTGTACATAGTGTAGCTATGAGTTGGATCTGACTCAATGGGCCCTAAAAAACAGCAATAATAATAAATTATTATTATTGTTATTATTATTTGTGTGTAGAAGTTTTAAAACTGTTCATATATTATAGAATAAGGGGGCAAGGATTTCAAAGATAGACTTCTAAGACTCAACTCGAAGTTCTGTGACCTTGGGTGGTGGTAGTTGTTGTTAAGGTAAGTTATAGAAATTTCTATGACCCAGGTTTCTCATGTATGAAATGAAAATAATAGTAATATATATTTCACAGAATTTGATGAGCTTAGATTTCACATTATAAAGCACTCTGAACATTATCTATCACATTGTAAGCACTATATGTTTACCTAGTTAATGCTATTTTTAGAAAGCCTGGAAGTCAGGTTTGTCATCATAAAAGTTCACAAATAAAAATGATGTCAGTTACAATTGTAGACATGTCCTGCATTTAGCACGTGAAAATACGGAAATATTGAGAGAGTGCATGTCATTTTCAGGGATGTAAGAGCTTATAAATGGCAATTTGGATTGGAACATGAACCTCTTCCTTCTGAAACTCAGTATTTTCCTACTTCACTGGCCATCTTCATTATTAAACAGCAAACTGTGCTCTTCATCAGTAGGTTGAATGAATTACTTGAACAGTGTTTTGGGGGCAAAAGTGAGAATAGAAAGATCCAAAATACTTTGCATCTTCATCTTATTGGTTTAAAAAAATAACCAAAGAAATAAAACCCATAATTAAGCAAAAATTCACCAGTTATGTGGTTCTGAAAAGAACAGCTGCTATTGGGAAATCAAAGGTTTTGTGAATTTCTAAAAGACTGAACTTAAGGGATTCATGGTCATGCTAGTGTATGTTGTAGGCTGAGAAGGGCTCCTGGACACAGCAATATTTGAATTTCCAAAACCTCTGATTAGCAGGTGTGATTGGATTAAGGATCTTGAGATGCAGATATTATGCTGGATTATCAAGGAAGGCCTAAGTGACACAAGCAAGAAGATGGAAAAGATAGTATGATGATGGAAGCAAAAATTAGAATGATGCTGCCTAAGACAAGGAACACAGCAGCTACTAGAAACTGGAAAAGGCAAGAATGCATTCTCCTCTGGAACTTTCTGATGAAAAACTCTGCCAAGACCTTGATTTAACCCCTTTGGACTCAGTCGAGGCTTATGACCTCCAGTAATGTAAGACAGTACATTTGTATTGTTTTAAGCCCAGAATTTGTGACGATTTGTTATGATGATAGGAAACTAATTCATTATAACAATACCTGTGAGAGTTAATATGAGTGCTAGCTTCTAGCATCTAGCTCCCTATGAAACTGCTTAAAGAAAGATGACATTAATCTTGAAAATCATGTGAGGCAGATATTAGCATTTGGCATGGGGCTGGGATTTAGCTCAGTTGGTAGAGCACTGCACTGCAGTCTCTGAGGTCCCAAGTTCAATTCCCAGCACCGCAAAAATGGGAGAAGGACCTGGCAATCCACTCCCGAGGCAATCCCGAAACAGTCAGCCATTGAAAACCCTGTGAGGGTCGCTATGAGTCGGATACCGACTCCACAGCACCTAACAACAACAACAACAACATATTTTGACATAGGACAATCTGTAGTTGACAGAGCTCAAGCAACTCACATAATTAAGCAACTGGATGAGGTAAATAAGTCGTGTACACACTGCTCGTACCATGTGACCCAGAATTCATCCTAAGCAATCTGGTTTCCATCCTCGTCACAACTTCTTACCTCCGCTCCTTCTCTGCCTATTCATGTTTACCTCTGAGAATTCTGATCTTAGCGTTAAGGTGGAGTCTGCAGCCACATTTCCAAGTAAGCATTTCCAACCAATGTAGCAAATAATTAAACAAATATTTAATAAGCATCCATTGTAAGGCAGGCTTTCTCTACCAGCCAGCTCCATTAGTTGGAAAGTTTATGATCACAGCAAAAATAAGATGCTCTTTAGCACTTAGTACATTTCCAGTCCATATTCAGTACTTTTATTTATTTATTTATTGGCCACATTTTAGCTGTTTTCTGAATGCATTACCAATATGGGGTCACCCCAAATGCACAGTGTATGACTCAGCTACCTCAGTGTTTATAACAGTACCATTTGAAGCAGATGAGGAAAGCAGTTTTAGGAGGATGAACAGCAGACACGGAAAGGCATTTTTTCTTGTAGTATTGCCATTAAAACCTCTGCATTGTAGCATTCTTTACAGGTGGTGAAACTGCTTTTAATTTTCATTTCCTTTACTCCCTGGAAAGCAAAATGAATTAAGCAACATCTCCATTTGTTTTTAAAAATGATAGGAAGCTTAAAGGGAGGCATTTGGGAGCATAGAAAAATTTCTAAATGAGGCAGCAATGAGTTTGGGGACAGATTCATAACCGAGGAGGAAAACAAAAGAATGCTTTTAAAAAACAAACGGTTTCTTTTTTCCTCCCTCTCATTTCCTCTTCCTAATGCATTTATGAGCCAAATATTTTACAACCTTATGTTAAATAGAAACAAAAGGCTTCATTGCATCCTATTAAATATAAAATTATAAGAATAATTACATAAAAATATATTGCATTTGGATTTCTCCCAGTGCTGTTTTTCCAGTGAATTTGAACTCATTATAGTCAGCTGAATCTATTGATTCTCTTTCTGTGGAATCTAAGTGATTTCTTGCAGTTTATCCATTGTTCCCCTCTTAATTAACAGGGGATATGTAATGCAGCAGTAGGCAGTATTTATTCCATAATATTAATTCTGCAGCTGCACAGAGACAAAGCACTTTATATTAAACAGACACACAAGCTGAGCTGCATGCCCTGCAATGATAAAGCTCTACAGGATGCCCTGCACTGTGAGTTCCTTCCTAGAAATGTAATTCTGCTCCTCTCTTTGTTAACTTGTCACATTGTCTGCTGGACCTCAATTCCTCAATCTATGAAATAAGGATCTCTAAAGCTCTTTCTCGTGGGAGAAGGACCCTGCAACCCACTCCCAAAAATTCATTTGCCATTGAAAACCTATGAATAGCAGAGAAGGACTGACAATAGTGTTTCGTATGTTGTAAGTAGGGTCTCTATGAGTCAGATACCGACTCTACAACACCTTAACAACAATAACAACAACAACAACAACAACAACAAAGTTCTTTCTAACATCTTCCACCAGATATTGGAGAAGGCTCACTGATTTGTGATGTATATTCCATTGCATTATGGAAGGAGCCAGCTTTGGGCTAACTGGAGCACATAGGAAAATTCACATTTTACATATATTGGTTATCAAGGTTCTGACTACAGGTATCTTTCTTTCAGGAGCCTCTTAGTAGGAAAGCAGTGGCAAGTTTGTTCACAAATCCAGTCTTACCCTTTTTATTATTCTTTGCTTTCTTAGATGGGAAATACCAGGCCACTAGGTGGCAGAATGGCGTTAACTACTCCTCCACTGACTGTAAAGACTCACATCCTGGTTCCTTTTGACAGAGCTTTGCATTTTAGAAACCCATTCAGCATTTCCACAAAACCAAGTGCCAAGAGGAGGCCTATAGCAAGGAGACAATTCTCTTCCCAAATGTGTCCAGGATCTTATATCCTACTGAGACGCTTTCTTCTTTGGTGAGGAGAAGAGAAGAGGGGTATTCTAAAGGAAAGAGCAAAGGATTGGTTTATATGGAATTGAAAGAGCAAAGAAAGATCTTCTAGATTCTATGCAGTTAATAACAATCTCCAAAGTCAAAGACTTAGAAGTTAGATACTGTGTCTGAATATCAACTTTCCTTTAGAGTTGTAACTACATCAGAGAAAATAATAAAGGCATCAACAACAATAAGCCACAATAATAACTTTAAATGCTGGTACGTTTTCAAAGTCCCTTCAAATGGTTCACACTTACTGTCCAGTGCCTTTTGCCTTTCAAATACCTCTGATCAGACCCAATCCACCCTACTGATGGTTAATGTTGAGAGTAAGGAACTTGTTGGTTTAGAGATGTCTCTTGGAGGACAGGAGTATCTCTCTCCCCATGTCAGCACAGGTTATCCTTCCGGATGTGAGAACCAAGAAGATGATCACTACCACTTACAAGGTAATTTTCATGAGAAAAATAGAGGTAATAATACCTTCCTCCTGGTATTGTTATGGGGATCAAACAAGATAAAACATAAATGTTTGTGTCAAGGATTAAAGGGCAGGCTGATGCCTCTTAGGAAAGGCAGATGCCCTCTTTGGGTTCTTGGTCTCATTGAGAAAGTAATTTAAAAGTAGCTCCAGAAAGAAACTTCAAGGACAGTATATTTAGAGTTAGGAAAGGGGAGAGTACCCTGAGTACCAGGGCAAGTAGGCCTGGGATTTAGGCCAGTGTTGGGAGAAGGGAGATGGAATGAGGAAAAGGGAGAGAAACTTACATTTTCTAAGTTACAAGTCAGAAAATAAGCAGGTTGAGCGGTGAAGGGCTGGAAACAACTGCAAACATCTGAAAAACTGCACTATGGGTGCGGCTTTGCGGGATTATGAACTCAGCTCTCATTAAGGACATGGATATTTCTCTCATTCCTTATCTTCAGATGTGTCTTTTTCTTCACCTTTTTGGCTTAAGATTGCCTTCTTAGGTTGTAAAATAGGTTTTTCCTCTTTGATGCAGGTGCATTATTGTCTCAAGAGGAAATCCCTCTGACTAAACCAGACATGGAGGCAATTGTTTTCTTCATATGTGAAGGGTAGTCATGCTATTTGTAAAGGATTTATGTACCAGGGCCATAGTGAACACTGATAAACATTAAGCCATTTGTTTCAGAGGAAGCTGATGTTGATATTTATGTCTCAAATGGTGCCTGGGAGACAGATGGCTACAGAGGGCCCTTTTTTCCCTTTCTTCCTGCCTTCCTGCCACCATCTTCTCATTTCCTCTTCTTCTCCTCATCCCCTGCCAAGCAATATTCTACTTTTACGTCTACAAATTTACTCTTTTAGATTCTACAGACACCTGAGATCATGCAGTGTTTGTTTTTTTTGTACTTGACATATTTTATTTAGCATGATTTTTCTGGAGTTTACCCATGTAGCCACAAATGATAAGATTTCTTTCTTCTTTTAAGGCTCAATAATATACTTTGAATTTTTTTTGCACTCTTTTCCTTAGTTTGAAAGAGAACAGCAGAAGGAATCACAAATTGATTATTTCCCATACAGAGATCAATGACATGAGGGAAAGGAGCATTTTGATAAAAATGTAGGAAATGATTAGGAGACCAGAGACAGAATTCCCAAGTCATTATGGGTACCATGCCAAACAGATGGTTTGTGTTTTAAAGGTAGAATAAAGAGGTGCAATTTTGGTTACACATAGGCATTTTCCTATTTTCTTGTGAAGAATGAAAGATCAATTTTATACTAGAACTTAAACATCACTGCATACAGTTTTCCATGTGCAGCCTATTATATAAGAAATGTGAAAGATAGCCCACCTTAACTGATCCAAAGAGATGAATCTTGGAAAGAAAATCTCATCACCTAAATCTGGTGACAGGCTACTAACTGACATTATATGAATAAATAAAAGATTTACTAGAAGTAATCTATCCTTCAATTAAGAACCATTTCAATGTTGTTTCTAATACCAGAGACCTATATTCATTCAATAAAACTTATTTTATGGAACAAACACAAATATTTAAGTCTATCAATGTCATTAATGTACTAGATTTACACATTTTATAAAAGAATAAATTTTTCAGCCTGAGCATCCCCTTACAGTGCCGTTTCTCAATTCTTAGCAGTTTAACTATGAAGCTGAAGGACCTTGTCGTTTGTACCAGTTATCTCTTGTCACCCATGAACCATGAACGTTAAATATCATTGGGCATTGTGGATTACTTGAAGGTAAGGGGAAAAAGCCATGTTCAATCAGAAATATTTTTATGCGAACATTTCTTGTAAACTGTCATGGTGAAAGGAATTGAATCTCAAAATAGGCAATGATATTACTTGCTGTATTTTCTCATTCTAAATCTCTTTGTTTTTATATCATGGTTTACAGAATAATCATCTCTTAAAAGTGCCTATATTATTATACCTGGAATTTACAAATATGCTCATTTATGTGAAAAAGTAGTTAATGTTGCAGATGGAATTAAGCTTCCTAATCAACTGATCTTAAAAGATTATCCTAAATTGTCTATGTAGTCACATGTGATCACAAGTTCTTTAAATGTGGAAAAAGGGATGCAGAGCAGTCAATGTCATTGTGACATATTTGAGACTCAACCAGTCACTGCTGATTTTGAGGAAAAAGAGGGCCAGGAGCCTAGAAATTCAAACAGACTATAGAAGCTGGAAAAAGTAGGAAAATTGATTCCCCCTGGAAGCATTAAAAAGGAGCACTGCACTGCCAGGACCTTGGTTTAAGCCCATTGTTCTCATTTTGGATTTCTGACTTGAAGAACTGTATTATAATAGATTTGTGCTGTATAAGCCAACACGTTTATGGTAACTTAATATGACTGCAATACAAAAGTATTACACATACTTAATTTTTGACTTTTAATATTTTTCTTAAAGATGCTCAAATTTTACAAGTTTATGTACCTATGAACTAGGCTTCATCCCTATCAACATGAATGTTGGTTTTAGTTGCACATACATATATTTTCCAAAACATGTATTGTCCTTGCTCTGATATATATATATATATATATATATATATATATATATATATATATATATTATATACCATGTATATTTTATATAAAATTATATATTATGTTTTTTTCTTTCCCTTGGACATACTTTATTCTATATACTTGTTGTTAGTAGGTGAAATCAAGTATTTCTCTTAATATTAATGGAATCCTTTTCCTCTAACCCAACCATCCAAAAGAGATAAAAGAACATTAGTTATATTGCAACCTATTATTCTTTTCTAATCTTTAACCCAATTTATCCTGACTGAAGTAGGTGATTTCTGTTCAGCCTGGTGTTTTCCTAAATTGGCCACTAAAATAAAGCTCACCAATCTAGTGATTGGGATTCTAATATATTTTCATTGTCTCTGGGAAATTTTAGTGAGGATTTTTGTCTTCCTCTTCAATAACAGCCACTGATATATTCCAAAGTATATGTGCTTATTTTTTTTTATCCACCCAACTGTAGGGCACAAAACGGTGTCAATATACATTTCTTTGGAATATTGGTGGCATCAGAGAATGCTAGAAGCTTTGTAAACTTTTTCTTCTATAATTCTTGCAACATCGCTATAGGTTGGATTAATGTCACATTATTTTTACAAATGAAGCTAGTAAGGCTTTTTGTTTTTCTTCTTACTTTGCTCCAGGTCATACACCTAAAAGGCAAATTGGAGTCTGATTCCACTTTTGGTCTGTGTGACTTGAAAACTCATAAAATGTGAAAATAAAATAATTTATTCCAAACACTGTCTAAACTTGACTCTGGGATTCTAAGCTAGTATGCATCTCAGTATAACGTGTCAACTTATCTATGCTGCTTTAGGTTTCTTCTCACCATAGTGACAGCTTTTCTTAACCCTATGTCCTTTCATTTTTCTCCTTACTTTGTCAATCCTTGATTCACTTCATTCAGGAATAAATCCTTTGAAATCTTAAGGGCCTTACTCCCCTTGTAACTTTTCTTATGGTGACCACTCCAAGTGACAGTTAGGTGTTTGTTTCTTTGTCTTCCTTACTAGGCTCCTTGAGAAAAAAGTGTTAATTCAATCTGTACAATGCTAGGAAATTTTGGGGGTGGTCTATGCGCAATCAACACCTACTGAATTATCATATTCCTTGACTTTAATGTTTCTATTGATACTTTTCTAGAAATAGAATACATAAGTATTGTCCTGTGTGGAATTTGTGAAAGTTTAGGACAAAAGAAGCTTACTGTGCATACTTTATGAATCTGTCATGATTTTTCCCCAGATAACTATGAATTAGGCTAGTTTTATCCTCATTTCACAGAAGAGCAAACGAAGGCCTGAATGTTAATGATCTGGATCCAGGATATAGTGGCTCAGGTGATACTGATATAGAGGAATGCCTTGGGATATTACACAATGGAGCTGACTGCCTTCCTCTTCAAGAGTAAAATCCCTGGTATATGGAGACAGGCAGACCTTTCCAAATACTTTCTACAGCTTGCTTCATGTGAGGTAGCTTCTTCCCAACATGGATTTTGTGATTGAAATATTCTGTCATCCCAGAGCCTGGAAAGAATGAGGAGAATGGAGAGTGGGTGGGTGGTTAATGGGTACAGGAGCACAGCTGGGCAGGAAGAACAACTTCTAATGTTCTACAGCACTGTAGAATAACTATGGTCGACAACAATTAAGTGAATATTTCAAAAAGTTAATGGGAATAATTTTGAATATTCTTGACAGAAAGAAATGATAAATGGCTGAGGTGATAGATATGCCATTTTCTCTGACCATTATACACTTCATAGATGTGTTGAAATGTTACACTGTACCTCAGAAATATAAACAATTAGTGTGTGTCAAGTAAAAATTCTTCCAAAGAATTTTTCTTTCAAAAACTATTCTATCAACTGTCTAAGAAATATTCTAATATTCTAATAGTAATATTAGATATCTAAGGAATATAATTTCTTTCTTTATTTTTTATTTTATTTATTTTTATTTTTTTGCAGTACTGGGGGTTGAACTCAGGGCCTCGCACTTGCATGCTTTGCAAGTGCTGGACCACTGAGCTGCACCCCCAGCTCATTTTTTTTTTTTTTTTTTTACTTTTTGAGATACCAAATTATGCAGACTGCCTCCAGTCTCGAACTTGTGATCCTCTTGCCTCTACCTCCTGAATCTCTGGAAAGGAATGTTATCTTTCAAAGAGTATTCTATAAGAGATTGTTGTTGTTGTTAGGTGCCATGGAGTTAGTGTCTGACTCATCACGACCCTATGTACAACAGGGGAAACACTATTGTCAGTGCTTCTCTGCTATTTATAAGGTTTTCAATGGCTGATTGTTTTTTGGGATTGGGCTGCTGGGTCCTTCTTCCAAGTCTACAGCACCTGGTGTTCCCTGGGAGGTTTCTCATCCAAGTATTAATCAGGCCCGATCCTGATTAGTTTCCAAGATCTGATGGGATCAGATGCCACAGTGATCCAGCTGCAGCCTTTGTCAAGTGACAGTGCTTCTAAAACACATGCACAATCATGACCCAATAATTACATTCTACAAGTAAGTAGTCACACATAAAAAGGAATACCACTCAGCAAAAGAGGAACAAACAGCTGATACAATCAATTGAGATGAATCTGAAAAACGTGCTGAGTAAAAGACATACGTCGTTACGTGCCATTGAGTCAGAGCTGACTCATAGCACCCAAAGTACACTAGAAGGAAACACTACTTGACACTGTGCCATGTACACGATCGTTTCATATTTGAACCCATTATTGCAGACACGAAGTCATGCTCTATCAGAAAAAAGGAAGGTCCAGGGGCTTTACTCCTTTCCCATCACTAATGTTGACTCTATATTGAGGAGACAACTCTTCCCAAGTTGTTTCTTAAATGCCTTCTAGGCTGAGGGGCTTATCTTCTGGCACTATATATGACAGTACTTCTCTGCTATTCACAGGGTTTTCAATGGTTAATTGTTTCAGGAGTGGGCTTCTGGGTCCTTTTCCCTAGTCTCTCTTGGTCTGGGGGCTCAGCTGAAGGCTGTCAACCATGGGTGACCCTGCTGGCATCTGAGATACCAGTGGCATAGCTTTCAGCATCACAGCAACACACAATGACAGCATGACAAGCTGATAGGCACGTGAAGGAAAAGAAGTATACTAGTTTCTTATTGCTGCTATAACAAATTACCACAAACTTGGTGTCACAGAATGAGACAAATGTATTATCTTATCATTGTTCAGAAGTCCAAAATGGGTCTCACTGTGATAAATTCAATGGATGGATGATGGGCATAGGCAGAAATTGACTTGGATGAAGCAGGAGGTAATATTGGGAAACAATGTTAATTTCTTTCCTATTTTGATAAGGGTTTCTGTTACACAGGAATATATATTTTATTATATGTAAATTTTATCTCAAAAGGAAAAAGGACATAAACAAATAGCGAACTCTTATGAATAATATCCATGCCTAAGTGCTGGGAGAAAATACATGGAAGTCTTCAACTTGCTAAGAAATAAACTCACAAATGGAATAATGGATGAAGAGAGATGGATAGACAAATAAGTATGTAGCAAATCAAGAATAGAGGGTTAATTTTAGACAGGTTTGGTAGCCTATACCTGTGATCCTAGCAAATCAGGAGGCTGAGGCAGGAGGATTGTGGTTTCAAGGACAAAGGCAGACTGTGCACTTTAGTGAGACCCCGTCTCAAGATAAAAAATTTTAAAAGGATGAGGATGCAGCCTGGTGGTGAAGCTCTTGGAAAGCACTTGCAGGGCCCTGGTTTCAGTTCCCCAGTATCAGAAAGAAAGAAAAAAGTTAGTTTTAAGTGGCTGTTGTTGTTGTTGTTAGGTGCCATCAAGTCGTGTCCGACTCATAGCGACCCTCATAGGGTTTTCAATGGCAGGTTGTTTCGGGATTGCCTTGAGAGTGGGTTGCCACATCCTTGTCCCATTTTGCGGTGCTGGGAATGGAACTCAGGACCTCAGAGACTGTAGAGCAGCGCTCTACCAACTGAGCTAATTCCCAGCCCATTAACGAAGTACAGGTAGAAATATATACCAGAGGGGACAATGATCTTGGATAGCATCTCTGTATTGTGATTCTGATTGCTCTCTCTCTTTTGTTGGGCACTGAGGTTGGACTGAGTCAAATCACTCAGACTGAGGGATGGATTTCTTTTTGAGTTTAAGAGCTTACTTTATCCCCAATCTTTCTTTAAAATTTAATTAATTAATTTATTTGCTGCTGTCCAAACTTAGATATTCAGAGACTGTGAAAAAAGAGTGAATTCTAATTTATATAACCCTGCCATATAAGCACACCTGGTGGGCTAAACTAGGCCTTTTGGCCCTCAGTCTTGGAAAGTCTGTGTGTGAGCATGAGAATAATATGGATGAGTGGTAGAGTCACATGGGTACATTTCAGGTGTATATAAAACCAGGAGCTTATTCTAGATAGTCCAGCACATCCTATCATATCAGAATCTCAAAATAGGTGCTACGACTATCTTCTACCTAAAGGACGTTATACCAAAGTTGATTCTTATTACCCTCCAAGCAAGTCTGTGTCTGACCAGAGAAAACAGATGGACTGTCTATCAGCTATAGAGATCCTTGTCACTTTATTGGATGCAGCCCTCTAATGCTTGCGTGAAAACTCACTCTCTTGTCACATTAGGCTCTAGGGGAGCATATGAATAGTCCATTATACTTTCACGGAGAATACCAATTCTTTACCCTATCACAGTCTATGATACAGTTGGATATGCCCTTTGAAAAATTCTGAAAAGTACCTTCAACTGCAGAGCATCTCAAGTTACTTCTCCAAATTCTGAGCAGTCTCCTTCTCAGGGGACTTTTTTATACACCCACACAGCTTCTCATTCCATATTTATGGTGTTTCTCTATAGTGCTGTCAGTGAGACTACATTTCAATTGGATTTTTAAAAGAAAGGAACAGAACTGTATATTTCTTTGTCTTCCTTTCCTCCCTCCCTCCCTCCCTGCCTCCCTTCCTTTCTTCCTTCTTTCCTTCTTTCCTTCCTTCCTTCCTCCTTTTTTTTTTTCTCTTTTCAATTGCACGCAGTTTAGCTGATGAAGTTTGAAGATATAATCTTGGGCCTCGGAAACATCTCTGGCTTAAATGAGGCCATCTGTGTGGAAACTACAGAGTTTGTATCAAGAGGCCCCTTAAAAACAAATTGTAATTTATCTGCAATTGTGGCTCCATACATCTCTCTAGCTAGCTTTTCTGTACATGACAAAGTGCAATAACTAAAATACCATCACTACTAATGAGATAGGGCTTTTTCCTTGCTACTGAGCTTAGCCACTCTCCATATTCCAGATAAACTCAGTACTTTTATATGAAAACTCAGGCCTGATAGAAACATAACCTTATCTTGTTCCTGGTGATGTTCTCCTTGGCAGTTGTTCATGGGTGATAAATTGCTTTGATTCTAGAGAGCAATGGTGCTTGCTACTAAAGCTTACGAAAACACCAGAAACTTCTTTGCTCATGTACAATTAACTTCTAATTATGTTTTGTTAGATCCTTTTGTCATTTGTCACTCAATGTTTGGAGCAACTTGTTCATGCTTTTCTATTGTTAAATTGCTAGCTCAGCAATGCTGTTATTTTTGTCACCTTCAATTTACCTTTCTTAAATGACCAATCCTTTGGTTTATATTTCTTTTCAATTTCCCCCTAATTTTCTTTGGTTATTTCTTGTATTTTCTTGTTACACTCATGATTTTTTCCATCTGTTTAAAACAGGTACACCAATGTCTACCTTCTCAATGGTCTCTTATTGCCTTCCTCAATATTCTGAGGAATTATTGGTGTGTTGGGTAAAGTACTGCGACATTCATGTAACATGTTAACTAAAAATTATTTGAAATTTCATTTTTTTCTAAGTCAGTATTATTTCAGCTTGTTATTATATATGATTTATCTAATTTTGATATTTATTTTTTAAGTTAAAATTGTATGGTTGGCCAGGTACCATGGCTTCATATTCATAACCCCAGCAACTTGGGAGGCCAAGGTAGGAGGATCTCAAGTTTGAGGCCAAAAGCAGCCTGTGTAACTTCATGAGACTCTGTCTCAGAATAAAAAATATGAAAGGGGATGCTGATGCAAATGAGTAGTTGAGCGCCCTGAGTTCAATTCCTAAGTACTGAAAAAAATTTAAAAAGTTTTATGGTTAACTACAGTGCCAGTTATAGTAAATTTTCACTCATCTTCTTCCTCAAAGAAGTCTTCCCAGAAGAAGTTGTTATTCTTTTCCATGTTTCTCCTTATGAGTCCTCAAGACTGCTCTTAGTTATGTGTATTTGGTTTTTCTTCTATTGTGTGTCCTTTAGGATTATACAAATTCTTCTTTCCATTATTCCCCAGCCATACCTTTCTATATGCTTAGCCCCTTCACCTGTTAAAGATTGACCTTCCTTCATTATGTTACCCTTTAATTTCTCTTTATTTTGCATTCTGCTGTATAGATTGTGTGTTTTGCCTGTGTTTTACCATCTCAGACTTATTCCTTAATCTTCTTCAGTCCAATCCAATTATAAAGTACTGAAATTACTCTTTTGTTTGGTACTAGAGAGGTGAACTCAGGGCCTTGCACATACTTTGTAAATGCTCTACCACTGGGATGTAAACCTAGCCTCCTTTTTCTTTTTCTATTGAGTCAGAGCCTTGCTAAATTATGCAGGCTGCCTCTGGTTTTGAACCCATGATGATCCGTATATCTTAGTCTCCCAAATTGCTGGGATTATAGGCATGTGCCATGGCACTTGTGTTGAAATTAGTTTTAAATAATCCCTAAGAAGTACTCAATGGTGAATTCTTCTTTCCCTTTTCTCTTTTGATGACCCAGTAGTTTTTAATATTATGCCACATGTTATTCCTTGAAACTGTCACCTTCCTTGCCTTTTATGATACTGTATTTATAAGAAAGTCTCTTCATTCCTAACTTCAGTTTTCTGTCCTCTGCCTATATCTTACCCCTTAATTTCAGGAGACTTTTATAATTAAAATTATTAGTCAATGTTCTTTAGAGCTAGAGAACCAGCAATGTGTGTGTGTGTGTGTGTGTGTGTGTGTGTGTGTGTGTGTGTGTGTTATTTTTATTTATTATGTATATATTATGAAAAAAATATATAGTATCATCTATTGATCCATCTATCTATCTAGATTGATTCCTGTTTATTTTTCTTTTTATTTTTTCTTTTTTTTTGCAGCACTAAGAGTTGAACCCAGGGCCTCACACTTGACTGCTTTGCAAGTACGACACCATTGAGCTGTACTTCCAGCCCTTTTTTTTTTTTTTTTTTTTTACTTTTTGGGACAGGGTCTCACTAAATTACACAGACTGCCTCTGGTCTCAACTTGCGATCCTCTTGCCTCTGCCTCTCGAGTCCCTAGGATTACAGATGTGTGCCGCTGTACCCAGCTAGATTGATTTTTCATAAGGAATTGACTGATGTGATTAGGGAGATTGAGAAACTTCAAGCTCTGACTCAGCAAGTAAAAGACTCAGGAAGGTTGATTTTATAAATTCTAGTCCAGAAACTTCAAGGCTTATGCCTCAGAAGAACTGCTACGTTAGCTTGAGTATGAAAGAAGGAAAAGACTGATACCTTACTTCAAGAAGTCAGGCAAGTGGACCTTTCTCACTTACTTGTGCGAGAGTCAGTTTTTCTGTCCTACACAAGCCTTAGACTGATTAGATTAGTCCAACCATATTATTGAAGATAAATTTTACACATTATACCAAATGAAATATTGATCATCCAAAAACCACCTCACAGCCATATCCAGAATAATGATTGACCACATGTCTGGGCACATTGTAGCCCAGTCAAGTTGACACATTGGGATTAATCATCACACTCTCCTTGACCTTTTTATATCTAAGTAACTCTTTCAAGAGAATTCTCCTGAGTCACTTCATGTTTTGTAATAAAAAATTTGATTTATTTATTCACTTCTTTAAGTTTACTCTTCTACCTGGTTTTTAATCACTCTAACGTTGCCATTCTATTAATCACAAATTCATCTTCCATTGCAAACCCTCCCTTATATCCTCTATAACCACTCTTATCATGTCTATCTCTTTGCATGTTACAGATCCTCATTAACTCTTACTTGAATTACTTTTCAAGTAATAGATTCATAGATATCAAGTTGGATTCTTTAATCATCTCTTTGTTTCTATAATTATCTTATGAAAATATTTTGACTCTCCCTTGATTTTACTCTTAGGTACAGAGTCAAGTTTCTGAGAATTGTGGTGAGTATAATTGCCTGGGCCTTCATAAATCATGGATACTCTTTTTTGTGGTGGCATAAGATAACCAAATCCAAAAGAAACTCCATGTTATGTTTCCCAAAAATTAAATGAAATAGCTTGAAGCTATTTATAAAAGGATGTAAAGAAGCTCTAAATCAGAAAGGATGTCATGCATTCAAATGATGGAATATCCTCATAAGTATGAGATGAATTAAGGCAAGTGGATTAGAAGTGCTGTGCAAAGTTTGAGGCTATCAAGTAACCTGTTGGAGAATACAATAGGGTGGAATAGGTAAGAATGAGCTGAGCTAAGAAGATCGTGCCTTATCCTTACACAAATGCCAGCCATATTAACTCATTGATCATAAAATGAATCCCAGGATCTTATCATGATAAGAGAAGCATATACATTTGCATTTCTATATACCTGGCTTCAAGTTCCAATATAACCCAGTTATTTTGGTTATGTAGAAATCAAGATACCTGGGGAGTTACTTCAACTCTGTAGGTCTATTTCTCTATCTATAAGATGGAGACAATAATGTCACCCTTGCAGTGTTCTTCTGAAAAATAATGAAAGTATCATTAATGAATACCACTTCACACTCATTAGGATGATTATTATATCAAATCAAACCACAAAATAACAAATGTTGGTGAGGATGTGGAAAACTTTGTACACTCTTGGTGGGAAAGTAAATGGTGTAGCCATTATGGAAAACAGTATGGTACCTCCTTAAAACATTAAAAATGGAATTACAATATATTTTGAAAGTTCCACTTTCGGGTATATACCTATAAGAAGTGAAACTAGATACTCAAACGTGTTTTTGTACCTGTTTTCATAGAAGTACATTCACTATCACAAAAGTGCAGAAGGAGAAACAGAAGTGGCTTGATGGGTTGATAAATAAACAAAATGTGGTATATGCATTCAATGAAGTTTTTTTTCAGCCTTAAAAATGAATTACATTCTGACACAAGCTACAATATGGATACATCTTGAAAAAAATGTGTTAAGTGAAATAAGACAGACAAACACCATGCAATCTTATGTATATGAATTACTTAACTATTTAAATTTATAAAGACAGAAAACACAATGGTGTTTTCCAGGGATGAGAAGGGGGTAAGTGTTGTTGTCATTGCCAGGTGTCATTGATTCAAGTTCTACTGATAGCAATCCTATGTACAACAGAATGAAACACTCCCTGATTCTGTAACAGGCACACAATCTTATTTATACTTAATCCCATTGTTGCAGACACTGTGTCAATCCATGTAGTTGAGGGTTCCTTTTTTTGTTGTTGTTGACCTGCTATTCTCCCAAACATGATGTCCATCTCCAGGAATTGGTCTCTACTAATTACATGTCAAAAATACATAAGTCAGTGCTTAGCCATCCTTGCTTCCAAGGAGCACTCTAGTTATACTTCTTCTAGGACAGATCTGCTGGTTCTTTTTGTAGTCCATGGAATCCCCAATATTTGTCTCTAGCACCATAATTCAAAAGCATCAGTTCTTCTCCTGTCTCTGTTTTTCAATGTACAGCTTTCACAATCATATGATGCACCTGAAAATACCATGGCATAAGTCAGGTGCACCTTTGTCTTAAATAAAAAAAATTCTAGAGATAGAGGGTATTGATAATTGCATAATTTGAATGTACTTTATGCCACTCAGTTGTACATTTAAAAGTGGTTAAATGGATGAATTTTATGGTTTGTATACCTTGCCACAATCAAAATAGTGGACTGTATGTAGTATATCTAAATATCTCAGAATCAAAGACCTCATTGGTTAGCTGCTTCTATTATACCCTGTGCATAACAAGCTTTTCTCACTCTGCTCCACACACCCCTCCCTTAATGGGCTCTGTTTGGAGCTGTTATGATTTGGATCTGAAATGCCCCCTAAGAGCTCATATGTTGAGTACTCAGTCAGTAGAGTAGTCTTCAAAGATAAGACCTCTGGGAAGTGATTGGAAGCTGAGCAATCTGACCTCATCTGTAGATTAACCCATTGATGGATTAGTAGCTTAATGATGATGAATTTGTTGAAACTTTCAGGATGTGGGGCCTAGCTGGAGGAAGTAGGTCTTGGGAAGCATGCCTTTGAAGGATGTATTTTATCCCTGATCCCTTCTTTTTTGCTATCTCTTTGTTTCCTGGCTCCCATGAAGGGATCAGCTTCCCTCTGCCACCCTCATGCTATGATTTACTGTCCTGCCACAGGCCTAAAGCAACAGAGCCATAACCAGTAACTTCTAAAACTGTGAGCCAAAATAAATTGTTCCCTCTTTAATTTTGTCACAGTGACAGAAAACTGACTAACACAATATTCATGCACATTTCTTCATAATTGCTTTCTCATTCCACCACTTTTGTAGTCTCTTTCAACATGCCAAAATGTTAGTTTACCTTTAAGGTCTCATGTGCTCAGTGAAGAATTTCCAGATACCCCATTTAGGGTCATTAATAACTCCTTCATTTGTACTCTGTGTTGTGCTTATTCATACTTTACATTGCATTTATTTTTACTTAGTATAGATCTTTGTTGGTATTTGGTGTTCTCCATCGAATTATGATCTTCTGGAAAGCAGAGAGCCTGAGTTCTTTTCTTTTGTCTATTCTTTTGATTAATATTTGATCTGAATTTGGAAAATCTCACTAATAACCCTCAAGACTGATTTTTTTCTTCCTTTGCCTCCCAAGACACAGATAAAACTAAGCAATAGTTAAGGGGCATTTTCTATGCTTGAAAATGGCTCTGAAAATGTTTTGCTTTTCAATTGATGTGAAGACTGACATTGTTGTCTTCTACTTTTTCCTTTCTTTAACTCTGAGGCTTTAATATTATTTACATTAGTGTCATTTGAAGGGCTGAGAGTTGATCTTGCATTTTCAATTTCCAAAAATAGTTTCAGCATTAATTTAGTTTTTACATTTGTGAGAATTTATGAAGAACAATTTTTCTTAAGTGTATTATCTAATGATAATAGAGTAAGTGGCAGTTATAGAAGAAGCTAGGAACTGAAACATCAGATATTTAAGGTGAACAGCATCACTTAATTGGTCTCTCTGTTACATAAATTGGAAATCCTATATAACTAATGGTGCATAGCGGACACTGATTTTCCTCAGATTGTTGTACATACTCTTGATCTTTAACAATATTGGCTCCTAAATCTCATACTGGTGGCCCTGTGGTTCTAGACTTTACAAAATAACTGAGTTACTTTTTTCTTTCTTTGTAATGAGAAGTACTTTTGAAGAAGTTCTAACTAGAGGAAAATTCATTGATGTATTCTACTACCCCTTCTCATCCTGCAGGTCTGGAAAATTTCCTCTCAGCCTTCGATAACTTCACATTATAGAATAAAAGAATCAATCAAATATAGAGGACTATCAGATTCATTAGTGGCTCCTCACTAATGGGCATGAAGGCACAAACTTCTTCCTTTTCTGGACTTCCTTGCTATAGAAACCATGTAAGCACTAAAATCCACTTTGCCTCATTTCTTTCTTCTTAGTTCCTTTGGTGGGTCATTTCATCTTCTGAGAGAGATCATCATCTTATTACAAGTGTCCTTTCTCTCCTCTCAGCAGTGAGGCAGTGATTCTGCATAGCATGCTGTTAGGACGCATTTCATGACCAAGTATAGAAGAAATGCAACGCACCATGACCCGGACTGACACAGAGGGTTATAGACCCTTTGCAATGCAGTTGAGCTACTAACAGAAAAGGATGGCTTTTTTTTCTAGGCAATCTATAGTTCAATATTGACAGAAGCATTACAAGAAATTTCACATTGCCTATTTATTTATTTATTTATTTTTGCTGGCTAGAAAGTCCTGAAATTATGGCAAGCAGGGGGCAGAATGCCTTTGGTGGCTGGCAGTGAAAGTTCTTGAACTGAGTTCTAAAAGCTTTTGTAGATATTTCTTTCCAGAGAAGAGCACCACTGCTGTATTAGCTGAGTCCTTGAGAGGCAATTGAGGAGACGATGCTATTTTCCTTCTGGCCGAGAGAAATGGCACAGCCTCTTTGCAACAAATGATCATAAATTGCCCAAGTGTCTCTGAGGCAATGATAATACTGGCATGTTAGTGCTAATGCAAGTTGCTCTCATAGCTCTGAGTGGTGCACACTTTTGAGAAGGAAAAAGGGCCTGAGGATAAAGCTACCAAGACATGGCTGTATCCTCCAAGTTGGTGTGATCAAAAGGGAAAGGCTTTCAGCTCTTAAGTTACTTTAAAAGCAAATTCTCAAAACTCAATAATCAAGAGGGAGTCAAAGCTAGAAACCAAGATGAAGTGAAAGTCAGACATGGATAAATGAGAGAACAAGACCCTCAGCCAGAGTTAAGCTGGGTTGTGAACTCTGTTTTATATGTTTTTGTTGTTGTTGTTGTTGTTGTTGTTGTGGTTGTTGTTGTGTGTGTGTTTTGCTCTGTATTAAATTTTGTATAAAGCTATATGAGTCATGCTATGGAAATATGTAATCAAAATGTATGCATATATTTCAAGTTTAAAGTCAGAGAAAATTTGTTGATCAGTCATCATTCAGGCTATTTTGACCAATTTCGCAAAATTTCCCATGTACAATCTAGGTCATCTTTAAGCTTCACAAACTATAGAATTCTCTGGTTCTTTGTAAATCATCTTGTGGGTAAACATGAAATGTACCTATGTACAGTAATTTACTCACTGATTATGCTCATACTTGTGATAAAGGTTCCTTAGAAGCTCTGGAGTATTGTATGTATTCCTAGATGTCCTTGTATGAGAACTGGTTCTGCATAACACTGGTATGTGGATTTATTTATTTACTTACTTATTTGTGGTGCTGGGGGTTGAACCCAGGGCCTCAAGCTTGCATGCTTTGCAAGTGCTGTACCACTGAGCTGCATCCTACATCCTCAGCCCCCCCCCTTTTTTTTTTTTTTACTTTTTTGAGACAGGGTCTCAGTAAATTACACAGACTGCCTCTGGTCTCAAACTTGTATCCTCTTGCCTCCACCTCCCCAGTTGCTGAGATTACAGGCATGGGCCATGGCGCCTGGTTAATATATGGATTTTGTTATTTTATATCCTATGCTTTTTAAGGGACCTTGTGGTAACAATGTTGCTGTTGATGATGGCAATATATATCATTTTGGAGATGTTTCCTAGGTGCAAGGTATTCTGCTAGTTAACATAGATTATTTCATTTAGTTACATCAACATCCTTATTGATCATTATTTTTTGAAGAAATTGTGAGGGTAATTAACTTGCTTAAGACCATACAAGTAACAAATGGAGGATGATGGTCCTTAGTGTAATTTATCCTAACCCAAAATGAAAACCATCAATGAAGAACGAGGAATGGTATGAAAGAAAAGGAACGAATGTTTGTTGAGAGATCTGGGAAAAGGTTCTTATTCATATTTTGTAGCACAGAGCAGTGATTTCTTTTTTTTCTGAGATCCAGCATATGGACTTCCTCATTTGGGAAATACTACTCTAATCTTGCTTTGATAAAACACGTCTAATGGTCATCCATGTAGAATGAATTCTTTCTTTCTCTCTCTCTCTCTCTCTTTCTTTCTTTCTTTCTTTCTTTCTTTCTTTCTTTCTTTCCCTTTCTTCCTTCCTTTCCTTCTTTCCTTTCTTTCTCTTTCTTTCTTTCTTTCTTTCTTTCTTTCTTTCTTTCTTTCTTTCTTTCTTTCTCTTTCCCTCTCTTCCCTTCTTTTCTTTTTTATTTCTCTTTCATTTTCTTTTTCTTTTCTTTCTTTTTCTCTTTTTTTCTCTCTCCTTCTTTCTTTTCTTTTTTTCTTTCTTTTTTTGTGGTATGGGGGGTTGAATCCAGAGTCTTACACGTAATTTGCAAGTACTCTACCACTGGGCTGCACTTTCAGCTCATTTTTTAATTTTTTATTTTGAATGAGGGTCTTGCTAAATTACACAGGGTGCCTCTGGCATTGAGCTCATGATTCTCCTTCCTCCCCCTCCCTAATTGCCAGGATCACAGGTGTGCACCATTTCACCTGGCTTACATTTAGTACTATTAATTCAACTCCCTGCTGGACATTAGGTCTGAATTGGATTAAGTACAATTTCCTGGTTCCAAGAAAAACCCAGATATTTGCTAGAATTTTGGGGAAAGTAATCTCTCCCTTTTTCTGTGGCAACTATCAAAATATACATAGTGATTTATTAGATTTTATCATGTGTGGAAATATAAAGTTTGTAAATAAACCATTTAGACATTGTAGAAAAGAGAATCAACACTTTCTATGGCCAAGTTCTGTGACTTTTCCACAACTTTCATCAAGATATGGAAGCTCTTTCCCACATATTGCTCCTAAACTGTCTTATAAACTTGTTTTAACCAGTAGAAGTTAGAAGAATGACATTGTGCAGCTCTGAGGCTGAGTACATGAAGATTCTGTTTTCAGTTTTTGGAACTCTGCTGTAAGATAATCATGTGAAGAAGCCAATCTAGGTAGATGGAGGATTGTATGCCATGAGGAAGAGAAGAATGGTACACAAGACAAAAGCCAGCTTCAACGGTCAGATCTGAGACTCAGTCCACCTTGGACCTTTCAGCTCAGTTGACCCTACATTTAATGAAGCTATAGAATAAGTGCGTGCTGTAGAGAAATCACAGTCAGCCAGCATTATCGTGAGAAAGAACAAATCACTGCTTTTTAAGTCACTCAGTTTTGTGGTGGTTTATAAAAGGTCTGCAATTAACTGATACAGTCACTGTGGCCAAAGAATTGCTGAGTCAGGGAGAATGATTTTAAAGCAGATGAAGGAAGAAAAATGAATTCTTGGTGTTGTCGTGTGAACTGTTAAATCAAGCTTTATATAAACTTGGCCCTACTTCCAGACTTAGCATTTATAAGATTCTGAGAGTCTGCCTCTTATCTCTCAACTCAAGCTTTTTCCTCTCACTGTTTTTTTTTTAAATGAAGGGAGATATCTTAAACCAATTATATTTTATTAAGTTGCAATACCCAATAATAAATTACCTCAGCCACCACACTTTGTTGGTAATTTTTGATAAAGTAGAGATTTTAACATCTCTGGGTCTATGGTCTATACATCATCTAAGGGGTTGATAGCAAGATCATCATTCAAAACAAAATTCTAAAACCAATATTCTAAACTTGAGTAGGGTGAAACTGTCATAGCTTACTAACCTTTTCCTTGTGCTCACTTCTGAAATAATAAGGAAGTATTTAGGTGATTCATAACTTCTCCAGTGTTAGCATAGACCTAAGTTATTTTAACAAAATAACCTGATAAGATTTCTTGAGTGTGAAGCTATCCTTGTTAAAAATAAGTGATCCCTTGTAGCTTTTTTTTTTTTTTCAGAGAGAGGAGAAAATAATTTTTAAATATGAAATCAGAGGCTAATGTTTCATCAATATAATGGGGTAAGTCCAATGTTTGATACAAATATTAAATAAAAGGACTGGTCAGAAAAGAGGAAAGAAATATGTTTAATCAATTATATTACAGTGCAGATGCATCCATTTCTGAGATAAAGTTAAAAGGATCTTTGGAAACCTCTTAGCTCCTAGATTTCATTATTTAGATTAAGCTTTTGACAATAAATTTTGGCCTTCAACGAGTCCTTGTTTCTAGATATTGGCTTATAAAATATCCCATTTGCAAAAATATCTCTTTATCTATGATAATATGAGATCACTATATCCTAAATATTAAAAATGATGATCCAACCATCTATGGAAATGGTTGACTCCATAACTAAACTAAATGATGTTACAAAGACCAATGGTTTGCTTTGTAAGAAGTAATCAAAATTGAGTATGGTATAAATCTCCTGATTAAAATGTTCCAGGCATCCTGAAAGCCATTCATTTACTTATTAAATTTATTGAGTACCTACAGTATGTCAGGCCTTGTGCTGAAAGGAATGAAAAATGGTACATTTTCTCGAGTAGCTCATAATCTTAGGTAAGAACAAGGTAATTTTTCAGACTGCACAATAAAGTGACTAGGAATAATGAGAAGTGGTCAACAGTGTCGGACAAAGACATAAAGTTAATTGGGTGTTTTTCTCAAAAGAAAATGCCAGCCATGTTGTATAGACTTACCACTTTGGTTAATGGGGCACTTCATTCATACTGTCTTTATTTCTGCACTGGGGAAGAGGCCTGTCAGTGGGGTTGAAGTATATGTGAAAAGGAGATATCAGTCCTAAATATCTATATATTATTGCTCTCTCCTTTCACCCACCTGGTAGGATTGTATTCGCTTCCCTTTTTGGATAGGTCAGGCAACATGATTAATTTTAGTCCCTGAATTATGAATGGGAAATATTTTATGCCTCTACTGAAGGTCCCAGCATAACCACAAAGCAGCCATTGAAGTTAGACTGAGTTAAAAAAACTTTCCTACTGTCCTTGAGACTGACCCAGCCCCTCCCAACTTGGAAAACCCTGAACTATCTCAAGCTGCCACAATCCTGTTATTGTCAGTTTATATCTGCTGACACCAGCAGCCCGGAATGATGTAATCCTCTTCCCGTCCCTCGTGCTTCTTTTGCCTGAGCCAATTAGTTCAAAAGTTAACTAATGTAACCAATTAGCTGCCATGTCTGCTTCTGTAAGGGTATAAAAAGCCCTCCCTTCCGCATTTCTGGGTCTCCGGTTGGAAAGAGCTTGGCAGACCCCTACGCACCGGACAATAAAATCCTATGCGTTTGCAGCGACTCTGGTCTCCGTCTCTCACTGGGAACTCTCTCCATAGACAAGATCCTCCTTCCCTAGGGAATCGAGTCTTACACTACCAGGTGGAAATTTAAACCTATGGAACTGATCTCTACAGAGTCCTCCCCCCCCCACCCCCGGCACAGCAACCAACAATACTCAAGATTGTGGCTGCTCTGATTCTAAGCAGTGAGATGCACAGAGTTCTCCTTACTGATCTTCAAAGTGCATGCACAAAGAGCATGCGCAAAGAGCAAGTTGTTTAACTTTCTTGGTAAAGGTCACTGAGATTTTGGTGTCATTTATTATTAGACCATTAACTAGTGCATCCCGAGTGAAATAAAATATTTTTGCATACTCATGTAATTGTTTACATGTGTGATTTGACTTATTGAACAAAATAAAAGGAAGAGTTATGAAGTGTTTACTCTGTATACCTGTCTCTACTTTTCCCCTTACCTAAGTGCCAATCCCTGCGATGGAATTCCTGAAGAGACCCTCAAGACTTCAGATATGTACACATGCATGTGTGCTTTCTAGCACATGTATGCAGAGTTCTGGTTTACTCTTCTGTTTAGTATAAAATTGTTCACATGATGAATTGTCAGGGTATTTATAAAGTATTTGTTGGTTGGAGAATGCTTGGCATCATGAATGTTTTAAAAATAGACGATATTTCAGAATTTGGCAAAATTCATTTCACTTTGCTTAAGGGCTGCATACTAATAGAAATCAATACATATGGGTATTATAATAAATGAAAGAAAAAGGGAAGTGAAATATAGAAGACATATTGATCTAAAAAACTGGGGAAAGTTATGCCACCTTCCTTTAGACTTGTATGGTTTCCTGGAAGGTATTTGGTATGTACTCCCCAAATCCACTTCCTTAGAGAGTTTCTCTATGGATGCAGCTTTTATTTATAATGTGGACTTCAATATGAGAGTTTCTTCTTTTCTGAAAGTTCTTGACACTCTGTTTATGTAACGATGTTTTAGTGATGTTATAAAACGCTATAGTTTCATATTACATTTATCTGTGATTAATCCTTCCTGGCCTGCAGATGGGATGAAATGCTTTCCCTAGGGTGCAGTTAAAGGTTTCTGCGGAATTCATGTAAAATACAATTTGACAACAAAATGTAGCTTGGAGAATAAAAAATGATGACTACTCTAAAGGTCTCTTGAGATAAAGAAACTAAAATAAGCATTTTGTTTATAGAAAATTAACTTTTAAGGGGCTAGACTTTCAGAACATAGCTACTACTCCAGAATGTATAAGGCATATTAGGAAACATATTAATTTATTCACAATAAATTATTATCTCATACTATTAAAAGTTCCAGAAGAGATCACATTTCTTTTTCCTTTTTATTTCAGACTAAATATACATTGGTTAGGAAACTTGGGAGCATAGATCTAAAGGAAATCTAGATTTTTTTTATTCACTATTTATTTTCTATTTTGAAAGTAGACACTGAGTTATTTGTAGCTATAATATTAGTAAATATCTTCATAATTCACTTATAGTACATTTGCAGTTTAATGATATGTAACTAGAGCAAACTTATTTTGCTTTCCCTTTCAGCTCCAATCAACTTGCATTTAATTAATGGCTGCTAAGAGACAGCCTATCTGCAGCCATACCACCCGGGCATCCAGTCTCTTCTGATCTCCGGAGCTAAGCAGAGTTGACCTAGTTAGTCCTTGGATGAGAGACCACCTGGGAATACCAGGTGCTGAAGGCTAGGGAGAAGGACCTGGCAGCCTACTCTCAAAATAATTAGCCGTTGAAAATCCTTTGAGTAGCAGAGAAGCACTGACAATAGTGCTGGGCATGGCAGAGTGTCGGAATGTTTCTTTTTGTTGTACATAGGGTCGCTGTGAGTCAGACCTGACTGGAGAGAACTAACAAGATCCAACATGTGATACAGGGATAGAAAAAGTGAATAAAATGTGGCATTCACTTGATGAATACAAAGGGATGGGGGCACACTTGTATGAGCAGTGCATTTTGACACAATGTGGAAAGACGGGCTGGGATTCACTAGTTTCATGCATATTTTTCTTTCTTTCTTTCTTTCTTTTTTTTTTTTTTTTTTTTTTTTTTTTTTTTTTTTTTTACTTTCTGAGACAGGGTCTCACTAAGTTAGGCAGGCTGCCTCTGGTCTCAAACTTGCGATTCTCCTGCCTCCACCTCCCCAGCCACTGGGATTACAGGCGTGGGCCACCGCACGCGGCTTTCTTGCTTATTTTTCTGAGAAGGTATTTCGTTTTTGTTTAGAGGTTAAGGTATGTACATATTCTAGTGCTCTTATGTAGTATGGAGTAGAATTTCATGCAGCTGCAGTTACCAAAGCCAAAAAAGCAGGGAGGATCAGTTACGACACACAATAATGATGTATAAATTTATACTTAAGCCCACCTGTCGTTGTACATGCATTTAATCTGATCAATGCCTGACTTTTTATGAAACAATTAATAGTCAAAACAGTATATGATGAAATGATATTGAGCATTTATTCTTACACACAAAATATTTACCAGCATGGCTGACACAACATAAACATCATTAAGTGAATGATTTTGAAATGATGAAATATAATGTTTTGGAGCTCCCATGCTTGTCTAAATTTTTTAAGTCTTCAATTTGAACAAATTGTCATTTGTATCTTCCAAAGAACACATTACCTTGCTGTGTGAAAAACCCAGATGATCCGCACTGTCAGATTTTATTATTATTGTGACAGATACTTTAGCATATAAATCTTAAACTAATGAAAAAATGTCATCTTCCTTTTGGAGCTAAGCGTTCAAAGTGCATCAACTGTTCAATTTGATAGACATTTCTTCAGAAGTCTTGGGAGGAATTACATATTAAAAATACTTTGTATGTGAAACTCTTATCATTTATATCCACCTCCACAGAGCATAAACTAATTGTAAACCACTTTTGAGAACTAGACTTAAAAAAATTACCTGTAGAAATGGAACTTGAAAAATGCCAAGTGATATTTCTGTACATTACACTCTAATACAAGGATTTTCTTTTTATTTATCCATTTAATATCAGAAACAAAAAAGTAATGTAAGAACTTTAGGAGTAGAAGTGACATCTTTATACATCTTTTGAAGCTATCACAGTAAGGGTGAATAATATACAAACTACTGAATAATGGAGTCTTTGACTTGCCTATAATTTTGCATATTTTTAAATGATAGTGACAATTACACATTCTTAGGACAAACAAAAATGTCCTGTTTCTCAAAAACGTCCCGTTTCTCATGTTCTGTTTCTCAAAAAGCCATGTGCATAATCTCACATAGGTATTTACTAAATTGCATATTCTCAGACCACCTCTTCAGAGATTCTGATTCAGAATCTCTCTAGTGTTAAATATAAGTAGTTCCAGAAACAGAGTTAGGAAAAGATTTATTATTAGATGTTTAAAAAATTTAGGTGTAGACTGAGTGTATATGAAATTTAATTTGCAATTGGTTGAGAAATGTATTTAATATATACTTTCTCTTTTAAAATAAGTTAAGTACTACTGCTGTTATCATTATTATATCCCCTTCATTTATAAATGTTGGTTGAGTACACAGTATTAAGGCTTATGCAATTTTCATTATGCAACTATTATATCACTTTTTTGGTTACTCTTATCAACTTACATATTTCACAGAACCTTTTGATTAATATATTTTATATTCCCTTTTCCCCCATGTATGTGTATTGTTGTATCATCTATTTTGACATTATCCTCCCAGTCTTTATCATTCCACATTGTTTCCCCTCCTTTGACCTCTTTTTCAACCTTTACTCTCCCTCACTAGACCCCTTCCCCTTCTTTCTACTTTGATTTTATTTTCCCTTCTTAGATAAGGTTGGACGACACACACACACACACACACACACACACACACACACACACACATATATATATATATATATATATATATATATATATATATATATATTTAGCTCCCCCATATGAGTGACAACATATAGTATTTCTCTTTTGGGGCTTTTTGGGGCTTGAGTTTATTGGCTTAAGCTGATAGTCTCCAGTTTCATGTATTTTGCTGTAAATGACATTGTTGTTGTTGTTGTTGTTAGGTGCTGTCAAGTCATTATCCGACTCATAGGGACCCTCATAGGGTTTCTTTTTTTCTTATTAGAAATTTTTAATGTACATCTTAATGTGACTCATTTTGACATGCTTTTCATTGTGACATTTCCATATATGCATTTTGATAAACATTATTCATATAGGTTACCCCTTACCCTCCCCTATGCTTTCCCCCCTCCCGCCCTTCCTATCTAAGTTTCCCATCTAAGTCTTCTCTATCTTTTACTTAGTAGTATTTTTCTATATGTCCTTAGGTTCCAGCTCTGTTTAAGATAGAAACTTTTCCTGTAGTGGTCTTTGTTTTTATCTTGTTAGAACAATTACATGCAATTTCTAGTCCATTTATATTGACATCATTCTTATCTTCCTCCCCCCCTTTTCTTATGATCTGACCTTTGAATAGGATTTTTCCGTCTTGTAATTTTGAATCAGCTCCCTCATATGAGTGAGAACATGTGTTGTCTCTCTTTCTGAACTCGTGTTTGTTCACTCAAAACAATTTTCTCTAATTCCATCCATTTTGCTGCGTTGACCTTATTTCATTTTTCTTGATTGCTGAGCAGTATTCCATTGTGTATATATACCATAGATTTTTTTATCCATTCTTCTGTTGCAGGGCACTTTGGTTGATTCCATATCCTTGCTATTGTGAAAAGCGCTGCATTGAACATGGAGATGCAGGTGTCTCTGTGGTATGATGACCCATCTCCCTTTGGGTAAATTCCCAATAGTGTTATAGCTGGGTCATATGGTGGATCTATTTTTAGCTTTTTGAGGTACCTCCATATTGATTTCCACAGTGGTTGCACCAATTTATAGCAGGGTTTTCAATGGCTGACTGTTTCAGGATTGCCTTGGGAGTGGATTGTCAGGTCCTTCTCCCATTTTTGTGGTGCTGGAAATTGAACTCGGGACCTCAGAGACCGCAGTGCAGAGCTCTACGAACTGAGCTAAATCCCAACCCGTAAATGACATTATTTCAGTCTTTTTTATTACTGAGTAATATTAAGCTGTGTATATATAACACAATTGTTTTATTCATTCCTCCATTGATGGATATCTTGGTTGGTTCCATATCTTTGTAATTGTGAAATGTGCTGCATTAAATATGAAAATGCAGGTGTCTCTATGATATGATGATTTATCTCCCACTGGGTATATTCCCAGGAGTGGTATAGCTGGGATATTGGAGTTCTATTCTTAATTTTTTAACGTACCTCCATATAAGATTTTCAAAATAGCTGAACTAATTTACTGTCACAGCAACATTGTGAAAGTGTTCTCTTTTCTCTGCATCCTCCTCAATATTTGTTATTATTTGTTTTCTTGATCTTGGCCATTCTTACTGGAGTGAGATGGATTCTCAGTGTTGTTTTGATTTGCATTTCCCTGATGACTAGGGATATTGGGCATTTTTTTTCATGTATGTCTTGGCCTTCAGACTTCTTCATTAGAGAACTGTCTGTTCATTTCCTTTGCTCATTATATATTGGGTTATTTGTTGTTTGCTTTTTTAAGTTCTTTGTATATTCTAGATATTAGTCCTCTGTCAGATGTGTAGGATATGAAGATTTTCTGCCATTCTGTGGGTTTTCCCTTAACTCTGTTGATTGTTTCTTTTGCTGTGCAGAAAATTGTTAATTTCATATAATGTTATTTGTCAATTATTGGTGACTTTTCCTGGGTGATGGAGACTTGTTAAGGAAATACTTTCTTATGTGTTAGAGTCTGTTTCCTAACTTTTCTTCTGGTAGGTGTAAAGTTTCTGGTTTTATGGTTAGGTTTCTTATCCATTTAAAATTGACTCTTAAGCAAATTGGGAAATATGAGCCTATTTTCAATTTCCTATTGCAGTTATTTTTAAAGGAAATAAATAAAGCTAACTGTCCAGAGATCAATAATGTTCACACTAATTTTTCCAAGTAGTTTTTGTAAGATTACTACATCAGTATTTCAGGGTATTTTAACTCTATACCATTCTTGTGCAATAGTCTTTAGATGTGTCATCAGATATCATATCTACTTAGGTTTTATTTCCATGGCCTGAGTGTCAATGTAGGTAGTGCTTTTCTCTACTAAATCATGGGCCAAAAAAATCTTTGATAAAGCAATAGGTAGTAGAGTTTTCTCCTCTACAGAGCTGATGGCATGGGTTTAATTACATTACGAATGCAATGGTCATGAGGCAATGTCTGAGCCTTCCTTCGGGACACATTCAGAAGTATGAGCATTTAAGCCACTAATCTGAAAGAAGATGAGCCATTTTCATTTTTGTCATTGTTCCAAGTCATTTTAATATACTGAGATGTGTATCTTCTGATTCTTGTTGAATTACTCTAAGGTGAAATATCCAAAGTGATATTCACCATGGAAATCGTATTTTGATCCTAAGAAAGCTCTCTAGGTTTAGTAGAAGTTCATACTAACTTTCAAGCAATATCACTCCATGAAGATTTCAGGTAGTTTCATGGTCATACAGGAAACTCTGCATACCACAGTGCTGTTTTTAGAGATTCTTACAAACATTAAAATATTAAAGGTCTGGAGTTTCCCTGGGAATAAGAAACTTCTCTAAAATTGTTTAACTCAGCATTTCCAAATGAATTGGTCTATATAATCTCTTTTCCTGTCATACCTATTGATTGCATGTGACAATCCGTTATATACTGTAGCTTTCTCTAGGGCAAAAGTTATGTCAGTTCTTAATTCCTTTGAAATGCAAAGTCACAAATTCATCCTAGTCTTCATTCAGCACACACGCAAAGTGATGAGTATGTGGGCTGTAACTATGAAAGAAAATTATAACACATTTAAAATTTTAAGTCATAATTTCAAGCCCTGTATATACAGTGCAGATATGAGAAAGCCATATGTGAAGAATTAGTTACTTACTATTTCTTACTCATGTTTGTTTTGTTGTACAGCAAATCAAACATCAAGTTCAGCTGACTCACATCCACACTAGTCATTTTCTGTTCTAATCTCAACTCCATGGCTCTAACTCTTCATTTCTTCTCTGAAATACTGCAGTCTCTTTGATTTGATCCCTATGTCTATGTTTTACTTCCATATGAATCATATACATATAGATACTACTTACAGTGTCAAATTATGATTTAAATATTATAATGCATTCTCTTTGTATAAACAATAAAATTCTAATTCCTTAGAATTTCATTTCAAGTCCTTTTGCTATCATAACAAGTTTTATTACCTTTTATGCTTGTACCTTTATATTTTGTGACATCTTAAGTAAGTCAGATATTCAACAAATATTCATCATGTACATAGGCATGCAAGTAGGGTGGTTTACCTGAATATGTCTATATTTTATTGAAAATGTAAAGGCATTTGACTGTGTGGATCATAAAAAATTATGGACAATATTTCAAATAATAGGAATACTAGAGTACTTAATTATATCCATGAGGAATCTGTACATGGGCAGTCATTTGAACAGAACTGGGAAACACTGCCTGGTTTAAAGTCAATAAAGGTGTGGATCAGGGCTGGATCCTTTCATGGTATCCTTTCAATCTCTTTACTGAGAAAATATTCTGAGAAGCTGGACTTTATGAAGAAGAATGTGTCATCGTGATTGGAAGAAGACTCATTAACAATCTACATTATGCAAATGACATAACTCTGTTTGCTGAAAGTAAAGAGGATTTGAAACATTTACTGATGAAGATCAAAGAACACATTCTTCAGTATGAATGGTGCCTCAACATCAACTAAAAAGAAATAATTACAACTGGGTCAGTAAGAAACTTTATGATAAATAGAGAGCAGATTGAGGCTGTCCAAGATTTTGCTTCACTTGGTTCTACAATCAAAACCCATGGAAGCAGCAGTGAAGAAATCAAAAGACTCGCTGTCTTGGGAAAAGCTGTGGAAAAGACCTCTCTTTTATTTTTTCTGTGGTACTAGGGATTGAACCCAGGGCCTCATGCTTGCATGCTTTGCAAGTGCTGTACTATTGAGCTTCGCCCTCAGCTCATGTTTTTACTTTATGGGACAGGGTCTCACTAAATTATGCAGACTGGCTCTGGTCTCAAACTTAGGATCCTCCTGCCTCTGTCTCCCGAATTGCTAGGATTATGGTCTTGTGCCACTATATCTGGCAAAAGACATCTTTAAAGTGTTGAAAAGTAAAGATGTCAGAGTGAAGACAAAAGTATACCTGACTCATGCTATAGTATTTTCAGTCACATATTGTTGCAAAAACTGGTCATGGAATAAGGGAGACATGATAAGAATTGATGTTTTTGAATTATGGTGCTGGAGATGAATATTGAATATATCATGGACTGACAAAAGAACCAATGGATCCATTCTAGAAGAAGTGAAACCAGAGTGCTTCTTGGAAGCAAGCATGGCTAGACTGCATCTTACATATTTTGGGCATGTAGTCAGGAGAGACTGATCCCTAGAGAAGGACATCATGTTTAGGAGAGGGGCAAGTAAGAGAAAAAAAGGAAGACCCTCCAGTAGATGGATTCACACAGTGTCTGCAACAATGGGCTTTAATATAAAGATTATGTGTCTGGTACAGAATTGAGAGTGTTTCCTTCTGTTGTACACAGGGTTGCTATCTGTTTGATCTGACTCAACAGCACCTAAAAACAACAAAAGTTTTTGGGTAGGAATTGGAGCCTTTTGCCTTTTCTGTTCACCTGTGAGAGTCAAGGAAAGCATCTTTAATAAATGTGAATTTAATGCTTAAGAAAAATTCCTTGGTCTAGGGATGAGACCTTAAATGAAATAGAACAATGATCAATGACTAAAAAGTAACAGACCCAGTGTGATCAATATTTAGTGAAAGAAAAATAAACTCTTGAGCTCTTGGGAAGCCAAGAAGGGGAGCTGGTCTTCAGCAAGACAATGTAGGAAAGCAGACATCCAGAAAAAATTGAAATATGAGACACAGCAAGAATCTTCATAGTATTGAAGCATTTGATTTCAGTATTCCTGAAGCCCTGCATGCTGTAATCATATCCTCAATATCAATGCTCATTCTTTAAATAAGCTCATTTCAGTCTTGGTATCTTTGTACCCAAAAGAGCAGGGACTCCCACAAAATGCATATGCACATACATACACATCCCACATTGCTTTTCCCTGTGCTACAAAATTTTATTTCTCTATACTTCTGCTTATCAAAATTCTGTCCCTCACATAATACTTACTTCTTATTTAAAGTCCATTCCTGTTCAGAGACACTCTCTTTATGTCCATGGCATTTAAAAATGTTTCATAACCTATATCATTGCATTATTTTTTCAGTGCCAGACCATGTCAAAATTATCCTGTAAAATCTAAATGCTTGTAGTGCGTTTACACATGGAAGGAATTAATAATAATATTTTTGAGTTGAAGAAGAAATAAGAGTCCAAAGCTTAGCTATTTCTTCTATAGACACAAATATTTTGATAGGAAAAACTAGCTCAAAACAAACATCAGAGTAACCATGAAGATCATTTCCTGGAGAGTATATTTGCTTTCCTATTGTTATCTCAGTGAATAACTTAGCCCCAAGGATGATGAAACCCTGATTGTTTATTTGTAACACCATAGGAATGATGAGAAATCCCACCCAGATTGTTAGTATAAATATGAGAAATATTGAAGGCAAGTTTTTGCAAGGATCTTAGTCATTATGTTGAGACAGGGAGTCTGATGGCTGAACAGAGCCTCCAGCTGTGTTTGTAAGACCCTTGCAACGTACAAGGATTACATTTTTTTTCTTTTACCACCTTTAAAATGTATGCTTCATGCAAAAGGGTAAAATATAGTAGACATTAGCAAGTTGATGAATGAATAGTTGTTAAATATACTTTCTAAAACCTAAATGTTATCAGAACTTATAGTTAATATAATTTAACATCTGAGCCAATTTTTAAGAGTTTAAACTATGTATCAAGCAAAATTGTGATACATTTGGATAAATCAAATTATTTGCATAGTACTAATACAAGGAGCTTCTAACCTCGTAAAACTATCATTTTGAACATCAGTTAGGTGCTAGGCAATACACTAATTACTTTATGGTGTTTCATTTAATGTTTTTAAAAAATCCTGTTAAGTATGGTTTCATTATATTTGAGATGATGATATTGATCACCTGATATATTAGGTAGCTTGCTTTCATTTTGCCAGGTGTTAGTGATGTCTCAAGATTTATTTTCAAGATGGCTCAAGATTATTTTCTATGAACTGTACAATTCTCTCCCTAAATTCTAGCTTACTCACTTCTTTTTTACCTACCTACATCTAAGGTTTTTAAGTGTTGCTACTATATACAACGCTATAGTTAGATTTTGAGTAATATTTTCACTAGACAATTAATTAAATTAAAGACATTAATTAAAGAATTAATTAAATTAAAGACATTTTCCCACCTATACACAAGAAACAAACAACATTATGTAACTGATTCCTATTTAATCATATAATACTAATTCAGAATTTCTTTGAGAAGCATCAGTGTTTGTAATGTTCTTCACACAGTGGTTGTGATGATTGGATGCTATAATTTAAGTTAATGATGTTAAAGTGTCTAAAATGAATAAAGGGGATGGTAGTGCTGTAAGTGCCAGATGCCAAGTTATTATATTTTACATTATCTATTTCTTAGGCTATAATTAAATTGTAGATAAGAATATCTTTAAAAGTAATAGACTTACACCATTGGACAGAAGAGGAGATGGATCTTTAAAAGAAAAGAGTTTTAGCAAATTACAGTAAGATGTGAGTGATGAAAGGGGTTGAGAAAAAAATCAGATCTGTGTACTATAAAATCAGAACAGTTGTTCACTGATGTGTCTCAGAAAGAACTAGGAAGGTAGCCTCTAGGTAAAGAGAACAAGAGCTGAAACACAGGCTTGAAAATGGGGATTAATTAAAAACAGCTTAATTAAGCTGTATGTGTTGGGGGTTTAATACCTCAACACACATAGCTTAAACACATCCCTCTTACAACACTAATTTATGTTGCATAGCAGTGCAGCATTTGCCAAACTAAATAATGATAACAATAGTTATAATTAGAAAGTTAAATAGTGGGGATTTACTTTTCTGGAAACATCTCTTTCTGTTTGTTTGTCACACTCTCTCTCCCTCTCTCTGTATAACATTAAAAAAAACTTAAAATATTTAGACAAAACACATTGTTAAACACCTTCTATATGAAGAACAGAGATAGCAAAAGTTGTAAAGCTAATTTATAGAGCCAAGTAAATGAGAGTATTAATAATAAGAGTTAAATAGGTTCTGAATTAGTTCTGTGTCAGGGGATCTGCTGGCCTGCTTTGCTCCAATAGTTCATGCTTAGGGGCCTCATGCTGTAACAAACAGCACTACGGATCATATATACTACCAAGAAACATAAGAGAATATCTGTGTTATTCAGCTTTCTGCCACTATAACAAAATACTTGAGACGAATAATTTAAAAAGAAGAGAATTTTATTTTGTTTAAGAGTTTCAGAGGTTGTAGTCTATGATTGCTTGACTCTGTCACTTTGGGCTCATGGCAAAGCCAAACTTTATGGCAAGGAGTACTTGTTACAGCAAAGCTACTCATACCATGGCAGCTAAGAGGCAAAAAAGAGGAAGAAGCTGAGGTTTCAATATATCCCTCAAGGGAATATCCACAATGACATAACTTTCTTCCATTAGACTCTGCCTTCAAATATTTACACCACTCTTCAATAGTGTGACAAGCTGGTGACAAAGCTTTTAGCACATGACAATTGTGGGGATACTGTAGATCCAAACTTAAACACTATCCGTGAGTGAATTAAGGAAAAAAATTGCCCCACTCAGGAAGACTGTATGGAATTGTGCAGGCTCAAATTTACTTTGGATGGAGATGAAACAATTCCTGCGTGAAAACATATAACCCCAGTCTGGTCCTCTAAGAATTTCTCTGCTTAGCTTGAAACTCTTAAGGCAGGATTGCAGTTGGACATATTTAATGGTTCATATATCTCATGATGCCTGGCAGAAGCACTAAAAATAAATGACCTGTGTTATATGTATTATTATTAGTGAGTCACATGAACATATAGTCTATGAAAAGTTATGTATGCTATGTCTCCACCCACAAGCATCTTAAACAAAATAATACATAGTTCTAGGATACAAATGCATATTGTGAAACTCTTGGCAAACTTGGAGAGCAGCAAAGTTTATGACAGTATTATCCAAGTCATACTGAAGACTTCAAAGATATTCAACATTCTATTTTTAGGTCAGGGTGGTACTGATATAGATGTTCTTTCTGATTATTACATATAAAGTATTTTTTACTGCAAATAGTATTTTGCAAATAAAATATACTACAAGTAATTAAAATTCATTATCCAGGAATACTGCCTATATAGCTATTCTCTATAATACCAGGCCTGCCAGTCAATAAGTCTCTCTACAACTGCTGATCTCCATGCTCAGTATTTCTTTGGCTTTCTTCCTAACCATGTTTAAGCCACATAGGTTCTCCAGCTATTTGAGAACAGACTATAGCCTGAAAGAAAAATGGGCCAAGAAAACTAAAGAGAAAAAAATTGCCCCAGGGAGAAGATGAGAGAATTGTATTTAGTCAAGATAGAAACATTTCACACAAAATTCTATTAACAGATTCAAAATATTAATAATGAAAAAATCTATAAAATGTGAATGACCTAAAAATGTAAAAGTTAAACCAGATTGGAAATTACTAATACAATTGCTGAAATTAAATATGCATGCTATTTTATGAATACAACATATAGTTGAGCTAGTCTTGTAGAAAGGGAAGGAGAAAACAGGAAAAAGGAAGATATAAAGGTTAAAGGAAAAAAGGAATCAAACTGGAAATTTCATTTTATTGTTAGAAGAAGAGAGAAGTCAAAAATAGAAAGAAATTATCATAAAAATAATAAAAGAGAATTTCTCAGAGAGGAACATTTTTAGAATAAAAAGGCCTATCTAGTATTCAGGGGGGAAATGATTTAAAAAAACCACAGTTATAGCATTTTGAAGTTTCCTAACAACACAAAGAAAATGCCAGAAAGCATTGGAACAGGAAAAATATAGACTCATTGAAAAAGAAAATAAAATCAGACTTGAATAAAAATTTCCTTAGCTAAATTAAAGGTAGGAGAACAACGCTAGCAATGTTCTCAAAGAAAATGGTTTTAACCATTCTATAATCATTCAGTTGGGATACTTCTCTGGAAAACTGATAGTGTTTCTTTTTCACACTCTTTCTTAGAGAGCTCTGTGAGAAGGCTCTCCAGAAAATGGACAGAGGAAGTCAAGAAACAAAGAGGCAATAGAACTGAGCGTGGTGGTTGTTGTTGTTAGGTCCCATGGAGTTGGTATCCGACTCATAGTGACCCTTGGTACAATAGGTGAAACACTATTATCAATGCTTCTCTGCTATTCGTAGGGTCTTCAATGGCTGATTGTTTCTTTAGAAGTTGGTTTCCAGGTCCTTCTCCCAAACCTATAGCACCTGGTGTTCCCAGGGGTCTTCCATCCAAGTACTAACCAGGCTGGACCCTGCTTACCTTCTGAGATATGACGGGATCCAATGCCACAGTGTTTCGGCTGCAGGCTAAGTGTGGTGGTACATGCCTGTGATACCAGCATTTCTGAGGCTGAGGCATGAAGATCAGGAGTTCCAGGCTAGTCTGGAATACATAGCTAGACCTTGTTTTAAAAACAAAAACAAAACGAAACAAAACAACAACAGCAACAACAACAACAACAGCAACAACAAAAACAAGAAGGCAGGGGATCTGTACAACTGAGTTAACTCAGAAGACTAGTGGTGTGAGAGCCTAGGAAAAGAGGTATGAAGTCTGCATAGACAGTGATCTTGGTAGATGAGAAGAGGGAGACAGCATCTTTCAGCCAAGTGTGTGAGAAATAAGAAGAATCCATGGTTTTAATAGTTTCCTTAAATATACAATAAAGGTAGAAGATGCAAGAAACTTTCATAAAGGAAATATATGTTAGAGCTGCGCAGGTACTTACCTGCATTCAAAGCACAACACTCAGTTTTGCAATAAATGTCTTATAAAATCCTACTAATATAAATATTATTTATAGGTTTTCTAATATAAAGCACTGAACAGACAGTAAATATTACCAGCTTAATGTTGTAAAATAAAAGGGCATGTAAGTGAGAAGTTCTTTTCAGTAGTATTATCTCATATATTTAAATTATATTGCTATATTCTTGGTGCATTTCACGTTTGTGCAAAGTTTAAGCTTAAAAACAGAATTCTGTTCCCCAATAAAATAGTAGGGATAACTAAGTGGAATGAAGGGATGATATCGTGGGCAATACTATGCAGCAAGGAAGCCAATCTTAGCAAGAAAGCATACATGACCTAGAGAAAATCAAGGAAAGCATCTACTTTATTCTGATCACTGGTAATTAATATGTCAAGAAGAGCAAGAATAGAGACCCAGAAAGGAAGAAAGGAAAATAAACATTTACATTCTTTTATTCATTTAATCCATATTGGTTGAATGCTTACTCTGTTTTAGCCCTGGTTCCAGGTTATGATATGTGAGTATCAAGGCAAATAAGCAAAAACTTCTCTTTGCATGGAGGTGGACTCTAGAGTAGAATAAGGTCTAACACTAAAAGCTCTTACTCTATGTAGGTATGCATTAGGAATTGTTCAAAGCATTTTACAGAAGTTAAATGATTTAGAATGGTCTTTTTGCTCTCTAGGGAAGAAGGAGGATTTATTGGTGGGTATTAGATATACTCCCCCCTATGTTTGTCAGCTTATTGTGCTGTGGGTGCTTGCATGTTGCTGTAATGCTGAAAGCTATGCCACCAGTTTTTCAGAAACCAGCAGAGCTACCCATGGTGTACAGGTTTCAGCTGAGCTTCCAGACTAAGACATAAAAGGGAGAAGGACCTAGAAGCCACTCTCAAAACAGTTAAGCATTGAAAACCCTATGAATAGCAGAGAAGCTCTGTCAAATATAGTGCTGGAAAATGAGTTTCCCAATCTAGCAATCATTCAAGAGATGACTGGGAAAGAGTTGCCTCTGAAATGTAGTGCTGACCTAATGACAGGATTGGAGTAAAGGCCTTTTGCTGATGTGGCATGACTCAACATGAGAAGAAACAGTGGCTGCAAGAGTGGGCTCTACATAAAAAGATTAAGTGCATGGCACAGCATTGGTAGTGTTTTGTTGTGTTATATGTAGAGTGTCTGAGTTTGACCAGACTTCATGGAACCTAACAACAATAACATTAGATACAGTGAAAGTCGGGCTGAGCACAGAAGCTATCTCCATTCTGCGTCCAGAGGAAGATGGATTATGAACTGTTGAATCCCCAAGATAGCCATTCACCTCTGTCAGAGACAGACACACCAACATGGTTAGAGAGAAGGCTTTGCAGTAATTCTCCTAGTCCAGTCTCAGTTTCCTTACTATGTTGTATATTAAGATTAAGCCACAGTAAAATAATCACCAGTTCTCCATGGCTCAGTACAGCCAAGATTTATATCTCACTGTTGTTTCCTTTACCAAATTTGGGTGTCTGAGTGGTCCACTCACCCAGAGATGATTGATAGAGTCTCCATTGCCTGGGGCATATGGCTTCTTCAAATATTTTGTAGGAAAAGAGACATTTTGAAGATTTCTATTTGGGCTTTTCGATGCTTCATTTTGGAAAACACTCATATTCTTTCTGCTCATATTTCATTGTTTAGAATTAGTTATTTAGCCCAGAAAAGCACAAACATAAATTATATTGGAACAGTGTATTTGGTGGGCATAGGTGTTGTCCTTGCCCAGCTTCTAAATGAGGAATTTACAGTGAAATTGAACTTCAACAGCAGAAAATTTGAGAGTTCCAGTGAAGTTCTAGGTAATACGTGCAATGGACAATAGCAAAAGCCTTGGGGTCATCCAGTAGACACAAGGACATTAGGAGCTAGATTCAGAAAGTTTCACTGTGATGCAGACAGCCAAGGTGACATTAAATTACCTGTTAGGTGAACATTGCTAGTCTGAGGCCAAGCCAAAAAATAACAGATCATGAATTTCAAAACCCAACCTTACCATGCAGTTTGATAAAGCACTTAGCGCTCATGAAGTTAGAGGAGCTCTGTGTGACCCTCTGATGCATTTTCAGGCTCCTTCACTTGTGATTCCTCTGTTCTTGGTTCCTAGTTACATCAAGATACTTTCATAAGAAGTTATTTACTTATTTGTTATTAAGTTATTATTATTTTGGAGTACTGGGGGCTTTAATCCAGGGTCTCATGCTTACCATAAGTCCAAACTATTTTTTAATTTTTATTGTGAGGCAGGATCTCTCTAAATTACACAGGCTGTCTCAAGCCTCGAACTTGTGATCTTCCTGCCTCTGCCTCCTAAATTGCTGGGATTATAAGTATGTGCTACCAGGCATGGCTCAAGGAAGGTATTTTATCACAGAAGTTGGAAGGATGCAATTATTATATGAGTGACAGTTGCAGTTTCAGTCAAGTAGACCAAGCCACAAAGAATTAAGAAGGTTCACTGAACACCCTCTTCAGAGGGTAAACGGTCGTCCAATGAGGCACAAACACGTACAACTGTTCAAGAACAGATCTGATCCCATTTGTAACACAGCATTACTGACTACAGGGAAACTTGGACCTCCAGGAGTAAGAATACTAGAATACCATGGCAAATTTTTAGGAAAATCTTGTTGGAATCCTTCCCCAGAGGAACCTACATCCAGCAATGACTTCATAGGAAAAAGACCGGTGTGAATGGACTGGGGCTCTTTGCTCAGAAAATGACTGGCAGTTGGATTCATTGCTTTGCAATCATTCTCTTGAAAATCTTAATAATTTCAATTTTTAGTCTGTGTTTTGTGAAGGTTGAGGTGCAAGAAAAGAAAGAAGCACTTTTTCAGGGATTTGATTTACATATTGCCTGGCTTCCCACCAATTCCATACCTCCTCAGCCCCACTGGGGCTATCTCACTTTCCACTCCTTCACAGAAACTACAGCTTCCCTTGGCTCCTATTGGAAGTCTGTGTAGGGATGTCTTGGCTGCATGTAGAAGGGTGAAGGATGACAGTCAACACTCACGGGATGAATAAGCTCTGTCTGAGGGAATACATATTAAATCACAAATAAAATACATCATTATAAGTTCAGAAGAAGAGAGCGTGAAAATCAGGAAAAACCTATTTTTTCCTTCATTTTGCATAAGTGACCCTTCAGTTTTACTTTTTACTAATTCCACCAACTAAGAAGGCACTATTTTCAGAGATTTATTCAGGCAAATGAGCCTTAGGAACACAGGAGCATTCAAACATTTTGAGGAGTACTGGACAAGGTGTTTGGATTGCCATTCATATTTAGCATTTTGAAATGTCGCTATAATGCCACTTGTAGCACTGGGACATAGAAAGGACAGGGAATAAATGGAATCCTGGGCTAGGTGAACTGTACACTGGATACACTGCATCTGTGGCCCCACTTGCTGGTCATTTACCAGCTCCCTGGACAAATAATTGGATTTGCCATAATTTGTAGTGTTGCAATCTCCACACTGCACCATTATCCTGTGTTGTTGTTGTTGTTAGGTGCCGTTGAGTCGGTATCGGACTCATAGCGACCCTCCGTACAACATGGGAAACACTATTGTCAGTGCTTCTCTGCTGTTCCTAGGGTTTTCAATGGCAGAGTGATTTTTGGGAGGGAGTTGCCAGGTCCTTCTCCCAAGCCTACAGCTTCTGGTGTTCGCAGGCGGTTTCCCATCCAGGTACTAACCAGGCCTGATCCTGCTTAGCTTCCGAGATCTGACGGGATCGGGTGCCACAGGGCTACCGTTGCAGGTGTTAGCCTGTGAGGTAAGGAATATCATGATAGAGACGGAAAAATAGAAAATGCTGAAACATCTTTTCCTGGCCTAGAGAGTTAATGAGAAATATCACATGAATGGGAATATTCAAGGGAGACAGAAAACATCACTATCTAAACAGGTCTACAGGTTAAAAGAGTAACCTGACCACTTTTATTCACCAGAGTGGTCTCTGCCTCAGGAGGATAAGTCATAAGCGATACTGTAAGATGATGGAGCCCTACTGTAACATATCAAAGAGAAATCTTAACAGTATCTGTTTGCTTGGTACAATATATCAGCTAGAGGAGATTAATATAGCATGAGGCAGAGAATGCAGCAACAAGGTTATGAATGTATTCTTTATTATTATTTACTCTATTTTCCTTTTATTCTGGCTGGAATAGACATCCAGCACAACACTGCATTGATCTATAACATCAGACTTGATAAAGAAGATATATCTACCAAGTTGGGAGTCTTTAGGGGCACCCATGCTCTTTGAGGGTGGGAGTTAAACCCTGAAAAAATTCAAGAGCTTAACAAGCAGTAAACATTGTAAGGTTCTGTTGACAAAAGGTATAACAGAACATTGTCTCCTAAGTAAAAGATAAAATATCGCATTCCCCAGGTCCTGTACAACTGGAAGCTAATGCTGTTTGGAGGCAGTACTTTCCAGCTGGAAACTTATCTAACCCGTACAATGGTGGATATAAAAATTCTCCAGCTTTTTGGGGCCCAGAGAAGGATGAGACTCTGAAGCCCATGTAGGCTTAGATGCAAATAGTCCTGACACTTTGTCCCTCTAATACAGAATAAACTACAGTTTTATAGGTATCAGTGGTGGGTAAAATACCATGTGGTTTATAGGTAGCACTAGGAGAAGAACTGCATTATGAGCTCCTGGAGTTCTGGAGCAGGGCTATGTCATTTGCAACAAAACATAATATATCTGTAAATAAAACAGTCTGTAAAATGCTACTTGGCCCTGGTAGAGTCAGAATGCATGTTCATGTGACATGAAATACCACCACTCTAGAACTATCTATCGCAATGTGTTCTGTCAAATCCAAAGAGTTATAAGATCAGGTGTACTCTACAACAGTGTATCATATAATGGAAGAAGTACTTCTGGACTGAGTTGAAAGATCAAAAGCACATGCATTTTGGATGAGTAAGTAACTAAGTCCCCCATGTAAGGACAAGTGTATCTCTCTCGGTTTATACCTAGGTCTATGTGGGGTTTCTGTTAGGATCACTGAGAAGAGGAGAAAAACATCAGAGCATGGTCTCCACATGGATTATCGTGGTAAATTTTGATGGAAGCTGAAAGCTCATAGTGACTCCATTGCAGCCTCTCTCCTTTGGAACATGGTTATTTGTTGTTAGTGTTAGGTGCCATGGAGTCAGGTCCAACTCATAGCCTCTCTGTATATAGGAGAATGAAACACTCTCTGATTCTGTGCCAGGCACACAATCTTGTTTATGTATCTTGCAGATACTAGGTCATTTCATCTAGTTGAGGGTTTTCTTTCTTCTTCTTTTTTTTAGTGACCTGTCAATCTCCGAATAATGATGCCCTTCTCCAGGGATTGGTCCATCCTAATTGTACGTCTAAAATACATCAGATGCAGTCTAGCCATCTTCACTTCCAAAGAGAACCCTGGTTGTACTTCTTCTAGGACAGATCTGTTGGTTCTTTTGGCACTCCATGGTATATTCAATATTTGTTTCCAGCACTATAATTCTAAAGCATCAATCCTCCTATCTCCCTTGCTCAATGTCCCAGCTTTCACAACCATATAATGTGATTGAAAATACCATGGCATGAGTCAGGCACAGTGGTCTTCAATTTGACACCTTTACTTTTCAATACTATAAAGAGATCATTTGCCACAGCTTTTCTCAAGGGAACACATCTTTTGATTTCTTGACTGCTGCTTCCATGGGTGTTGATTGTAGAACGAAATAAAGCAAAATTGTGGACAACATCAATCTTTTCTCTATTTATTGTGAAGTTTCATACTGACCTAGTTTGTAAGGATTTTTGTTTTGTTGATATTGAGTCATTATAAATACTGAAGGCTATGTTCTTTGATTTTCATCAGTAAATGTTTCAAATCTTCTTCACTTTCAGCAAGCAGAGTTGTGTCATCTGTGTAATGCAGGTTGTTAATCAGTCTTATTCCAATCCTGATGCTACATTATTCTTCATAAAGTTTAGCTTCTTGGATTATTTGCTCAGCATAGAAATTGAAGAGATATGATGAAAAGATACATCCCTGATGCATATCTTTCTCAAATTTAAACCAAGCAGCATTTCCTTATTCTGTTCAAATGACTGCCTCCTTGTCCATGTACAAATTCCTCATGCGCACAATTGGGTGCTCTGTTATTCCCATTCTTTGCAGTGTTATCCATAATTTGTTATGATCTACACAGTCAAATTCCTTTCCGTAGTTGATAAAGCATAGATAGACATCATTCTGGTATTCTCTACTTAGAGGCTAATATCCATCTAACATCAGCAATTATGTCCCTGGTTCCTTATGCTTTTCTGAATTTGACTTGATTTTCTGGCAGTTCCCTGTCCATATATTGCTACAGTCGCTTTTGGGTGATCTTTAGTGAATTTTTACTTGAGTGTGATATTAATATCATTCAATAGTTTCCACATTCAGTTGAATTGCCTTTCTTGGGGAGAGGCACAAATATGGATCTCTTCCAGTCAGTTGCCCAGGTCACTGTTTTCCAAATCTCTTGGCATAAACAAGTTAGCACCTCCAGTGCTGATCTGTTTGTTGAAACATCTCTATTGGTATTCCATCAATTCCTAGAACCTTGTGTTTTTGCAGTTCCTTCCAGGCAGCTTCTACTTCCTTCACTATCATTGGCTCCTCATCATATGCGACCTCTTGGAATGGTTGATTTTTCACCAATTCATTTTTGTATAATGACTCTGTGTATTCCTTCCATCTTCTGTTAATGTTTTCTGCCTCATTTAATATTTTCCCTGTAGAATCTTTCACTATTGCCATTTAAGGCTTGTTTTCCAATTCCTTAAACTTGAGAAAAACAAAGCCTGTTTTTCCTTTTTGGTTTTCTGTCTCCAGCTCTTTGCACATGTCATTCAAATATTTGATTTTGTCTTCTTGTGCTGCCCTTTGAAATCTTCTGTTTACTTCCTTAACTTCATCATATCTTCCTTCTACTGTACTTGCTCAACATTCAAGGAAAAGCTTCAGTGTCTATTTTAACATGCAATTTGGTGTTTTCTTTCTTTGTTGTCTTTTTAATAATCTTTTGCTTTCCTCATGAATGATGTCTTTGATGTCATGCCACAATTCATCTGGTTTTCTGTCATTCATATTTAATGCACTAACCCTGTTCTTGAGGTGGTTTCTGAACTCAGGTGAGATATACTCAATGTCATACCTTGTCTCTGTTACACTTGTTCTACTTTTCTTCAGTTTCAGTTTGATCTTGCATATGAGTAGTTGATGGTCTGATCCACAATCATCACCTGGTCTCATTCTGACATTTGATATTGAATCTCTCCATCATCTATTTCCACAAATGTAGTCAATTTTGTTCCTGCATTTTCCCTCTGGTGAAGTCCATGTGTATAGTCACCATGTATGTTGATGAAAAAATGTATTTGAAATGAAAATGTCATGGGTCTGATAAAATTCTATCATGTGGTCTCCAGCATATTTCTGTCACCAATGCTATATTTTCCTCTACTGAGCCTCCTACTTTGTTTCCAACTTTTGTTTTCCAGTTATTACTAATTATCAGTACATTCTGGTTGCATATTCCATCTATTTCAGATTATAGAAGCTAGTAAAAATCTTCCCTGTCTTCATTTGTGTCCTCATAGTGGGTATGTGAATTTGAATAATAGTCATATTAACTGGCCTTCCTTGTAGGTGTGTGGCTATTACTCTATCACTAACAGCATTGTACTTCAGGATCAATCTTGAGATGTCTTTTTTTGATGATGAATGCAACCTCATTTCTCTTTAATTTATCATTCCCAGCATAGTACACCAAAAGATTATCTGACTCAAAATCGCCCATGCCTGTCCATTTTAGCTCACTGATGCTTACAATGTCAATGTTTATGTGTTCCATTTATCTTTTAATGATTTCTAATTTTCCTGGATTCATAGTACATACATTCCATGTTCCAATTATTAGTGGATGCTTACAGTTGTTTCTCTTCATTTTGAGTCATGCCATATAAGCAAATGGAGGTCCCTGGGGCTTTACTCCATTTTTGTCATGAAGATAGACTCTACTTTAAGGAAGCAACTCTCCCCAGTAGTCTTTTGAGTGCCTTCCAACCTAGGAGGCTCATTTTTTGGCATTATATCTGATAGTGTTTCTCTGCTATTCATAGGGTTTTCAATAATGGTTGTGAAGGAAATTCCTTTCCATGTGGTCAGCCACTTATGTGGAAAAACAATTGGCCTTCGTTTCTGGACTGTGCAAGGTAGAGGTCCTGCTTTCCTCTGTCCATAGGCATGGAGAACCCGATCTCACTATATCAAAGTGTCCAGTGAGTGGTGCTCACGAGACTACCCATTGTGGCAAACAAGGTGTGGGAAAAACAAGTCATATTTCCTTTACATTTCTTAGGGTTAAATGCATTTATTTGCCACTTCTTGACATAAGATGAAGGAATTGAGAGGGAAAAGTTTGAAGTAGAAACCAGGGAGCTAAAGTAGTGGGGATTGGTTAGTACTTGGATAGGAGACCGCCTGGGAAAACCAGATAATGCAGGCTTGGTAAACGACCTGGCAACCCACTCCCCAAAATCAATCCACCATTGATAACCCTATAAATAGCAGAGAAGCACTGACAACATTTTTTCTCCTGTTGTACATGGGGTTGCTATGAGTTGGACGCCAACTCCATAGCACCTAACAACAACAACAACAAGATGAAATAAATGGAGACTGGACAATTATAAAAGAAAAGACTTTAATTCGGTTCATAGCATTGGAGACTGAAATTCCAAAGAGCACTGCACTAGCCCTGGTCAGGATTCCTTTGACTGCATCATCTCCTGGTGGATAGCACCACAATTGTGGGAGACAACAAGAGAGTCATCACATTGATAGATATGAAGCCAGAGTCTTGGGGGAGAGGCCAGGTTTGCTTTTCTTTTTTCATCAACTCACTCTAGGCAACTAAGTAACTAACCAGAAGTCCCATGAGAATTACTTTAAACCCTTATTTGGATCCCTAATGACCACCCACTAGGCTCCACCTCTTAAAAGTCCCACTACCTCCTAACATTGCTACCTTGGGAACTAAGTTTCTAACACATGACCCCTTGGGGGACAAACCACCTCCACTTCATAGCCAAGTTCATCCTTGTTGTTACAAATGACAGGATTACTTTTATGGCTACGTGATACTCCATTTTGTACGTATATCACATATTCTTTACCCACTTATCTATTGATGGACACTAAAGTTTATTCCATATCCTGACAGTTGTGAGTAATGTTGTCTATAGCTCTTTAAGATATTGGTTTCATTCCTTTTGAATATAAACCCTTCAGAAATAGGATTGCTAGACCACGTTAGTCCTATTTTTATTTTTTCAAGGAACCAGCATACTATTTTCCATAATACCTGTATTAATTTATATTCCCACCAATATTAGGGTTCTCTTTTCTCCACATCCTTGTCAACATTTATTTCTTTTTTCTTTTGCGTAATAGCCATTTTAACAGGTGGGAAGTTCTCATTGTGATTTAATTTGCATTTCCCTAATGATTAGTGATGTAGAACATTTGTTATATACCTGATCATTTTATATGCCCTCTTTATTGACCACTTTTTAATCAAGTTATTTGTCTTCTTGCTATTAAGTTGTTTTAACTGATTATATATTTATGATATGTAAGCCCCTTTCAGACATATGGGTTGCAAAATTTTTTTCCCATTTTGTAGTTTATCTTTTCATTCTGCTGATTATTTTCCATGTAGTGACAAAGCTTTTTAGTTTGACACAGTCCTATTTATCTATTTCTGCTTTTGTAACTTGTGCTTTTAGGGACATATCCAAAACATAATTTTCCAGACCAATATCAAGCTCTTTCCCTGTATTTCCATACAGAGAAGCCCATTTCCTAAGTGAAAACTTTTGAAATAATATTATGCTACATGGAAATTACCCATAATGATATAAATGATGTGAATATCAAATGTTGTTATGCTGTTCTTAAAGACAGTGTTGCCTTGCTGGAGTATTCAACTGGCAGGGATAATCACATTTAATTTTGTTGGTTCACTAAAAATTGAGGAACAAAGTGAAATTCCACAAAAATCAGCAAAATTGGCCTTCACTGGCTCATAAAAGGTGTCCTCTATTATTTAAACAGACAATGTTCTGGATACACTGCCTTACCTTCAGCAAAATTATCCCACTTTACAGGCAACAAGCAATGACAGAGCTTTAATTTACTTTGATTCTATTATATGTCTCATCTCAAATTGTAGGAAAAGTCCTAGAGAAATATATGGGACTCATTACTAATGCTGGTTATTATAACCTTTACTTCTCTTTAGCTTGTTGAAATATCACATATTTATTTTCCTCTTGTTATAATGCTTTCATAAATACCATAAGACATAGCACAAGGGCAGGGCCTACTTTTTGTCTTGAATTTTTTGTTTTGCTTTGTTTTTTTAAATTCTCCAAAGCCTGACTGAACAGAGTAGTCTTCCCTTGTTTCTCTTGCCAAGATTGATTCCCCAAAGTAGAACATACTAAACTATGTCAGCAAAGTCTTCAGTACTGGCCCCTTTTCATGGGAAGAGTAGTCCATTACTGTTTTCCTTTTATTTATTTATTTTTAATAACAAGTTTGTAAGAAATTTTAAATTGAAATCATGGCGTTAGGGAATATAATATCATTGGTGGTTCTACTCAGCTTGGATCCATGCTCCTGAGTCTGAGGTGTAATATGAAGCAAAATGATTTCTTTCTCTTTTTGGGGGGTGGGTCATACTTGGGAATTGAACCCAGGGCCTGGAACATACTTTGCAAATGCTCTACCACTGGGTTTTACCCCTGGTTCCTTTTCCTTTTCCTTTCCTTTTCTTTTCTTTTCTTTTTTTTTCTTTTTTTAATTTTGAAGCAGGGTCTTGCTAAGTTACTCAAGCTGCCTCTGCCCTTAACTTTGAAATCCTTTTGCCTCAGCCTCCCATCCACCACTGAACCTGGCTACAAAATGATTTTTCTTTTCTTTTTTCTTTTTCTTTTCCCCTTTTTTCTTCCTTTCATTTTCTTTCCTTCCTTCCTTCTTTCCTTTCTTCCTTCCTTTTTTTTCTTTCCTTTCTTCTCTCTTCCTTTTTTCTTTCTCTTTCTTTCTTTCTTTCTTTCTTTCTTTCTTTCTTTCTTACTTTCTTGCTTCTTGTACATGAATACAGAGCCTCCTGCATGCCTTTTGCAAGCACTCTACCATTGGCCAGCATCCCAGTCCATTCTTCACTTTTTATCCTGAGACAGGGTCTTGCTAACTTACACAGGCTGTGTCTGACTTCAGATCTGTAATCCTGCCCCTGGCATTGCTGGGAGTATAGGCATGCACTCCCACACCTGGTCTGGCAAATGGCTTCTAGTCTATTTTAAAAATGTATTTGTCACAACCAATACAACATTTAAGTCTGAGCAGCCAATTCAATTTCAAGGAAGATTGACACACACAAAAAAACAGTGACTATTTTTTAATTTCTTGTGTACTTATGTTCCCAATACTGTGCTACCAATGACCTTTGATAGAATTTAAGCATGCTCATTGATCATTTTCAGAGCTCTTGGGAGTATACCTTGAATGAAAACTCCATTAAGTCTCCTTGTAAAGATTAACTTATTATTTTTTTCTGGAAAATCATGCAAAGAAATTCTGGTTATTTGGTGTTATCTCTAAAATTTACATTTATTTTCATGTGGATTTTAGTCACTTCTTCATGCTGGAGTCATGTATTTTTCTATTATGCTTCATACAGGTAGCCATATGCTGAATATAAAAGTAACTAAACTCTTATTGGACCCAGTTGATCTGAGTTCCCACTCTCTCTGGGGACTCAGCTTGCAAAATCTGGTTGGCATTCATCATAAATATCAGACCAAAACAGACTCCAGAACTGTAAATAATGTCATTACATTTTTGTTGTTGTTGTTAGGTACCACCAAATCAGATCTGAGTTATAGGAGCCCCAGATACAGCAGAACAAAACACTAGCCAACATGGTGCCATGCGCATGATCTTTTTATGTTCAAGTCCACTGTTGCAGTCATTATGTTTCTTTTCATTTTGAGTCATGCGACATTAGCAAAAGGAGGTCCCAGGGACTTTACTCCATTCTTGTCATTAAGGTCAACTCTACATTGAGGAGGAAACTCTTCCCCAGTCATCTTTTGAGTGCCTTCCAAGCTTGGGGGCTCATGTTTTGACACTATATCTGACAGTGTTTCATACAGTTTTCAATGGTTAATTATCTCTGGAGTGGGCTATTGGATCCTTCTCCCTAGTCTATCTTGGTCTAGAAGCTCAGCTAAAACCTATCTACAATGGTGGCTGTGCTGGTATCTGAGATACTGGTGGCATAGTTTTCAGCATCACAGCAACCTGCAAGTCCCCACAGCATGACAAGCTTTGGCACAAATTTTATTTTCCATGTGTTTCAAAAATTAATTTGCACAAATACTAGTTACATTTTACAAATCACTCAGATGTACAATGCAAGTCACCTTCCTCCTTTTTATCTCACTTTCTTGAAGGAATATAGGAAGGGTGAACAAGTGAAAACACTTGAATAGAAATTAGTATGTAAATCTACTCAATGTTCTTATGCTTCCATGAGCAGAATCTAATATTAAAACCGTACTTTAATTAAATTTCACTGTTCATTAAAGCACATTTTCATTATATAAATACTGTAACAAAAATGAATGGTTAATAATTATCAAACATTCAAAAGGTAGGTTGTCTATAAGGCAAACATCCATCAGATATGTCACTTAGATATTACACCAGTTTTCCTTGAAGGTTTTGAGTGCTTTTTGTGTACTTTTTTGTAGATGAGGTTTTAGTAAGCATAGGGAAAAAAGTATGCACACAAATATGTGCATTATATGTGAACATGGTTTTTCCTCTGTGTTTTAATAAGATCATTTCAATGTTCCACTGAAAATCTGTTCCTTTTCTACTCCATTTCACACCAGAGAGACTGTCTGTGACAGATGTGACCAAGTTTAGACTGAACAGACTCTCCTCCCATGATTTATGTACATATATTTGTAAGTATGTATGTATGTATATACTATATGTCTATAAGGATATATGCATATATTGAGCCTGACTTCTTTCATGTAGCTTTATGCATTAAAGATTTATCTATTCTATGGATATATCTGTACTTCATTACTTGTCACTGCAACTACTTGTTGTTGCTGTAAGGTGCTGTCAAGTTGTGTCCAACTCATATCCACCCTCATAGGGTTTTCAGTGGCTGATTCTTCCAGGATTGCTTGGGGAACGGATTGCCACATCCTCCCATTTTTGTGGTGCTGAGGATCCAATTGGAGTCTTCAGAGAGTGTAGAGTAGCACTCTACCAACTGAGTTAAACTCCAGCCTACATGCTGTGGAGTTGGACCTGACCCATAGTGACCCTATGTACAACAGAATGAAATATTCTCAGACGCTGTGCCATGCCCGGGACTATTGTCAGTGCTTCTCTGCTATTTTTAGGCTTTTCAATGGCTGATTGCTTTAGAAGGGGGTTGCAGGGTCCTTCTCTCTAGCCTATAGCACCTAGTATGTCCAGGTGGGCTCCCATCCCATTGTGGCACCCTATCCTGTCAGATCTCAGAAGCTAAGCATAGTTGGGCCTGGTTAGTTCTTGGATAAGAGATGGCCTGGGAACAATGGGTGCTGTAGGCTTGTGAGAAGGACCTGCCAACCCACTTCCAAAAAACAATCAGCCACTGAAAACCCTATGAATAGCAGAGAAGCAGTAACAATATTGTTTCCCCTGTTGTATGTAGGGTTGCTATGAGTCAGGTACCAACTGCATCTAACAACAACAATAACAAATTCCTTACAGCAATCTCAAAACAGTCAGCCATTGAAAACCCAATGAGGGTCATTATGACTCAGACTCGACTTGAAGACACCTAACAACAACAATAAATTCCTTTGGAAAGGGTCTTTTTCAATTATGCTGAACTCATAACATAGCAAAAACCCATGGATCTGGAAACATCATGGGGCAAATACTTACCTAGTCTCATTCTGCTTGACAGCTCTGTCTGAGGTTGTATTATTCCTGGACTTCACAGTCCCACTGACAGGGGATTTGATCCTAATTATTTATACATGTACGAAAAGGCTGGGTAGATAATTTGACCTCTAAATTCAGAAAGGGAGAGTATGAAATCTAATCAATCTGCCATTGCCCTTGCTTTCTAGGAGCATATGTTTGTTTTCAAACAAGAGTTCTTAAGTGTAATTCATGCAACTCTCGGGGGATCTCTGAGAAAATTTCATGTACTTGTAAGATTGATAATATTTTCCAGAATTATAAGAAAATATTATTTTGACTTTTTTCATGTGTTAACATTTGAGCTGATGGTGCAAAAGTAATGGTGAGTAAAAATTGTATGTATTTTACTTGCTGTTAATTGATAAAAAATAACTAAAACACTATGTTAACTCAAGCCTGGGTTCTTGGTACACATTTTCTCCAAATGAAGGAAGTGAGTTTCTCTTCTAACAGTAACTGTTGATATAATTTGAGCTTTCTAGTAAAAATTCAAACTTGGGAAAACTTGAAGTTACCACTGTGAGCTTGACAGCTTTTCAGAACATGAACTAGTTTTCCATTACTGTGTAGGAAATTATCACAAACTTAGAGGCATAAAAATAATACCCACTGTTTATCTCACAGTTCCATAAGATCTGCACATGATATTGCAGAGTTTAGCATTTCAAAAGACTTAAGGTGTTGGCCAGTCTGCACTCTTCTCTGGAACATGAAGTTCCTTTCCAAATTCACATGGTTATTGGCAGAATTCAGTGGTAGTAACAAGACTGAGGTTTCTGTGTTATTATTGGCTGCAGTTCAGAGCTACTCTCCACTCCAAGAGCCCACTCTCAAAACCTTCCACGTGCCTTTCACTCCCAAATCTCAAGCTAGTAATGGGGAATCTCTCGCTAGTTGAATCTCTGTCTCTAGAAAGAGATAAGTCTCTTTTAATGATTGACTTTTTAAAGTAAGACTCACCAAAGACAGTTTCCTTCCCCTAGCATGAATATTCAAATTAACATAACCCAATCATGGGCCAAGATACGACCTTGAATATATCTCACCTGAGTTCAGAGATCACCTCAAGAACAGGTTTAATGCATAAGACATGAATAATAGAAGACCAGACAAGTTGTGGCATGGCATCAAAGATATCATTCATGAGGAAAGCAAAGATTATTAAGAAGACAGCAAAAAAGAATAGACCAAATTACATGTCAAAAGAACTTGCTGTTGAACGTCAAGCAGCTACAGTAAAATGAAGACATGATGAAGCTAAGGAACTAAACAGAAGATTTCAAAGGGCAGCTCGAGAAGACAAAACCAAAGATTTAAATGACATGTATAAAGAGCTATAGACAGAAAACCAAAAGGGAAGAGCATGCTCTGTTTTTCTCAAGCTTAAGGAATTGAAAAAAAATTCAAGCCCAGAGTGATAATAGTGAAAGATTCTACAGAGAAAATATTAAATCATGCTGGAAACATCAAAAGAAGATGGAATGAATACACAGAGTCATTATATAAAAATGAATTGGTGGATTATCAACATTTTAAGAGATTTCTTATGAGGAGGAACCAATGGTATTGAAGAACAAATTAGAAGCTGCCTTGAAGGAATTGGTGAGACACAAGGGTCCAGGAATTGATGGAATACCAGTGGACATGTTTGAACAAACAGATGTAACATTGGAGGTGCTAACTTGTTTATGCCCAGAGATTTGAAAAACAGTGACCTGGCCAACTTACTGGAAGAGATCCCTATTTGTGCCTACTCACACAAAAGATGATCCAACTGAATGAGGAAACTACCAAACAATATCATTAATGGCACATGCAAGCAAAATTTTACTGAAGATTATTCAAAAGCAACTGCAGCAGTATATAGATAGGGAATTGCCAGAAAAGCCAGATTCAGAATAGGGTGGGGAACCAGGGACATCATTGTTGATGTCAGATGGATTTTAGCCAAAAGCAGAGAATACCAGAATGATACCTACCTATCAACTATTCAAAGACATTTGACTGTGTGGATCATAAAAATTATGGATAACACTGTGAATAATGGGAACAACAGGGCATCTAATTGTGGTCATGAGGAATCCATACATGGACCAGGATGCAGTTGTTTGAACACAAAGAGGAAATACTGCATGGTTTAAATTAAAGAAAAGGGTGTGTCAGGGCTGTATCCTTTCACCATATCTCTTCAATTTCTATGAGCAAATAATCTGAGAAGCTGGACTTTATGAAGAAGAACATGGTATCAGGATTGGAAGGAGACTCATTAACCTGAGATAGGCAGATGACACAATTCTGCTTACTGAAAGTGAAAAGGATTGTAAACATTTACTGATGAAGATCAAGGAACACAGCCTTCATTATGGATTGCTACTAAATATCAACAAAACAAAAATTCTTACAACTGGGTCAGTAAACAACTTCACGATAAATAGAGAAAAGATTGAGGCTTTCCATGATTTTGCTTTACTTGGTTCTACAGTCAGCAACCATGGAAATGCCAGTGAAGAAAGAAAGAGATGCATTGCATTGGGAAAAGCTGTCACAAAAGATCTCTTTAAAGTATCGAAAAGAGAAATGTCACATTGAAGACAAAGGTGCACCTGACTCATGCCATTGTATTTTCACTTGCATCATATGGTTGTGAGAGGTGGACATTGAACAAGAGAGACAGAAGAATTGATGCTTTTGAATTATGGTACTGGTACCAAATATTGAATATACCACGGACTGCCAAAAGAACCAACAGATCTGTCTTAGAAGAAGTGTAACCAGAGGGCTCCTTGGGAGCAAAGACGGCTAGACTGTGTATTACATATTTTAGACATGTAGTCAGGAGGGATCAATCCCTGGAGAAAGACATCATGTTTGGGAGAGGGACAGGTCAATGAAAAAAAAAAAAAGAAAATCTTCAAGTACTTCAAGTAGATGGATTGACACAGTGTCTGCAACAATGATCTTAAACATAAATAAGATCATATGCCTGACAAAGAATCAGGAAGTGTTTTGTTCTGCTGTACATAGGGTCACTATGAGTCAGAGCCGACTGGACAGCACCTAACAACAACAATAATAATCAGATTGTTGAATCTCATAAAATTTGTAGATTCAACCTATTCTCAAGAAGGAAAGAAATATATTGGGCAAATTCTGATGACTGGATATGTACTACCTTACAGGCTTGGAACCACAGCATTCCTGAGTATAGGGTAAATTTACATCTGTAGGTCTGGATTAGAATTTCTTTTCATTCTTCAAAATATAAGCATTCTTCTGTACTGTTGCTTTTTGGATCCCTAAGTTATTTTCTGCCTGCAGCCGTAGCCCTGTGGAATCCAATCCCGTCAGATCTCAGAAGCTAAGCAGGGTCGGGCCTGGTTAGTACATGGATGGGAGACCGCCTGGGAACACCAGGTGCTGTAGGCTTGGGAGAAGGACCTGGCACCCCCCTCCCAAAAATCAATCTGCCATTGAAAACCCTAAGAACGGCAGAGAAGCACTGGCAATAGTGTTTCCCCTGTTGTACAGAGGGTCTCTATGAGTCGGATACCGACTCGACGGCACCTAACAACAACAAGTTATTTTATGGCTGCAGCCATACCAATGTGGCATCCAATTCTGTCAGATCTTGGAAGCTAAGCAAGGTCAGGCCTAGTTAGTTCTTGGATGAGAGACCACCTGGGAACACCAGGTGCTATAGGCTTGGGAGAAGGAACCCACAACCCACTCCTGAAAAAAATCAGCCACTGAAACCCTCCAAATAGCAGAGAAATACTAATAATACTGTTTCCACTGTTGTAGATAGGGTGGATATGGATTGGACATGACTCGACAGCATCTAACAACAAGAAGAAGAAGTTAGCTTCTAATAATCTTCTAAAGGGGTACTATGACTTCTAGGAAGATGTGCCCTTTTGTGAGGGTAATCTACCTGCAGAGGAAGATAAAGGCCACAATGTCCTCAAAATCTAACATCACATACCTCATGAGAGACTGTTCTTTTTAGTAACTTTCAGATAATGTCATCTGATGTCTGTACTGCTATGCAACAGAAAAAGACAACCATAAATAAGTGTTCTTATTCTTAGAATTCTGACCACACCCATGCATGATGGTGCAAGCCTGTAATCCTAGTGACTCAGGAGGTATAAAAAGCAGGATCACTGGTTTAAGGCCAGAGGTAACCTGCATAATTTAGTGAGACCCTGTTTCAAGATAAAAAAATGAAGAAGGGAGGTTTGGGGTGCAGTTAAGGAATAGAACATTTTTAAGAAATAGAATACTTTCAAAGAAAATCCTCAACTAGATGGATTGACAGACACAGTGTCTGCAACAATGATCTTAAACATAAATAAGATCCTATGCCTGACAAAGAATCAGGAAATGTTTTATTCTGCTGTACATGGGGTCACTGTGAGTCAGACCCAACTCAACAGCACCTAACAACAACAACAACAACAATCATATTGTTGAATCTCATAAAAGTTGTAGATTCAACCTATTCTCAAGTACTCCCCAGTACTGAAGAAATGTTCTAATCATAAAAATACAACCAAATTGGTCCCCATCCCTCCAAAAATCTCACAGTATGTTAGAAGATAGAATCAAAAACTAAATCATATGGCTAAATTATCTCTGCTTTAGCTCCTATACCAGTTCTCAGAATTTCTGTTATGTGGTAAAAATCTGTATGTGCATTGGTAACACCATTTATGGATCACTCAAACTTTGTCAGGTATTTTGCTAGAAACTTAATAATGATTGTGAAAATGAGGGTACTTCTTTAATACTTCCCTTACTTTCTTTAACACTATGTACTAGTGCCATATGTCAATACTACTTTGTTACAAAGTACTACCCCTGTTTTACAGAAAAGGAAAATAAGGCAGAGAGGAGATGCATACAGTATCTAGCACCTGTGGTCTCACAGCAAGTAAGGAGCAAAGCCAGATTTACGAATCAGATAGCCTTGCTCCCAAGACTGAAGTAGGTACTTTCATCTTCTACCTCTCCCAAATTTCCTAAAGTTATACAAAGATAAACATTTATAATAAATACTATATACAAATGTCATTTGTGGTATCAAATGCCCAAGAATAAGATAAAGAATCATCCTATAACATAATTTTGGGCATCTTTGGGAGTTCTAGTTCGACAGGAAAAAGAATGGCAGGAGAAACATATACAGCTATAACTGTATCTTTTGTAGCTACATGGACATCTATGTACGCTGCAAAATGAAGACTAGCTATAATGTCTGCTCAACTATCCTCAATGTAATGGATGGACAAGAGTCCATAAATATTTTTTCTTCCTCCATCTTGGAGGTCATTTACCTAATCTTCCTCAAGAGATTCTAGGACAGATGATCATCTATATCATTTTTATATTATCCAAAGCAGTATCTCAAATTATTAGTCTTTTTTTTTTCAAGTAAATTTCCTTTCTTGTAAAATTAAGGACCTGATGGTTAATTGAAAATCTTCAGAAAATTAAAGGGCTTCCCAATATCTTTACCTATTCTTCTCTCCCTCTCTCTTCCTATTTTTATTTTTTTTAAACATTGGAGAGTAATAATTTGATCTTCATTATTATAGCACAAAATGTTGTTGTTTATAAGAAGAGGCTTGAAAACCATATAGTCCATCATGATTTTATAGACAGCAAAACTGAGACTTTTAGAGTTTAGATTAGTTGTTTAAGGTCACACAGATCATTAATTTCATAACATGGAGTAGAATGCAGATCTGATTCTAAGTCTAGTATTCTTAATCAGGATTATGTAATATTCAAAAAAAGCCAATATAAATTAACATAATCCCATTTTATGACCATTCTCCATGCTGTGAGCATCTAACAATTTGGATAAACTTATAATTTTTTCTCTATTTGAAAAAATTTTGTTAAAGAGTTGAAGTGATGCACAATCTTAGTCTTTTGTCTGACATGAATAACAATTGTGAGGTAGTGAAAACAGAAGCTTTTCTTAACTTTATTATAAATACATTAGTAGTTCTTTATAGTCAGCTCTTCATTTGTATGCATTATCTTTTCACATTTAAATGTATTATACAGAGAATAAATAATTGTTAAAAATGTCTATGTACATTAAGCAGTGTGATTTTTATCCTGTTCCTTGAAAATTGTCGCGTCCAGTATTAGTGTTCAAAGAAATGACAATATTTTAAATCCACACAGAACTTTTATAGCTTTGTGAGTGTGAACAGGAAAAGCATGTTAGAAGAGATGAAGTTAGCAAAAACGAAATCTTTAAAGTAAGCAAAAATTCTATGTCAGTCAAAAACATTAAAGCTTGATGCTTTGAAACTCTGCTTGCTAAGCCTTGGGCATAAAAGAAGAAAGTGATAAGCCTGGCTGAATAAAACACACACATTCCCAAATTTTTGGCAGGTTTTAAAAAGGTTAAAATATGAACATTGGACTTCACATGTATAGATGTATATACACATACACAAATTTGTTTTTACATGTCTCTATGCATTTGAAGTTTAGGGAAATTGTTCTTCAGAAAAATATAAAGTATAGTAACTATCGATCAAAACAGAAATATGAGAAACACTAAATGCAATATTTGGGACAAAGTACTGACACCCTTGATGACTATTAAATGTCACAAAATGGCAGCATGTACATCTTTTGACACTGAATGCTCAAGTAGAGTTTGAAGTTTAACTTTTGCTTTTACATTAAATGCAGAAAGACATTTCCTTTTACTTAATCAAATGCAGTGTTATGCCTAGCAAGCAATGCTCAGAAAAAGGCAGAGCTGTCATCAGAAAGCCAATTAATGTTGGGGAAGTTGAATTTCTACTTGCAAAGAGATCCTGATAGAACAGATGCTGAATCTTGCAACTAGGGTTTTATAGTTGGGTCTTGAATGAAGAAAGAGTTGTTAGTACCATAACTAATTTAATGTCGCTTAGGAAATGTCAGTTGGAACTGCCACTCAGGAGGGATCTTTTATTTATTTATGGGCACTTATTGAACTAAAAATTTGTCAAGATGACTGCAGAAAAGTAGGATTGTAATTACTTTCCCTCCAAAGATAAATGCATTTGGATCAATTTAAGAATACTGTACTGTGGAAGGTGTGTTTTGATGTGAGAGTCTCATGATGCAGTGGAATAACCCTCTTGTCTCATCCAGTCCAGATTACCATATCTTCATTGTGTCCACTTTACTCTTATTTCCCTTCTCAAATATGTTGCTATTCTACCATTATTTGTTTACCGCATCCTCTTATCTTCTGTCAGATATCGTTTCATGCTTAAACTGATCTTCTTCCATTGGCTTTATGCAATGTTAATTTCCCTTTCCCTGGATAGTCAATGGAATGAATTAGTGTAATTTAAAAGAACACATCATAGATACTTTCTAAATTCTCGAATTATGCAAGGAGATTCAGGCAAACAAGCACAATGTTAAATTGTCTTTAGTATTTTGACATATCTTACATCATATAGCTTTTTATTTCATATATTGCTCTTGGATTTTGCACTGGTGTTCAACACCTTGGATTAAGGAAAAAGAGGACTTCCAGGTTCTAATGCAAAAACTGTATATTTAAATCATATCCTCTTAGGGTTGGAAAAGACATTGTTAGTTATCTAATCTATTTTTTTTCCTCAAATTGAAAATCCTTAATAACTTCCTGAAGGATCAATGTCCTCTTCTTGAAGGGTAAAATTTTTGGATAGTTAGTATCTGTCAAGATTTCTCCTTCTACCTTTGGTTCAATGTTCTGCTTGGAACATGTTTTCTTTTATTGCTCTACTCTTACAATTTCTATTTATGGTTGTCTCTCTACCAAATGGAACAAGTCAATGGTAGACTAGAGCACTTCTTTTTCCCCGCAGGGGTAAGGTGTTTGAATCCAGGCCCTTGAAAATGCTAGACAAGGGCTTTTCCACTGAGCTGTACTCCCAGCCCCTTTTATTTTTTATTTTGAGAAAAGCTCTAAGTTGTGTACACTGCCTCTGGCCTCAAAGTTGCAATCCTCCTGACTCTGCCTCCTGAGTCACTGGGATCATAGGCATGTAGCAGGGCACCTGGCTTAGAGCACTTTTATATTCCTTGATTATACTTAAAATGCCCCTACTTACATTTTGGATTTTTCTCTCGAAAAATTATTTTGTCATAATTCAGTGACAGTCTTATTATTTCATAGTTACTTTAACAACTGGTGCAATTCCTCTCAATTGGGGTACTCTTTTTTTCTTTTTTCTAGTTGTATCTTAATCAGTTATTACTTGAGGGGTGGGATCTCAAGGACTGTGCTAACAGAGGCCAGTTCAAGGAGAAATATTTTCACCTACTCTGCACCCAAGGAGACATATGTTTTACTCAACAAATGAAACTGTAACTGGGTGGAAACAAGATCAAGAATGTGAAATAAGGTGATACAAGGGCAGTAAACTATCATTCTCTTTCCACTCAATGCATCTATTAAAAGCAAGGGACATTTCAAGAATCATGCTCTGGTTCACATTTCAAGATATTTGCTGATATACCAGGTAAACCTAACTTCTTTTGCTACTTGAGGTCTTATTTAAATTCTGCTGTATGTTCTTATGCAGTGTAGGTGTTGGTATTTTATGGAATATGAAGTAGGGCTATTTCACATCTGGGTATATTCTATGCAATAGGAAAGCATGCTGATACCAAGAAGTTAAAGAAAACCATGTGAAAATAAGCACACTGGGAAATTATAGAAATGTTACAAGAATGAAAAATTTTTGTATTTCATATAATTGAAAGGTTCTGGTTATTTTCCTCATAGGCTTTGCAAAAATGTAGAGGGTTTTATCTGAATTCTCTTAAAAATTCATATTTTCTTCCTCTACATGTAGTTTTCTGCATGTAGCTTAAAATATGGTACCCAGAACATAATGCAAAAATGGAAAAATGAGCCACCTGGCTCAGAATTCTCATTTACTTTGCGGTTAATTTATCTCATTTTTATGTTTCCAGATGTTGAACTCTTAGAATATTCCAAGTAGACAGAAAAGCCTTACACATTCATGTGAATGCTCTGATTCTACTTTGAACAATTCTATTTTACCTTTCTCAGCTTCCAAATAAGTTTTCAACTCTTGTGACCTCTTTTAAAAGATCAGTAGGTGAGTTATGCCTTGAAGGAAATAGTAATTACTTCTTTTCTCATTTGACATATATTTACTGACTGCTTACTGCAAGCCAAAAACCACTGGAAGAGTTAAGTTTACAATAACTAGGTAACAATATTCAGTAACAAGTAGAATAAAAATTTAAAATATTTTTTTATTCTTAAGTAAATTGAAATAAGCTTCAGTGTCTAATATAATCTGATTTGTTAGAAAATTTAAAAAGATCTATATATGAATCCTTGTATGTATATACTGAAACAAGAGACAAAACACTATTATTTATGGAATGGGGAAAAAAGAAGAGGAGGAAAACTATTACTTTTATTCATATTTTCTTAATTTTGCCATAATGACATTTTTCTGTTTTAGAAAATCATTAAGGTATTGTATTTACTCACTGTCTCCTTAGGTTCCTCTTGGCTGTGAGATTTTCTCAGTTTTGTATTTGGTTCCTTTGACAGTTTTGAGGATCACTGATCAAATGTTTTATAGAATATAACTCAGCTTGAATTTAACTTTACCTTTTTCCTTCATGATTGTTGTTGTTGTTGTTGTTGTTGTTAGGTGCCATTGAGTTGAGATGATTCATAGTGATCCTACATACAACAGAATGAAACACTTCCAACACTGTGCCATGCCCGGCACTATGTCAATGCTTCTCTGCTACTCATAGAGTTTTCAATGGCAGATTGTTTCAGAATTGCTTGTAGAGTGCATTGCCACATCCTTCTCCCACTTTTGAGATGCTAGGATAAAACCCAGGACCCCAGAGAGCACAGAGCAGCATTCTACCAACTAAGCTACACTCTTACAATTAGATCCAGGTTATCTATTTGGGGACAAAACCGGAGAATTAAAGCTTCCTTCTCACCACAGCATGTCAAAGATACCCGCAGTCAAAACCACGTCACTGTGGATGTTAACAATCTGGCTGAAATGGTTTTTATCAAGTTTCTAGGACCACTTTAAATTTCTGCATTTTCTTTTGCGCCTTTTCATTGCCTCTTTCCCTTTGGAAAGAAGTCACTATGCACAGTCTGTACTTGACCCCCCTGTATAGTTCCTGGAGGTAACACCCAGGAAAGTGTGTATATGTGAGCAGTGGTGGACTGCATCAGGACCACGGCACACACAGATTTTCACTGTTACTGTAGGTCACATGAAGCTTCTAGGAATTTGTCAAAATTGACATTGCAGTGTTTCTCTTAGCTTATGATGCTAACACTTTCTGCTCCATGTAAGCAGATGTCACCTATATCTACCTGGAATCCTTCCTCTTTCCTGATTGTAGGTTGCAGTTATGCAACAATCTCAGTTTACCAATTATTGTTGTTAGGTGCTGTCAAGCTGGGTCCAATTCATAGCAACCCTATGTACAATAAAATGAAATACTCTCCAATTTTGTGCCAGGAATATAAACTTTGTTATGCTTAAGCCCATTGTTGTAGCCGTTGCGTTGATCCATCTAGTTGAGAATCTTCTGTTTTTTGCTGACCCACCACTCTCACAAACATGATGGCCTTCTCTAGGGATTTGCCCCTCCTGATAATATGTCCATAATATATAAAATGCAGTCTAGCCATCCTTGCTTCCAAGGACCACTCTGGTTGTACTTCTAGGACAGATCTTTTGGTTCTTTGGGCAGTCCATAGTACATTCAATATTTGCCTCCTGCACCATAATTCAAAAGCATCAATTCTTATCCCGTCTCCCTTATTCAATGTCCAGCTTCCACAATCATATAATGTGACTGAAAATTCCATGGTATGAGTCAGGAGCACATTAATCTTTAATGTGACGTCTTTACTTTTCAACAGTTAAAGGACTCTTTTGCAACAACTTTTCCCAATGCAATGTGTCTTTTGATTTCTCGACTGCTGCTTTCATGGGTGTTGATTGTAGAACCAACCAAGGCAAAATGTTGAACAACCTCAATATTTTTTTCCATTTATCATGAAGTTGCATATTGACCCAGTTGTAAGGATTTTTGGTATAAGAAAATACATTGGTTTTCAAATTTTTCAGGTCTTTTTTCTTGTAATCATATTATTTGCTAAGAGTACCATAGTAAAGTATCACAGACTCAGTGGCTGAAACCAAAAAAATTTGATTCTCATAGTTTTGGATGATGAAAGTCTGGCAACAAGTTATCAGCAGGAGCTGGGTGGGTTGGCGCATGCCTGTAATAGCAGGGATTTGGGAGTTACAGACAGGAAGATTACAAGTTAGAGGCTGAGAGAGCCTGAATAACTTAGCAAGACCTTGACTCAAAAAGGATGAAAAATGGGCTGGGGGTGTAGACCAGTGGTAAATCACTTCCAAAGTATGTGTGAGGTCCTGGGTTCAACCCCCAAGAAAGAGAAAGAAGAAAATGAGCAGATTTGTTATCAGCAGAGTTATTTCTTCTGAGGCCTCTCTACCTGCATTGTAGATGACCACCTTCTTTCTTACCATGGCCTCTCTACAAGGTCTTTCGTGTTTGTGTGTGTGTGTGAGTGTGTGTGTGTGTGTGTGTGTGTGTGTGTGTGTGTCCTAGTCTCTTCCTCTTACATAGGTTGGGGCCTACCCTGCTAGCCTCATTTTCTTTAATCATCTCTTCAAAGAGCTTATCTACAAAAGCATCCACAGTTTGAGCTGCTGGAGGTTATATCTTCAATATGTGAGCTTTGAGTGGACTTACTCAGCTCATAACAGATGACAGTTTCTAAGCTCTTCACATTTTGAAGCAGAAACTGAAAGTGCCAGCAAGCAAACTTTTAATGTCAGTGTCTTTTCTGCAGTGGTAGGATGTGCTAAGTGTGCTAAATATTATTAGCAAACGGCTCATGTTGAATTATCAACTGCATGGTAAAATTCACTCAAATTAAAGATTTGGAGATTTGTGCTCTATATGTAAGGCTTGTTGTAGGTATTAAATATATTTGATGTGTCCAGAACAATATCTTTCACAGAACCAAAACTAAATAATTGATTCTTTTTCTTTTATTTTGAGTCAAGTTCTCACTAAGTTATGCATGCTGCTTCTGGCCTTGAACTCAATAGCCTCTTGCCTCTGCCCCCAGAGCTGCTGGGATGACAGGTGTGTGTCACTGCACCCAGCGATTGCTTCTAGTTATTACTGTCACTGTCAGTTCAGGCTGCTACAGCAGAATACTATAGACCAAATGGCTTATAAAGAGTAATTTACTTCTGACACTTCTGGAGACTGGGAAGCCCAAGGTGAAGTCATTGGCAGATTCAGTGTCTGATAAAAGACCCATTTCCAGGTTCATAAATAACTGTCTTCTTGCTGTGTTCTCACATTGCAGAGTAACAAGGGGGTTTTCTGGGGCCCCTTTTGTAAGGGCACTTATAGTAGTATTATGGCAGGGGTTTAGCTTAGTTGGTAGAGTGCTGCTCTGCATTCTCTGAGGGCCCAGGTTCCATTGCCAGCACCACTAATATGGGAGAAGAATATGGCAATCCACTCCCAAAGGAATCCTGAAACAATCAGCTTTTGAAAACCCCATGAGGGTTCCTGTGATTCAGACCTGACTCAATGGTACCTATCAACAATAACAATAAGTCCTATTATTGAAGACAAAGCCCTTGTGACTTAATTCCTAAAATTTGAACTTCAAAATATCATCATCTTGGGAATTAGGCTTTAGCATGTGAATTTTGGGAGGGTATAACTATTCGGTCTATAGTAATTACCCAAGATGAAGAGGATAATCCTTTGCACAAAAAGAGAAGACAACACTATGCTGTTGGGTGTTCAACTGGACAAGGTGACAGATGACTGACACATTAAAGAAGTTGCCTATTAAATCAAAAAGTTATAAGTAAAAAAGTGCAGACTAGTCACATAATGTGTTAATATAAGAGTCTAAAATTGAAATGCACTGCAATAAGAAAATGAGTAAAGAATCCTTTTTTTTAAAAAGTAGTTATTCTCACAGTTCACCTAAAAGAAATTACAAAAGTGCTTATGGTAACATTTTCAGAAATTCTGATTCCACATGTCACAAGATAAGATTCTGTATTTTTAACAAGCAGGTAAAGTAATTCTTATTTACACTGTCTTCACATTAGACTTCCAGAAACATCTCTAATGTAGTTAATTTGAAGGAGAAAATGTGAATGGTTGTAAAATGAAGGGAAATAGTTTGATGTGATGAAAAATTGTCTGGGAATTTCTGATAGTTTCTGACATGAAATCTACCAGAAAGCCCTCTAAAATGACCTATTCCTGTTTCTTCATTGTTAGAATATACACATTTAATCACACAATCTCAATGTTTCCAGTAAGTTCTAAAATTCCACGTGGAAGAGAAAACATTATTATAAAAAGTCCTTTTTACTAAATTTAGGAAAACACAGACCCTCAAAAATATGTGAATTCTTTCCATTTTGAATGGGTACATTTCATTTGCAAACTATTTCTTTAATATGAGAGACAAAATAACCTCATGTACACATGGGATGTCTTCCAGGGAATGGAGTGCTTACCATTCTGTAGACTTCCTCTGTTTATGTCATGGTGGCCTCTGGGTTTCATTTTTGTAGCTGACAAGGATGATAGATTTTCCATTACTGTGTGACATTGGGAGATTTATTAACTGATTATAACATTCATGTGAGAACTGTCTTAAGTTTCAATTTTATATTTACTTTTACTAACAAATAAATTACAGCAACATTTCCATGTTTAATACTCTTGAATTACCACATGAAAAACTATCTTGTACAAGTAACTTTTAAATACTTAAACTTATTGTCTCTATTACTTTTGCTTTGTTTTGACATAGGGTATCCCTGTAATTCTGAGACTGATGTGGAATTTTCTGTATAGCCCGAGTTGCCCTCAAACTTGCAATCCTCCTGTCTCAGCCTCCCAATGCTGGAATTAGAGGTGTGTGCCACCATACCCAACATAACTGTCTCTGTTACTTTTAGAGGCAGAATATTAATGTGATTATGTGTGAAATGTTTAGATATCAAACTGCCCTATTAAGACCAAAGCATACAAGTTATCTATTATGTGAAATCTTAGGCAAACTATTAAGGTCCTACAACTCAGTTTTAAAGCATCTACATCTGTGAAACAGAAATGTTAATAATTGTGACTATCTTTTTTCTTTGGGGAGAAGGACCCAGCAACCCACTCCCAAAAATCAATCCACCATTGAAAACCCTGTGAACAGCAGAGAAGCACTGATGATAGTGTTTCACCTGCTGTGTCTAGGGTTGCTATGAGTCGGATACTGACTCGATGGCAGCTAACAACAACAACATCTTTTTTCTTAATATTTTGATCATAGAGTTTTTTCATGTAGCTTTTCTTTAGCTTATAGAGCACACACTACAACATAGTTTGAGGAAATCTTATCAAATTTGCACAAGCCAGTGCAGAGAATATTGTGAAATAGTACATTAAAGGTAGAAAAATTGATATTATTATTTAAGGTGATGAAAATGCCACCATGAAATCCATTATATCCTATGCTAATAAAAAATAAAAAATAAATCAGTAAATAAGGAATAAAAGCAATCCTCAAGAGGTGTATTAGGAGATAGAAAGACAAATATGCACCACTTTCAAATATCCACCACTTTAGTTTAAATTTTATCATTTTCGAAAAGCATGTATTTCTGAAAGGGATCTTAGACTCATAAGAACTGATGAAGGTTGTAAGACCACAGTTAATTTCTTAAGCCTTGTCATTACCTTCAGTTCATGGAAAGGTCTGTATGGGAGAGCTCAGTTCACTTCCATAGTTTTCTTTATGTGTAGAGATCACAGTGTAACAAAAGCAAATATATGTGTATACACACACAGACATGCATGCACACACACACATATTCTGTGACTATAATTGCACACCACTGTAATGTCTAATCATGAAGCATCTCAATAAATAAGAGGAAAGACTTGTCAATATGAATATTTTCATGAGAGAAATGTGTTGTTGTTGTTGTTAGGTGGCATCAAATTTGGTCTGACTCACAATGACCCTATGTACAACACAGCAAAACACTCCCTGATTCTGTGCCAGGCACATAATCTTTATTATATTTGAGCCCATTGTTGTAGCCAGTATGTCAATCCATCTACTTGAAGGTTTTCCTTTTTTCTGTTGACCTGCCACTCTTTCAAGCATTATGTCCTTCTCCAGGGGTTGGTCCCTTGTAATAACACATCCAAAATATGGCAGACACAGTATAACCTTTGTAGCTTCCAAGGAGCGATCTGGTTGTACTTCTTCTAGGAGAGAGTGTTGGTTCTTTTTGCAGTCCATGGTATATTTAATATTTGTTGTCAGCACCATAATTCAAAAGCATCAGTTCTTCTCCTGTCTCCCTTATTCAACATCCAGCTTCCACAAAAATATATGTGACTGAAAATACCCTGGCATGAATCAGGCACACCTTCACCTTCAGTGTGACATCTTTATTTTTCAGCACTTTAGAGAGGTCTTTTGAAACAGCTTTTTCCAGTGCAATGCATCTTTTAATTTCTTGACTGCTGCTTCCATGGGTGTGGATTGTAGAACAAAGAAAGCAAATTCTTGGACAGCCTCAATCTTTACTCCATTTATCATGAAGCTGTGTATTGACCTGGTTGTAAGGATTTTGTTTGTTTTAGTGATGTTGAAGCACAATCCATAAAGAATGCTGTGTTCTTTGATCTTCACCAGTAAATGTTTCAAATTCTCTTCAATTACAGCAAGCAAAGATGTGTCATTTGCATAATGCAGGTTGTTAATGAATCTTTCTCCAATCATGATCCTGGATTCTTCTTCATAGAGTCTACCTTCTCAGATTATTTGCTCAGCATAGACATTGAAGAGGTACAGTGAAAAGGTACAGCTCTGATACATACCATTATATACATTAAATGATGCAGTGTTTCCTTGTTCTGTTCAAATGACTTGCTTCCTTATCTAGGTACAGATTCCTCAGGAGTGCAACTGAGTGCTCTGGTATTCCCATTTTCACAGTGTTATTAATAATTTTAATAATCAATACAGTCAAATGCCATTGCATAGGCAATGAAACATAAAGACATCATTCTGGTATTCTTTGCTTTTGGATAATAGCCATCAGTCCTTAGCAATGATTTCCTGGTTCCATACCCTCTGCTGAATTTGGTTTCATTTTCTGGGCGTGCCTTCACCTTAAATCACATAGTTAATATTTTTGGCATGGCTAGTTCCCATCATGAACAGAAAAACTACTTTCAGTTACAATATCCCAAAGAATCAGATATTATCTTCTAGAATCTGAAGGAAATACCAGACTTCTTTTTGGACAAGGCTAAATTCTTTACTACACAATGATTTTTCAAAAAGAAGTACTGGCACTTCATTATTTTATAATATGTTCTGGTATTCTAATCTCCTGTGCTGTGGTATAAATGAACACTGTCCCTTACTTCTGTCTCAGGACCTTGGTACTTGCTGATCTCTTTGTTTCAACAGTATTTCCCTCAGATATTCAGAGATCATTCCACTCATCTTAGAGCATTGATTTAAAAGTTAACTTTTCAGCAAGACCTTTCTGGGCTACACTAGCTAAAACAATCATTTTCATAGTAGTGCTTAGTCTCATTACTGCTTTATTCCTAGCAATTGTTACTCCTTAACATACTACTCTGTGTGTGTGTGTGTGTGTGTGTGTGTGTGTGCATGCATTATTTACAGATAGTGGGGATGCCTGGCATCCCCCATCTAGCATGCAAGCTCAATGAAGATAAAGATTGTTTTCAATTTTTATTTTATTTTGCTATTTTGCTTTTATTTTTATTTTTGCATTACAGGGGGCTGCACCTAGGACTTTGTACATACTTTGCAAGCACTTTACTCCTAAGCTAAATCCCCAACCCTATTTTTTATTATGGGAGCTGGGATTTAGTTGAGTTGGTAGAGCACCACTCTGTAGTCTCTGAGGCCTCAGATTTAATTCCCAGCACAGCAAAAGTGGGAGAAGGACGTGGGAATCTACTCCCAAGGCAATACCGAAACAATCAGCCATTGAAAACCCTAAGAGGATTGTTATGAGTTGGACACAACTCCATAGCACCTAACAACAACAACAATAATTTTTATTTATTTTTTAATCTTGAAACAGACTCTTCCTAAGATAGTCAGGCTATCTCCAGCCTAGAACTCATGATCCTCCTGCTTCTGTCTCTGAGTCATTAGGCTTATAGGCATACACCATTGTACCTGGCCTATTGGTTTATTTTAAATAAATGATTGACTACGTAGACTGGACAAAGGAATTCTATGCTAGGAAGATACTAAAACCTGGTGCAATTCTTTACTGTGGAATTTCTTACAGATGACTCTTCTTCCCTAAATCATTTTACCTTATTTAGGAACAAAAAGCGAACAGATAATTATGCAGACTGGTAACTCCATGGTGCTGAAGTGAGGGGCTATATGGACTAGATCTCAAACTACTTTTTCTTTTTCTCTCACTTATGTAGGGTTGCATTCGCTCTAGTAGATGATTGTCTAAAACTTCATTATACATAAAAGATATCTTGTTAAAAATGGAGATTATGAATCAGGGAAAAGCCTGTACAGAGTGCATTTCTGACTGGCTTTCTGTGATTTGCTGGTCCTAGGCCCATACTGTGACCAATAGGAGCAGACCTCACATACTCAGCAGCTCCCTCTGTAGCTAATTCTCCTTAAGGTAAATCCAGAACAAAAGCTTTGCCTCCCCTTTGGCTTCCTTGGGTCTTGTTCTCATCTGTTATGTTCATGGGAACATAGGCAATCACACACAAAAGGATGCATTCTAGAATGCTCTAGATAATGAGGTTAAAATGTTTATTTTGATTATGGTCAGTTGGAGAGAAAATGTCAATATTCTACGAAAGTTCAACCAATGAGCAATCATAAGCAACATGTTATAATGAAAATAATATCAACCTTGGATTGAGAAGATACAAATTCTGCACATGACTTTGATGACTAGGAACTTGGGGCAATCAAACCACTCGTTTGGGATTCAGTTTTCTCATGTATAAATTCAAGGTGTTAGAAATGTGTGTTAAAAACAGATTTCTTTCTCAATTCCTTTTCAACTCATCATTTCTAAAGTGTACTTCTATAATTCTAAGAGTTTCAAAGCAGGCTGGAAAACTATTAAAGTTTTTCAGGTAAGATAGAAAACAATAGTTAAGGTGTGGGAGTCATAAAGCAGTCTAAGGTTGACTTAAAATTTTAAAACAAAGAGCAGAAGTTTATAAAAGCAGCAGAAACTTCAATAGATGACATTCATGTGGGAGTAAGAGTAAATAATAAAGAAAAGTACAGCAAGATACATGAAGAATTAGATCATTTAAATGCTGAAAGATGAAAGCTAGTTCAAAATAGCTCTAAATAAGGACAGTGACACATTTCTGCAAAGAAGGAATATCAAACAATTGCATATCATTAAGTCTAGCATATCAAAAAGTAAAAGTATAAAGGTGATTCTGTGTACATCATTAAATCTGAAAGATACGTAATAATGAGTGGTAATAAGATTTTTTAAAGGTATAACGTTAAAAAAATAGATCAACTATAATTAAGTAGGGTAGAGAGAATCCAAAGGTTCACTGAATGTTGATAATCTTAGTAACAGAAAAAAAATGCAAAGATCTAGGAAATAACTGTCGCAAGTAGTGCTACTGATAAAACTATAACAGTCTCCATTGTTGTTGTTGTTGTTAGGTGTTGTCAAGCCGGTAGCTGACTCATAGTGACTCTACGTACTACAGGTGAAACAGTATTATTACTGCTTCTTTGTTATCTATAGGGTTTTCAATGGCAGATTGTTTGTTGGTAGTGGATTGCCAGGGTCCTTCTCCCAACCCTACAGTACCTGGTGTTGCCAGGGTCTCCCATCCAAATACTAATCAAGCCTGACCCTGCTTAGCTTCCGAGATCTCTGATGGGATCAGAGGCCACAGTGGTACGGCTGCAGGCAATTGTCTCCATTAGATATATTAAGATGAGACAGAGAAGGAGAAAGATAGAGGGAGAGAAAGAACAAATTTTTGTCTCTTTGACAAAGTTTAGGGGCTTTCTTAGAAATTATTTTTCATGTTCTCATTTGATCTCAGACCACTTGATTTGGGGCCAGAGAAGTCTCGGCTGTCCTGTTTTCTGAAAAAAACAGTCATATATGTTTGTACATCTTTCACTAGCATGAACAGTTAAGACAAATTAATGGCAGTTAATCAATCAGAGACTATGCCTCTACCAACTTTTAATGCTATTCATGCAATCATCATCTAACATCTTCCCTATAATAATCCTCAAAAGCATGTCAGGGGAATGCCGGGGAACTTTCTGCCAAAGTTGATTTATGCCCTGTTCAGGCTGTCCTTCTGAAATTTCTTTCTCTTTTTTTCTTGTTAATGTTGTTCTTGATGATTATTTACTCCTATTGCATTTGTGCAAAAGAGTGTGTATGTTTAACGTGTACATGTGCATCTGAGGAACTGAAATGAAAACGAAAAACATATTTTTCCTAAGAATTTTCACATGTTCTTATTATTGGTGGTGGGAGATTAATAAGTGATCTCTTTTGTAAGTCACCCCCACATGTCCTTCAGCTTATCTTGCTTTGTGGGCTCATATGATGCCGTGATGCTAGAAGCCATGGCACCAGTATCTCAGATCAGCAGGGCCAACCATGGTAGACATGTTTCCGTTGAGCTTCCAGACGACATGGATCTGGTAGCCCACTCCCCAAAAGCTTAGCCATTGATAACCCTCTGAATAGGAAAAAGGCACTGTCAAATACACTGCCAGAAAATGAGATCCCTCTGCCCTGGCTGGAAAGCATTGAAAAGATGAGTTGGGAAGAGTTGGGTCCTTGGAGTAGAGCCAATCTTAATGATGTGAATGGAGTAAAGCCCCTGGGACCTCCTTTTGCTGATATGGCACGACTCAAAATGAGACAAAATATAGTGTCTACAGCAATAGGCTCAAACATCAAAAGGTTTTGATAGAGTGTTGGGTTTTGTTTCATTCTCCTGTACTTATGGTCACTATGAGTCAGATTTGACTCAATGTCACCTAACAACAAAACCAACAACAACAATAACGATAACTCTTAAGTCATTCTACAGTTTTGAAACAATTGAGACACAAATCATAAGAACCTCACAGATAAAGACAAATGTATGGATTTCATTAGGGATAAATTTAAAGACCACACTTAGGTTAATGGGCCAGGGTGCTTTCTAACCACTGCTCTCCCTGTTCTTCATCCTCAATGTCTCAGGCAGACCTACATACTCCTAAATCATTAGGAAAAGGAAATGAAACACAAAGAATAACATGAGATTTTGTTTTGCCCAGCCAGATAAACGGAGGGTGTGTGTTGAAATCTGCTCTTCTCAGTTGACTTTCCTGGGAAGTAGAACAGACAGAGTCCTTCCGGCCCATGAGGAATGTGAGATGAAGTCCTATCATACCCCTTATAATTTAGGATTCACTCATTTTGGGACATCTTGAAACCCCAAGATCCACTTGAATGACCCTGACTCAGGTTCCTTTAACATTTTTATTTCCCTTTTTATTTTGTGTTACTTTTAATTTTTCACCCTATAAATTTGGCTTTTGTAAGGGACAAATGGTTTTCCCAAATATGTCTGAAAAACCTTTTCTCTAAATTAGAGCATTATTTTCAATGCAATTATGATATATTGAATTTTGACCTACAATCTTGCTTTTTGTTTTCTATTTGTCTCACAGGTATTCCATATTGTTTTTCCTTTTCTTTCTCATCTTGTTTCAGATTGATACAGGTTATGTTTTCTCTTCTTATTTCACTGCCTTTCAATAATTCTCATAGGCATACATTATTTAAATATATCATTTTTAGAGATTGCCTTACAGATTGCCACATGTAACCTTGGTGGATTTTCTTCTAATATAAATTAGTAGTTTTATCCCTTTCTGTGGTCTACAGCTATACTACCCTCCTGTCCAATCACATCAGATCTCAGAAGCTAAGCAGAGTTGGGCCTGGTTAGTATTTGGATGGGAGACCTCTTGGGAATATCAGATGCTGTAGGCTTGGGAGGACCTGGGAGCCCACTCTTAAAACAATCACGCATTTAAAACCCTATGAATAGCAGAGTAGCACTAACAATAGTGCTGGGCATCTCACAGTGTTGGGGAGTGTTTCTACTGTTGTACATAGGGTCGTTATGAGTCAGACCATACTTGACTGTGTCCAACAATAACAAATCCCTTTCTAGATAATCCTAAGAACTTACTACATGCAAGTCCATAAATCCACATAAATCTCTTGCCTGTTGTTTATTATAGTCAGAATTTTAATTCCACACATTTTATTTCACTTTTTGATATCTTATTGCAATTTTCATAGTTAATATTCATTTGTATTCATCCATATATTAACCACTTATGTTTGCTTTTCATTTATTCCTATACTTTTCTGTCTGCAGTTATAGTACTGTAACTCAACATCAATAAAACAAAAGGCCTTACAACTTGGTCAGTATAAAATTTCATGGTAAATGGAGAAAAGATTGAGGTTGTCCATGATTTTGCTTTACTTGGTTCTATAATCAACACCTGTGGAAGCAGCAGTCAAGAAATCAAAAGGTGCATTGCTTTGGGAAAAGTTGTGGCAAAAGAGCTCTTAAAGTATTGAAAAATAAGGATGTCACAATGAAGATGAACGTGTACCTCACTCATGCCTTGGTATTTTCAGTGGCATCATATGGTTGTGAAAGCTGGACATTGAACAAGGGAAATAGAAGAACTGATGCTTTTGAATTATGGTGCAGGAGAGGAATATTGAATATACCGTGGACTGCCAAAAGAACCAACAGATCTGTCCTAGAAGAAGAGCAACTATAGTGCTCCTTGGAAGCAAGAATGGCTAGAGTGCACATTATGTATCTTAGACATGTAGTCAGGAGGGACCAACCCCTGGAGAAGGAGTTCATGTTTGGGAGAGTGGCAAGTCAATAAAAAAAGGAAAACCCTACACCAGATAGATTGACACAGTGTCTGCAACAATGGGCTTAAACATAAATAAGATCCTGTGCCTGGCACAGAATCAGGGAGTGTTTCATTCTGCTGTACATAGGGTCGCTATAAGTCAGACCCAACTTAATGGTACCTAACAACAACAATACTTTTTTATTTATTTTTACCCAGAGTCATTTGCCTGCAGCTGTGGCACTGCAGCCTCCGAACTCATCATATCTTTGAAGCTAAGCAGGGTTGGGCCTGGTTAGTACTTGGATGGGAGACCGCCTGGGAACACCAGACACTGTACGCTTAGGAGAAGGACATGGCAACCTACTCCCAAATATCAATCTGCCATTGGAAACCCTATAAATAGCAGAGAAGCACTGACAATAGTCAGTCGCCTGTTGTACATAGGATAGCTATGAGTCAGACACAGACTCGACAGCACCTAACAAGAGCAAGAGTCATTTACTTCTGCTTAAAAGACAATCAAATATTTCTGGCAGAAAGTAGATCTGCTGGTTACAAGTTATAACAGTTTTTATTCATCTGAAAACAGTTGTATTTTATCATATAGACTATTTTCCTTGAAAGCTATTTCTAGGTTGACAATAGTCTTTCAGCACATTAAAGATATGTAACTGTCATTTGGATTTCACTTTTTCTGTTGAGAAGTCAAATCACCCTCTCTTTTATTGTTGCTTGTTTTAAAATATATTCACATATATTCACCATTATAAAATCATAAAGATTAGTTTCACTGCCATAAAATCCTCTGTGCTTTCTTCATTTTTCCCCTCTCCACTAAATATCTGGCAAATATCAACCTTTCTCCTATTTCCATTGTTGTTGTTGTTGTTAGGTGCTGTCGAGTTGGTATCCGACTCATAGTGACCCTCATAGGGTTTTCAATAGCCGTTTGTTTCGGGATTGCCTTGGGAGTGGATTGTCAGGCCCTTTTCCCATTTTTGCGGTGCTGGGAATTGAACTCGGGACCTCAGAGACTGCAGCACAGTGCTCTACCAACTGAGCTAAATCCCAGCCTGCTATTTCCATAGGTTTGCCTTTTTCAGAATATTTTTCAGTAGGAATGATATGGTATGTATCCTTTTCAAACTGATTTATTTCATTTATTAATGTGTATTTAATATTTCTCATTTTTTATGACTTGATAGCTATTTCTTTTTAGCAGTGAATAATATCCTGTTGTCTTGGTTTATCACAGTTTATCCATTCATTACTGAAAGACATATTCATTATTTCCAAGTTTTGTCAATTAAAAGTAAATCTGATATCAACTATAAATAATTGTGGGCAGTACCCAAATTTTCAATTCATTTGGGTAAATATGATGAGATCCTCTTCTTGAAGAAGTGTGTGTGTGTGTGTGTGTGTGTGTGCGCGCGCGCATGTGCGTGTGTGTGTGTGCGCGCGTGAGTGTGTGTGTGTATTTATTTGTGTCTTCATTATTTATTTGTAAGCCATTTTGTCATTATTTATTTGTCAACTATGGGCTTATTTTTTCTAAATCCTTTTTGGGAGTGATGGTAGTTCTTGAATCCTTACCTGTCAGTTCTGGGAAATTCTGACCTATTATTTCTTCCCTATTCTTGCTCAACATTCCTTTCTGGGATGTAAATTATGGTTTAGGCCTTTTTAGATTGTTCCAGATGTTTACTATACTTCCCCTCCCTTTTTCTTTGTGTTCTTTAGCTTGTATATTTTCTAATTACCTATTTGTGAACTTACTAACAGTTCTTTGTGCTTTGATAAAAGACATTAAAACTATCTATTGAGTTATGTTTGATTGGAAACTTGTTTTATTTTTAGATACTCCATTTAGATAATTTTCTAAATACTCAGTCTGGTTTGTGAAATTTCCATGTTGTCATTTATTATCTTGAACATAGTTATCACTATTATTTTGTAGAACTATGCTGTCTAAACCTACTATCTGCCTGTGGTGTGTCTCTATTTTCAACTTGTTGTTTTCGAGTTGTGTGTCTGTGTGTGTGTGTGTGTGTGTGAGAGAGAGAGAGAGAGAGAGAGAGAGAGAGAGAGAGAGAGAGTGAGAGAGAGAGAGAGAGAGAGAGAAAGAGTGAGAGAGAGAGAGTAGCAAAGAGAGGGATAGGGAGAAACAGAGAGAGAGAAGAGGAAAGGAATAATAAATTTCTTTGAATAACAAACATTTTGTATAAAGGTATATAGTCTCTAGTGTGCAGTAACTTTCTAAAGAATATGCTTTGTATCTTTTGATAGGCAGTTTGAGTGGGAAGAAAATCACATGAATGTAGAAAGAGACTGAGCCGACTTGAGAGTTGGGATAAATTGTTCATGAGGTTCCTTTTATTTGTATTTCTTCTTTACTTCATTGTCCATGGCTTTTTGTCTCCAGGCCAAAAAAAAAAAATCTTATAATTCTAGAATGCTAGATAAAGGATGTACTTTAGAAATCAAGTACTAAATGCTTTCAGTTTTGCAGTGAAAGGAATGCCAAGAGAATATATATAACTTACCAAGATTTCAGAAAGCGATGGAGTAGACATTGGAGAACTGGAACACAGTTACCTTGTATCTTAAACACATTTCCCAAAGTAGCAAATTTTCTGCTTTCCTGATGTCCTTGTCCAGGTTCTGTTGCCTAATTCAGAAATCACCCCACTGAAGTTCATTAGAGATTATATGATAGTTCCTAGAATTACTGAAGATGTAGAGAATAAAGGTTAGAAAATGCTGAGGGATTGAGGAAGCCATCAGAGAGGACAGGCTGATCATCTGCTGGAGCTGATGCTCCCAGCAACGTGCCTCCTGGGTCCCTCTGGATTCTGTCAAGTGAACAGACTTAAAGCCTTCATTTACCTTTGCCTCAGCTACTCATGACTCAGAGCTCTGGACAAAGGCATGTTATTAGGCAAGTCTGGGTCATCTACTTTTCCATAGCCCTCTAGGTGCATAGTAAGGGCACATCAGGAATTTCTCATGAGAATGGGAACCTGATTATCACAATGGTGAAAGAAGTATATCTGAAACATTGGCTTTGTATAATTACAGTGAGTTCTCACTGAAGAAATATGATTTTTCATCTAGAAAAAAAGTGTTTAAAATCTGTAGGCAATAGGACCTCTGTATGTACTTTTTTTCTTAAGTGTAAAATAGGAATAATAAGCCTTGCCTTTTCATAAATCTCAGAGTTACTGGGAAGATCTCAGATTTTGTACAAAGTAAATGGGATATATAAACATAACCTATTTGGTACTTGCTACCATAAGATAATAGCAATGTTACTAAAATGAAGTAATCCATCATATGTTCTTTTACTTTGTTTTTTTTTTTTTGGTGGTACTGGGGTTGAACCCTGGGTCTTGTGCTTACATGTTTTGCAAGTGCTGGACCACTGAGCTGCACCTCCAGCCCATATTTTTACTTGTTGAGACAAGGTCTCACTAAATTACACAGACTACCTTTAGTCTTGAACTTGTGATCCTTCTGCTTCCACCCCCCAAGCTGCTGGGATTACAGGCATATGCCACCACATCTGGTTTGTTCTTTTACTTTTTATAGTTACTGTACCTATAAACTAAAAGTAAACTCTTTGGCAAAATCAGCAAAGCTTTCATGAAAATTGAAATAATAGATCCAAATAACTATAAGGTGACATTTAAAATATGTTCAGTACATCCCAAAAGTCATAATCTATGGTTAAACTGAACATTATTTGTAGCCAAATGGAGTATTCCTATTTTTTGTATTCATTTGGAGTTCCATGTCTGAAATATTTTTCATGATTAAAGAGGCAGCATATCAATTTATGGATTTCATTTTGCTTCATCAGTTGCTAGTAAGAAATTTATTTCAATTTCTAGACCATCATTCTTTAGCTCTCTACATTGTCCATTATAAATATGTCTTGGAAGTAAGTTATAAAGCAGGCTAGATTTTTGTGGCAATAGAATATATATTTGATAAGATGCTCTATTCATCCTGTAACAATCTCAGCAAAGAGGTCAATGGGTAACTGAGAATTAGATTCAATCTCTCTTTATTCATCAGATGTTGTCTCTGTGTTTTCTCTGTGTCTACTGAAAATTTTCAGCATAATTGTGAAACAAAATTGCAGTACACTAAGAATATTGATATTTTTCAGATTCTTGGATTCAAACCCATTCTAAATTCACCTGTAAGAACACAAAGACAAATGATATAATTCTATTCTGGGTCAAAGTTTTCTCCATATTTAATCGACCAATGATAACCATTGGAATGATAATATAAGTAAATCCACTTTTCCAAAAAAAAATTAGTATAATAAAACAGAAGGTGATGTTACATAAACAATATTTAAAATAATTCTAAAAGTAGCAAATTAACTTATGAATTCTGCAAGGAGGTTTATATCATATTTCAAGAAATGAATTTGCATATATATGTCTATAGTAGCAGCAGGAAGTCATAGATGATAAAGAAAATGGCCAATTTTTCATCTTTTAACTCTATCTTATAATATGTTGCAGATAGGAAAATAGGAATAGTGGAATGATAATTTACTTATTATCATAGGCAATGAAAGTTTACAAAGTGTGTTATGTCAAAAAAAATTTTCAAGAACAAACTGAAAGCTGTCTTCTAAAAATTATTACTGAACTGAGAAACAAATAATTAGTACATTTTTCTTTGCATAATGAGAGTCATTAAAATGATAAAAAGACAGAGTTATATAATGAAATCCATATATTAACAATCTCTGTTTTATTTTTGACATTATGCCAACAGACTAATGCATTTATATTTATTAAAGTGCCAAAACATTTCTACCGTATTTCATGAACATGAATAGAGTTGTTAATATATTTCATTTGCTGTTTTGTTTGTTTTTTAAACTTTTGCGATGTCTTGATTTAAAAAAAAGCAGTATGAAACAATTATTGGAAAATCTGATTGAATGTGAAAGGTTGTATTGGGGGACATGTAGGCCGTTTTATTTTAATATTTTGGTTGTGCTATAATGACATACCTGATAAATAGTATATATCTTAGGATACACAGTTGACACATGCTAACAGAATTAAAACCAAAGACAAAAACTGAAGGCATTATTATGATAAATACCCTGTGACTTAGCCTAACACAAGCTATGACTCAGTTTCTAAACCTCACAGCACCAAGTTTACCAGGTGCTACTCTTGTCAATGGCTAGTCCTCTAAAGCTGTAATTTTCCTTTTCAAGCATGAAAGACTAGTTCAAGAAAATGACCTCTAAAATTATTCAAAATTTAATGTCTAAAATTATTTAATAAATAGATAATTTAAGAATCTAAGTGAAAAACTGCTACTGTATTAAATACTGGACTTTTTTCAAACCCTTTAAAAAAGAGCCCCAAAATTCAAACAAGTGTCTGCTTTCTCCATCAAACATCAAATGACTTTACAAGTGGTCTGATTTGGATTTGGCCTGTTTCCCTAAAGTTGATGTGCTAGAAGTTGGGTCCACAGAACTCTGTATTGGGAGGTGATGGAACCTTAAATAATGGAGCATAATGCACACTATTTGATATGTGTGTGGCCTTGTCCTTAGAAGAAATTGATATAGTTCTCCTAGAACCCTGGCTAGTCGCCTCAGGAATGAGTTGTAATAAAAGAGCAAGTTCCATATATCAGGCATACCAAAATTCTGAAAAAGGAAAGTTGGATGTATTTGGCTAGCAATAATAGAGTTAGGATGGTGGATGGTACAGAAGCAGGATTCTGAAATTCAGTGATCAAGTAATCTCTGTTTTTAGCTTTGTTTTAAAAAAATTCCTTAGGCAACATGAGCTTTAATTTTGTCATATGTCCAGAGGATATAACGTTCTACCTTGGGCTAATATAAAATAATTTGACACATGTTTTGACTGGGAAGTATGATTTTCTATACAGACAAAAATAAACTCTGTATACACCATAATCATGTGGGTATCAGCATTGCTTAACTGTTTTCATTCAATCAACAAAAGCATTAAAATTTACTTAAAAGCTACAGTTGTTCTGAAATCTTCTGGCTGTCAGCACTACAGTGTTGGGATTTTTGAGATCTGGGTACATTCCCATTCAATTTTGTAAAACACAAATTTATTGAGCACTTTGTAAATACAAAGCTTGAACTATCTGGGAGAAGAGAGGAAAAGAGGGAAGAAAGAAGAGAGCCAGGAGAGAGTCAGGGAGAGGGGAGAAGGGATGAGAGAAAGGGGAGAGGAAGAGAGAAAGGATATCCTTAGCCATGAGATCTGGAGATATATAACCCAAACAGATGATTTTTATGAAATGATTACTATAGTATGATAATGGCATCAGTTTGTATTTATTGGACACGTAGGGCCCAGAAAAGACTTGAGTGTACTTGTGTTCACTATGTCACTAATTTTTCACAGTATATCCATGCTGGACATACAACTATTTCCACATTCCAGCCAAAGACTTGCACAGATAGAATAGTCAATTAAATCATGATGCTTTACACAGCTAATAAGTAGCAGAACCTTATCCTACATTCAGTGTGATCATGTGATTACTTGTTTGTTCTGGTAATATATAGTTTGAAAGTTCAAGGGGCAGAGTGGCAACACTAGGTCAGGAGAAACTTGAGTTGACACTTAGGTTTGCCTCTTAAGGAGAGGCGAGAGAGGATCAGTTGCAATTGTAAAAGGCAAAGAATTGAATTCCTTTTGGAGTCCTTTAAAATATTGCAAAGTGGTATGGGTTTATGATGGCACATTTCTTTGACTACTAAAATACATTGAATTTTTCAGTGGAAATTGGTAAAGGATATACTATCTTAATTGTTGTTAGGTGCCGTTGAGTCGGTATCCAACTCATAGCGATCCTATATAGAACAGTCCAAACACTATTTATAGTGCTTTTCTGCTATTCATAGGGCTTTCAATGGTGGATCGATTTGTTTGGAGTGGGTTGCTGGGTCCTTCTCCCAAGCCTACAATGCCTGATAGTCCCAGGCAGTCTCCCATCCAAGTACTAACCAAGTCTGACCCTGCTTAGCTTCTGAGATCTGATGAGATCTGATTCCACAGTGCTATGGCTGCAGGCACTATCTTAATTACATGCTAATAATACTGGTAAGAAAGCAAAAGAATAAAATACAAGCAAATAATCAAATCTGTAAGTTAAAAATAAAAACAGGAAAGAAATGAAAGACCAAGGTTTGGAATAGAGATTAAGATTGAGATGTATATGACAAGAGACATGAATTGAAAGGCAAATAATCTTTATATAGAAAACAAAAGCACAAGGTGCTGAGTGCCGCTGGACTACATAGGCACAGTGGGAAGCCTTGAGTGGCAAAGAAGACTAGTGCAGTCCCTGGAGGCTGGGCTTGTGTTATTGGGAAGTTTCATCTGTAGCCTGAGGACAGTGATGGGCTTTAAAAGATTTTATATGGGAAAAGGGACAGATTCACATGTTTAGCTAGCTCTCAGCCTATTTCAGGCTAATTCAGGGATAAGAAGTTTAGAGTTAAGCAGATCAATTAGAAAGATTTCAAAGTCCAGTGGAGAAAGTTTTAGAATCTAACCTAAACAGTGATAGAAATGGAAAGAAGGAAACGAATTTGAGGGATAGTTAGGAAGTGAAATCACCAGGATTGGGTGCTTCTGTGGGGAGGGTGTCCAGCCGGAGAAAGAAGTGCATTGGGACTCATAATATTACATCCACGTAACTGAAGGTGAAGCATCCAAGGAGACTGGAAGTGCACTGAAGAACTAAGCTTGTGGGGACATGTACACCACTGAAGGGAGTTGTTTTCCAGGTGTTTAGATGTAGAAATCTAAGGCTTGGAAGAATGATCTAAACAGAGAGTTGGGAGTCATTGGCATATAGATAGTCATTAAGACATGAGAGTCCCTGAAAGAGCTCATGGGCAACTCGGGACAATTGAGCTGAGAAACTCCTCTTAATGATGATGGCATCAAAGCAATTTGAAGAGCTAGAGATGCAGCACACCTGAATCTGTCTCCCTTCCCATGCCCAAACAGTAATGAAGCATTCAACCTAGTGCTAGGCAAAGTGTATTCTGGCCTTCACTTACTTTGGAATCATCTGGGCCAGTTACTGAAAATGACAATGCTTTTCTTCTGCCCCAGGCATGAAGAATTAACTTCTCTCAAGGTAAGGTTCCAGAACATCTATTTTCAGTCAACCCTCCTGGTGCTTTTGTTTATTCCAAACCTAAGAAAGTTCTACTTTAGCCAGTGTTTCTCAATTATTAGTGAGCATATGGATCACCTGGGTGTCGTGTAAAATGCAGATTCAGACTCCTTAGCTCTGGACTAAAGCTGGAATGTCTGCATTTCTAATAGGCTTCCTGGTGAGGACAACTGTCCAGGCACATATCAAGAAGCAAAGCATTCACCACATAATTCCCTCTCAAATGAAAGCTGATCAAGTGTAAACAATCAATATATTTAAGTGGTCATTATTATTTCAGTAGTATTTGCTACAGTTTGGCTGTTGAATATTCCCCAAAGGTCCATGTATTAAAAGCTTGGTCCCAGAAGTGGTGGAGCTTTTGGGAGGTGGGGGAACCTTCAGGAGGTGGGTCCCAGTGGGAAGTCCTTAAGTCACTGAAGACATGCCTCCCCAAAGGGTGTTGTAGGACTTCAGTCCCTTCCTCTTTCTCTTGCTTTCTGTCCATGAGGTTACAGTGTGTTGTGCTACAGTCTCTATTCCACGGCCATCTGGCATCCCATTTGAGGCCTAAAAACAGTGCTCCACCTGTTTACAGACTACTGTTGTATGACTTTCCTGGAGAGATATAAAAGAAATGTCTATTGCCCCCAAATCAGAAAGGAACCAACAGACCAAAGAGTCTATGAAGTCCAACTTAGTGAATTCATGAGTTTATTGGGGTTACATTCAGGAGCATGGGTGACCCACAGTAAGCTGTATTACTGAGGAGTCCCAACCCCAGTCAATTATTTATATAGTGATGATTGGCCTCTCATGGGGAGAGTCTCATGAGGACTTTGTATTTCCTCTTATGAGGGCACTCATTACCATCCTTCCTTTGTGAGGGAATGTTAACAGGTCCTTTATCATTATAGGCCTAGCTATCTTTTGTAAAGTTAAACCAATTTCATTGACATGACTGTGGGCCATGGTTTCCTGTAGATCATCAAAGTTGTTTTGCATCAAGATAATGATGTTCATGTCCAGCTTATGGAAATACACCTGTACCACAACCATAGCCTCTAAAACTGTAAGCCAACATATAACCTTTTTCTCTTTGTAATCTAATTATCTCAGGTATTTTATTATAATGACAGAAAGCTAAGTATTTTTCTTATTATCTAGGAACATATTATTTCTTCCACTCCATTGATTTATTTTTGAATGCCATCATGATTCTTTTGAGTCTGTTTCTAACTCTCAAATTAAATCTCCTGATTAAGAAATATAATCTTTTAATATAATAATAATCATAATGTCCCTTCAAATTTGAAATATGTCATGTGAGTACCCAAGAGGGGTAGAATGGTAAGCTAATTGACAAATATAGTTGACCACAGGTTTTTCTGCGTGGAGTACTTTTTAAGATCTCAAGGAAGAAAAGATTGGGAACATTGCATAAAGCCATACTGGAGTTGACTTTAGAGTGTTTTCTCTACATTGTTTGCTAAAATTTATTTATGCTTAAGTTTTTTCAAAACAGAGTCTATAGAGTGCTATAGGTATGCAGTTGTCTCAGGAGTGAGGCCACCTGGTTTCAAATCCTAGTTCTACCACTAGTATCTGAATGTGCCTTAGCAAGTTGTTTAGCTTTTCTGAGTTTCACTGTATTTATCTATAACAATGTCATAAATTTTTTTCTATCTCAAAATATAGTTAGAATTCAGCAAGGTAATCCCAGCAAAATACTGAGCAGTTTATCAAGCACATAGTAAACATCTAATAAGTGCTGCCTTGTAACTATTGTGAATATAGTTCCTCTTAATTTTGTTTTTACTCATGAAATCCAAAGTTTTTTTCTTCTTTAATTGTTTTGCATATTTTGAATGTGTATGTAACACATACACATTTATATTGGGCCTTTTTTGTATTTATTTAATTGATAAATAAAAATTGTTTATATTTCCCATATGTGACAACGTGTTGGTTTGAAATACATATATACACAGTGGAATGACTAAATTTAACTAATTGACATATAAATTACCTCACATACTTAAACATTTTAAAAATGAGAACACATAAAATCTATTCTTAGCAACTTTAAGGAGCTGAATACATTGTCATTAACTATAAAAACTGTTGTACAAATGACCTCTTCAACTTATTTCTCCTAACTGAAATTTTGCATCCTTTGACAAACATATATGAGGGTTTTCCATAATTAGAAAAGAAATAGGAAACATCTTCCGGAACCCTGTTCAAACCTGTTTGATCCAACTGCCTCTTGACTCACATTCCAACGTGGTGTAGTATTCAAAGCCTTAACTGCTTATATGCGTTCTCAGCTATACTAATATTTTTACTTTGTTATATTCATTTGTGTTTGTGGGGTTATTGCTTATATTTATTTAATTACCTAAAGATGTAGACCTTTCAATTAATTTAAAAATACCATCAACCCAGGAATAATGCCACTTTATAATTTGATATTGACTTACAACTTAACATTGAATTGTTGTTTTTGTTGGGTGCTGTCGAGTCAGTATCCAACTCATAGCAACCCTAGGTACAACTGGGGAAACACTATTGTCAGTGCTTCTCTTGTGTTCATAGGGTTTTCAAAGGCTGATTGTTTTTTGGGAGTGGTTTTCCGGGTCTGTTTCCCAAGCCCACAGTACCTGGTGTTCCTAGGCGGTCTCCCATCCAAGTGCTAACCAGGCCCAACCCTGCTTAGCTTCTGAGATCTGACAGGATCAGATGCCGCAGGGCTACAGCTACAGGCTTAACATTGAATAGTGACTAATAAATGTAATGATTAAATATCTTTTCAGATAACCTCACAAACATCTAAACCTTGGTTCGGTATAGACTAAAAGTCTATACTGAACTCACCTATAAAAGATGCTTTGTGTAAGTCTACATTTTCTGTTTTAGCATAATTGTCAAATGCAAAATTATTTGAATTATATTACATTTCATTTTGAGTCTGTGCTCTTAACAATAGGAAGAGCCACTAGAATAGAACTGCAGTGAGACATGATATGGATTAGATTAGGACTTTAAAAATAGCTGAGAAATGTGGGACAGACCTGTGACCTCAGCCACTAGGAACACAGAGGCAAGAGGGTCTCAATTTCTAGGGCAGAGGCACCCTGTGTAGCTTAGTGAAAACTTGCCTCAAGATAAAAAATATAAAAAGAGTCTATGGGTGTAGCTCAGTGGTTCAACACACCAGTACCAGAAGAAAAAAAAAAAAAATGGAGTGAATCAGACCAAATTAGGACAGGTCCATCACCAATCTTCAGGGTTTTTCAGATAAATTTGATGGGATGTCAGGAAAGAGTAAGTCCAGGAATTTTTTAGATATTATGCTTGGGGGACTTAGTTGGTTTGTGCTTCTTATTGAAATGAAAAGCCTAGAAAAGAAAAAGTTTGGGGAAGAGAAGTGAATAAGAATTATTCTTATATTCTTGGTGGTGTTAGTTTTAATTAAGTAAACCTCCATATGCAAATGTCAAATGAACAGATGCATATGTTGGGTTCTGGAGTTCCAAGTTAAATCCATACACAGGTTACTGTGAGTTGGACCTACTTGATGGTACCTAACACCAACAATATTCTATGATATTCTGAAATGATAATCATGATTATGAAAAAATAACATGAATCATGTTTACTACATACCAGTACTATAATAATTCTTTTATATGTATTGTAATACTAAATCTTTACCAAAAAAAAAAAAAAAACACTTGATATAGGAATTGTGAATTTTTTTATCTTACCTGTGAGTAAACAGATGAAAATCCATTAATGATTTAACAAGCTTTCACTGTTAGTAAGTGCCAGAACTGGGCTCAAAGCAATTTTTGCTTTTGCACATCCTGTACGCTTTCCTTCTTGTCTATAGCCAGTTCTTATAAATACCATCCACTATATTTTCTATTGGGGCTGGGATTTAGCTCAGTTAATAGAACGCCACCCTGCAGTCTCTGATGTCCCAGGTTCGGTTCCCAGCACCACAAAAAATGGGAGAAGGACATGCAATCCACTCCCGAGGCAATCCCAAAACAGTCATTGAAAATCCTATGAGGGTCGCTATGAGTTGGACAGGATTCAATAGCACCTATTAACAACATATCTTCTATTGCAATAGGCATTAATAAAACATAGGTCACTGTCCCATTCAAAAATTAATGAAGAAAAAGAAAAAAGTCTGCTCTGATACCATTAACCTGACCTTGAGGATGGTCATTTTACAATCAGATTTAAAGGGGCAGGGACTTCTTAGCAGTGGGGTAGGGCTTCCGCCATGCCCAGCTTTTATTAAATGGACATTATTCAAGAAAGATCACTGCCTCAACACTTGGAACAGGCTCAGAAAACTTTAGAAATCCAGCCATAACTGCAGGAGTGAAACTCATTAAACTTAACTACTTTAACCAAATGGCTTGACAGCAGCTTTTTCTTGGAACTCAGAATAATTAGGCAAAACATGAGATTTCTTTATAAAGAAGGCTTTCTCTGCTCTTCACTGCTGACCTAGAATTTGAAAGATACTTCAACATATATTGGCTCTTCAGAGCAAATACGGTTCCACTGATGTGCTTTCCCCTTTGCACAGGGAAGATCAGCATAAAACCCAGTACTTCTGCTGATTCCCAGTAGAGCACAGACACCTGGAAGAAAGAAATATTTTTTACCACCTACAGGTTTCCAGTGGAAAGAGAAGAGAGGAAAAAAAAAAAAAAAACATTGAGACCAAGAAGAGGAAAAGATTAATAAGCACTGCTGTCACTGCAGGAAAAAAGATTTTTCAAAACAACAGCAATAAAAGTGCCTCTAGGACAGATGTGCACTATTCTCTTTTTTTCCTACTTAAAAAAAAAAGGACAAAACAGGCAAAAGAGCACTGGAAAAGAGAAGAGATAAATGAAACAACAGGTCAAGCTCTTGCAGTTGTTTCAAAAAAGGAAAGAGTGAAAAAAAGGAAGATAATTTAATTTCGTATTTTTCATGCATTTTCTGTATGTAGATATTTGTGCTGGGGCCAGGTGCAGATTATGGATTTGTGTAGAAAACAGCTCTGGCTATAAAAATAGATTATACATGTAGTAGTTTATGCACTCCAAGCCATTTGTTTGTTACTGTCAAGTGCAAGCTTTCTAAAATACAGATTCCAAAGCAAGACTGTAAAAAGAAAACAGTAACCAAGTAATTGATTTAGTAAAAAGAAATAAAAATGATCCTTTCTAATAACTCCCTACTAATCAATTATTTGTGCTTTTCCCTGACATATTCTTTTCCTCAAAAATACAGTTGCTTATTTTTCTCTCTCTCTCTCTGTGTATGTTAATCTTGAAATTGAAGGTGATTCAAAAAGTCATACAAGTGGAAGAGAAGCCTTTGGTGGGGGAGAGGTGGGACAGGGGAGGAAGTGACAAGAGAATAAGGGGGAACTTATCGGTGCAATATGCAATGAAACAAATATGGAAATGTCACAATGAAATGCATGTCAAAATGAAACACATTAGGTTGCACATTAAATATTTCCAATAAAAAATTGAAGGTGATTAATCCTATATATTTGTCTAAAAACACTAAATGAAAATGACTTGAAGTAACTGGCATATTCATTTTGATATAAACAATCACTGTGGTATATTTCCCTTCTACACATTTCCCTCCATCTCTAAAGGATATTGTGAAATTGTTATTAGAGATTTTGTATATGCCTTCCAGAACCGAGCTTTTCAAAAGTACACTCTCATCATATTGATATACTTAAAATAAAATAAGATTTCTGTGTTTAATCTAAAATTGCCAACCAATTTTTCTTTCATCAACCCATAAGGACCCTATCTCTCTTGATGAAAATTAGGCTGCCTGTTTGTGATGCCGTCTTAAAAATCAGAGAACTATGTCGCTTCAATTGGTATATCCTCTAATTTTCCATCTGATAATTACTTGATAATGCATTTCATTTATTATGAAAATGTGAAGTTACTTAAATGATAGTCCTAAATGTTTCAAATAATGATCTTGGAAGAAATATATTAAGCTGCCTGCAGCCTCAAAACAGACTTTTCTTGCTAGTCTTCCCAGAAGCAGTGTTGTGGAGAGAGGAAAGTGACACTCCAGTGATTTAATTATTGCTCCACTCCTCATTACATGTGTGGCTTAATATAGCAAACAGAACAGCAGAGATGACAGCGTGGATAGTCAGCTTTCTCCTGCTGAAGTCTACAGCCTACTTTTACTCATAAATAAAGCTCTCAATTTATAGGTGTTGCTACAGAAATGCCCACATTTCCCTAGAAGGAGAAAGTCAATCTCAGATGCTATGCTGCCTGTTTTATGAATGTGTGGCACACTGAGGGAGTGCCCAGGCTTTTCAGTGACATGTTAAGTATTTGCATAATAAGAGTCTAAATGTCCCCAAGGGAAGTTTATCCCTATGAATTACCACAGCACTCTAGAACTGTATAATTGCCAAACGACACATAAATCTCTTCTCCTTTTACATTATTGAATGAAAACGGCCTGTGAATATCCAGTCAGCAATTGATTCCAATTACTAATCACCCTTCTTGTTTTAAACTGGTGTTTCCATGTTGCTACTTAAATCTTAACTTCAGACTTTCAATGTTTGCAGATGATTGGCCAGTCTCTCCTAGATTTCTTTGCTATATTCAGCTTCTTAACAAAGAATTCTTATCATAACACGTTTATTATTATTATTATTATTATCAAGAAAGTGTGTATTACATGGCTCCTAAGTGAACTAGGAAATCTTTTGGGTCTGTTTTCAAACCACACCTGACCTCTTTCTCTTTCTCTCTCTCTTTCTCTCACTACTTTCGCAATCTAATACACATCAGGTTGCCCCTTTTGCCCCTTTGTGGTCTCCTTGCCTACTTCCTTGTGTGTTGTATGACAACCATGCTGTGTCACTGGCCTAGGAAGTTCAACTATGGTCTGCTCCATCACTCTTTAGGTAATAACTTCACTCTTTGTTTTAAGATCCTTCTAAAATGCGACAGCATTAATTTATTCTGCTAATTTAAGGAACATTAACTAAGCGAGGCATCTATGTTGTGAAAGGCATGGTTGGAGACATGACAGATACTGTGAACTTGATGGACTTAGCTCTTGTTCACAGAGTGCTTACAGTCTAAGTATACTTCTGCCTCTAATTCTTATACCATTGGAAATGATTTGTTCTTTCTTTGTATTCCTCTAGCACTGTATTTATGTTTTGATTGTTGTTGTTGTTAGGTGCCGTCAAGTCGGTATCCGACTCATAGCGACCCTCATAGGGTTTTCAATGGCTGACTATTTCGGGATTGCCTTGGGAGTGGATTGCCAGGTCCTTCTCCCGTTTTTTGTGGTGCTGGGAATTGAACTCAGGACCTCAGAGACTGCAGCGCAGCGCTCTACCCACTGAGCCAAATCCCAGCCCCTTATGTTTTGATAACACTTTCTTATTTTCTTTCTACAGTTGATTTTGCTTTCTACCTTATGTTTCTGTGTCATACGCACACATACACACACACACATGCACACACACATTTATACTAACTTTATGTTCATGTTTTAATTCATTATTTTAGTTAACTATTGCTTTCAATAAAACTGCCCCAAAGCTTAATTCCTTAAATCACCAATAACTTTGCATCTTATGATTTTATGAAAGAAGAATTTGGTCAGGCCCTAGCAGTGATGACTTGTCTATCTTCAGTGATGTCTTTCAACCTAGCTGAGATGGCTAAAATGCCTAGGAGCTGAAAATCTGCATATTTTCACTTATATGTGGAAGGTTTTACCCTCATGGAAAAAATTATGTTTTATACAAGTAATATATAGTATATAAATAATTGTATCTATTTAAGATTGGAAAATATAAGGGGATTCATGTAAAGAGGGGAGGAGATTATTGGAAGAGGAGTTGTTGTTAGGCGCCATCGAGTGGGTTTATGACTCATAGCGACCCTCTGTATGACAGGGGAAACACTATTGTCGGTGCGTCTCTGCTGTTCATAGGGTTTTCAATGGCAGATTGATTTTTGGGAGGGGGTTGCCAGGTCCTTCTCCCAAGCCTACAGCTTCTGGTGTTCCCAGGAGGTCTCCCATCCAGATACTAACCAGGCCCGACCCTGCTTAGCTTCCCAGATCTGACAGGATCCATGCCACAGGGCTATAGCTGCAGGCTGGAAGGGGAGGGGGAGGAGGAAATTAGTTTGGGGAGGGGAGGAACCTGGGGGGTAAAGTGGGAGAAAACAAATGCAAGATAGATGAAACAATTGTGTGAAAATCCAGTGATGATTCTCATTATACTGCATGCAAGTTAAATTTTGAAAAGAAAGAGAAAAGGAAATATTGCCAATTTCCCAAGATATTTGTAATAAGTTATACCACTTTCTAGCAGTGTTTGAGAATTTTTTCCTTCAAGGCCCTGAATATTTTTAAGAATTTTTTTTTTTACTTTTTAAAATTTATGTTCACACTCAGGATGGTCTTTCCTGACCTTTTCATTCTTCCGGATTGTGTTTTCTTCACTACCTTGCTAAATTCAGCCAAATCACATTACAACATTTGTTTTCAATATCTCTTAGGTCTGCTAGTTCAGAACGCATTTGGCTCATCATCTTCCCATTTCAAATAGATGATGAGCTTTTCAAATACATGTCCATATTTGTTTAAAGATGACCATTTTCTAGCTTCCAATATCAATTGCTTCCTTGCATAGCTCCTGACCAAAGGTCAAAGCTACATGTTTTAGCTTAGTGTGTGAAGGACCGATTTTAGTACTTAGCAGCAGACTAACATTTGGTACTGTATAAATAAAACCTGAACTCTTAGTCTATTTACATAATAAAGGTTTTCTTATTCACACCATAGCCTGTGCTTCAAAACAGTTCCTCTTCACCTGGGAGCCATACTGTTTCTCTGATTACCTCAGCAAGAAAAAGAGAGAGCTACACTCCATGTGAGACAATTTAGGGTGTTTATGGAAATGGATTATGTCGCTCTCATCTAACCTTAATTTTCAAAACCCAAGACCCGTAATTTCAGCCTAAATTCATGTTGCAAAGTTAAAGAATGCAAGGATATTTGGTAACAATAGCAATTTCTGTCATGAAGAAGTTTGTCAAAACTCCATAAGCATAAATTACATGAATGAATGTGAAAACATAAATATACATTTTATACTATACCACCATACAGTTGTGAGATATTAAAAAGGGTGATTTCTCAAAGTACTGATGTATTCTTCATTTTAACCATAGATTTGGCCTACACACAGACATACACAGAGCAAAAAATGTCAATGTTAAGGAGTCAAAAATATGACAGAAATATCTAAACTTTAAATATTGATTGTTGTTGTTGTTAGGTGCTGCCCAGTTGGTATCCTACTCAGAGCGACCCTATGCACAACAGGCAAAACACTATCATCAGTGCTTCTCTGCTATTAGAGGGTTTTCAGTGGCAGATTGATTTTTGGGAGTGGGTTGCTGGGTCCGTCTCCCAAACCTACAGCACCTGGTGTTCCCAGGCAGTCTCCCACCCAAATACTAACCAGGACTGACCTGCTTAGCTTCTGAGATCTGATGGGATCGGATGCCACAGGGCTACAGCTGCAGGCTTAAATATTGATAGTGCTCTGTTTTTGTTGTTTATCCATAGCAGCATCCATTAATATTAACAATTCTCACAAGTACATGAATTCAAGGGGTATTCTGGCCACTTATTGCTCCTTAATCTCAGTAAGAGGAAGTCAATGGGAATTTGTCTCAAGTTAATAATATAGATCCATCTGAATGCTTTTCTTCATGTACCACCTATAGGAATTAATACCTTCTTCCCAATTCTCTGGACTTGTTTTAGTTCAGTTGGTAGAGTGCTGTTCTGTGTTCTCGGAGGCCCTGGGTTGGATCCCCAGCACAACGGGGAAAAGGATATGGTATTCTCTGTACTATCCTGAAACAATTTGCCATTGGAAATCTTATGAGTATCAGAGAAGCACTGACATACTGCCAGGCATAGCATTATGTTGGGGAACGTTTCATCCTGTGGTACATAGAGTGGCTATGAATTGGACCCAATACAACAGCACCTCACAACAACCCCAATCCTCTCCCTAATCAGGCAGCTAACACAAGTGATGGCTGTCCAAAAGCAACTTTATAATTTATTAGACATGTTTTAATCACTATTAGTCTCAATGCTTACACAGTTTGCTTAAACTAAGACTTTTAAAATAGCTACTCCCATGCTTTACATTGATTTTTTGATGTATTCTTCAATATTATTGTCACTTCCTCATTACTGTTATATTTTAATTCAGTATTAGTTATTCTAATAACTTCCCAAGAATTGTTCCTTTCTACCGTGACCTAATGCTTTTCTCTGTTTCCTATAGTATTAACCATTGTTTTGCTCATACCATGGTTCTGTAATAAATGTTTTTTGAATGGAATTGGATGCCAAGTCAGGATTATTCTATTGTTCAGTAGTTTTCACTAGTATGATTTCAATTAAGTTCAACTTTATATTCCCCAAAGGAAAAACAAAACAAATCAGTGAACATACCTTTTTTTTTTTTTTTTTTTGTATAGGTGATAAGAGTAGGCATTGCAGGTTTGTTTTGGTATCTGTACAGATTTTGCCAGGACTCAGGACATTTTCTTCTCTCTGTTCAAGTTTTGAGCAGATATAGACCTTCAATCTTTATCAAAACAGAACCAGGAAATCGAGAACCTCTGATAAAGGCAAGAGAAGTTCAGAATGGCAATTTATTGTTACTGACTTAATATTCAGGATGTCCTAGGTTTGAAATCAGATGAGTCATTTTTAGCTATGTAGACTTGAATAATTGCTAACTTACTTGAACTTCAGTTTCAGGGTCTGCCACCAGCTGCTCTGCCATGCCTCCTACCATTATAGACTGAGATCTTTCAAACCATGAGCCCCCCAAAACTTATTCTTCCTCTTTAGGTTGGTCTATCAGGTATTTTGTCACAACAACACAGAAGCTAACTAATACAGTATCTGTGTCATATTCTTATTTTTCTAGCAATTGTTTTACTTAGTACAAAAAAAAAATGGACCTGCAGTTGAAAGATATGTTTGAATTCTAGCACTTACTGATCATATAATTTTCCTAAGGATTAGCTTTTTTTATTTTTTATTTTTATGATAAGAATTAAATGGAATATTATATACAGAGTTTTCCAACATAGGATAGTACACAGTATAGACATAATAAAAGTTGATATATTATTTTACCCACACTTGAAATAATACTCTTTTGTGTCTATCTAAATATAGTGTATACCCCAAATCCAGGATATGTCAAGACATCGGCAGCTGCTTAACTGACAATGTGCAAATATTTAGAGTGTGAATTAGTTCTTTGTACTTTTGGAGTTTTCTTCTGAAATACAGTAGCAAGGGTTTTTTGAAAAGTGTATGAGTTATTTCCTATCCTGGCTAATTAGAAATCAAAAAATGACTTGTACTGCTCTAAATTAACATAAATATGCAAAATAGGAAGAGAAAAATGGCTGGTATGGCACATAGTAGGAAATCAATAAATATTTGATAAGATAATGAATTAATGATAGGATAGGTGACTGAATATATTTATGTCTTCTTCATAGCTTCATCCCATGGGTCTTTTCTACCAGAGAATTTTCAAGAACTGATGAGTTGGCTTCTGCATGGTTGCAGTTATGTTTGTTGTGTTTATGAGACTGTAAGTCAAACTGGCAGACCTCCTCTTTACTATTAGATTTGGTGAATGTTACAGATTCGACTAAATGAGCCATAGCAAGTATAAAATAAATCTTTTCCAAAGAGACAGTATGAATTGGGACAATTGCCTCTTAGTCACATAAATTTCTCAGTCAAAACCACATAACATTGGCAAATCACACTGCAGTAAAAAATCTTGTTTTCTTGAGTGCTATTAAAGTAACAGCATTTATTGGCTACTGGTCCAACTGACTTGAGCATTCTCTATTCTTTCTTTCAGTTTAATGATTTATATATGATTTTGCTAATAACAGATTTTCAACAGTAAGTATGTAAAATTGACTTCTATGGTTCTATATTCTTATCTTTAAATAAAAGAAGTTAAAGTATATTATTCCAGGTTTCTTGGATCTCCAACATTCTATGATTCTATAATATTTATTTGGGAAACCCCATGTTGTTGTTGTTGTTAGGTGCCCTTGAGTCCTGGAGTCGTGTCCGACCCTTACAGCATTTTCAATGGCTGACTGCTTTATTGCCTCAGAAGTGGATTGACACATCTTTCTCCCATATTTGCAGTGCTGGGAATCAATCCTGGGACCTCAGATACTGCAGAGTGGTTCTCTACCAACTGTGATAAATCCCAGCCTAGGAAACCTCATAGTAACTTGAAACTCCAATCTTCTTACTGCACGAATACTTTATTTCTTCTTTTATGACATTTCTCTCACAGGGCCAAACAATTTTATTTTGAATATTCTCTTATCAAAGAATATGTCTTGGCAAAGACAATTCCACTATCAGATTCTTTTAATAGTGAATCAGGTCCTTATTTTGAGACACAGACTTCTAGGTAATTTCAGCTTTTTGGTTCAAATTTTTCTTCTTTAAGAGGAAATGCAATACTTCTCTGCTCTGAGAATCTATCAAACATCTTACTGTCATGTCTACCCCAGACTTTTCTAAGCCAAACTCATTCAATTCTTTTAGACACAAACTTATATGACAAGATTTCCAGACTCCTAATGTTGAAATCTCTTCTAAATCCAGAATTAATGGCCTTCAATGAATTTACATTAAGTCTGTGTAAAAAAAAAAAAAACAAAAACAAAAACAGTAAAATAGAGCTCAATGGTATAAGCAGTAAAGATAGATATTTTTGTATATTTAGTTCTATCTTTTTCAAGCCAATATACTATGATCTTGTAGTTAGAAAACTAGCTCCTGGTTTCGCTGAATGACACATAGTTCTGCACTTTTTTAAGTCACTTAATCTCCAATTATATGATGATCATTGTGTTTATCATCTCTTCATGTCTAGCATATCTACTTACTGTGGCATAATGTGTAATGTTTTGAAGTTTTTAAGTTCATCTGTAACTATATATACATATACACCAGCACATATGTATTTCAAAGCTTATAAGAAGTATTTCTAATTATTGTGTTTGTTGGTAATTGGGGGTTATTTCAAATTACCAAAATTAATCATGGTCATAAAAAATAGAAAAATGTTTATGTTCACTTTCAAAAGTTAAATGATGACTACTCTCAGACCACTAAAATAATCTTTAGAAAGCAGAATAACTTTTCTGCAAGTTTAAAAGCTCTGACACTTATGAGGGAAACATTTTAAGCACATTTAAATATAAAGAAAAAATATAACAGATTCTGCATATGAATTCTTGTGAAATGTCTGGACTATGCTTTATATTCTGTGCATAAGCACCAATAAGAGAGTTTTATGCTAATACTAATCTAAGTTTTGTCAATATCTATTTGTTGTGTATATGATTTGGCTGTTCATAGTGTAATAAGGGGATTAAAAATCCTATTTTAAATTCATCCTCTGCTTCTCTAGTAAAACTGCACATATAGTTTCTAAAGGAGAAAAAATTGTTCCCTTGAATATGAAACCAGTACAGCAAATAACAGATAATAAGAATACTGCAATGCACGTAATAAATGTACTTAACAGAAAAGGATTTGACTGTACAATTCTGAGTGGGACATATTTAATTATTTCTGTTCTTTGTGAAAATTTGTCTTTTGGTCCAGGAAAACCATTTAGATAAAAAAAGTCATATCTCATTGTACTGAAGCTATCAACTGGGCCTTAAATGAGCTGATAAAATTGCTTTAATGCTCATTAAAGCATGAAGTTTTGCTACTCAAAAGTTTGTTTTATATTACTTTTTTTATATTACATATGTGGCAATATGCTTAAACATAAAAAAGATTGTGTGCATGGCACAGTGTTGGAGAGTGCTTCTGTTGTAATAGGATCTCTATGAGTTGGACCCAACTCAATGGCACCTAACAACACAACAACATATTTCAAGTAATTATGATGTTTTTATTCTGGCCAATATGAGAGTTTGCTGTACTAAAACAAAAACAAAATAAATTTTCTTTTCCAGCCAAAAATAAGTTAGTTCCATGATAAATTCTGGAAAGAAACTTGGGAATGCAGTTGATTCATGTGTTTACATGGTTGTGTTTCTCTTAAGAGAAGATGCCAATTACTGAACGTGAGTACATTGTGAACCCACAGCATTGTTCATGTTGTGTTAACTCTTGACTGTGAGGACCTCCTCTTTCTTTCTCCCAGGAGCCTGCCAACTGAAATACACCTGTTTTTGGAAATGTTCTTTATTTTACAGAAGCTTATCCAATTCCAGCACTTCATGGGGTTTCTGTTGGGATGACTGGAAAAAGTGTGTTACTGGTCACCAGTATTGATGCGGAGCATCTGACCAGTCTGAAGGAGGTACAGAGATGGGTCTATGCATTGAGATACATGGGTGGTGTCGTATTTCACACAGTCTCACAGCCTTATGCAGTGTTAGAATGGCCTGATAAAGTCACTGACATCTCGATTAGGAGATAATATTCTGTGAATAGTATCATTCTCCAAAGTCAGTCTATACAGGGACTCTGTCTACCTAGTGTTTTGTTCTCAAGTGGAATATGTGGCTAAATAAATCAAAACTGGATTCAGGGGTAGCATCAATTACCACTACTCCAATGACATATAGCTTGTCTTTGTGCCTTCTCTCCCAGTACATCTGGACTCTGTGATGGAAAACTCCTGACAAGTCCCTTGCAAGGTTCCTATTCAGTACCTGCTATAGCTGCCCCCTAAGCGCTTTGGCCTCTTTGTGTCTAGAGCTGCACAGGACAAAAGAGGATCAGCAGCGAGTGTATCATCTCCTTGGAGTTGGGGGCAATGATTTAGAGCCTCTTAGGGGCTACTTGCTCACTCTACTGTGATGATAAATAGAAAAGTGCCACAATCTTGTTCTGAGACATATGTGGTTATTATGGACTTAGTGAGGGTTTGGGTCATGCCACCTATTATGCCCCTGAGAATAACAGACTTGATAGCTGTATGTGAATGGGAGGAGGAAGATGAATGTCAAATTGAGGTCTTGAACTGAATAGGGTGATAGGAGCTCTAGTTCATCTCATTAGTCCTTCTTCTGCTAAGCTCCTTCAGGCAAAGATGCATACTGAGGGCCTGAAAATGCTGCTTCTGAGGCATATACAGAGAATAAGAATACTAAGAATAGATTGAATAGATAAAAGAAGGAACTTCTCATGTGTCTACAAGGAATGCTATTCACCGACAGCCTCCAGCTCGTACAGAATCTGCCTCAGTTGCAGCCTATGACTGAATGTCCCGGGCTATGACTGAACAAAGTGGGCATACTACATTCTATTTTACAAGTGTCTCCTCTAATGGGCAACTTTTGCTTTAAAGTTTCACATTGGGTTAAATGAGATGTGATGAGACTTATATCAAGAAGTTTGAGGCTTTTGTCACCTAATACTGATCCTTCCTTAGTTTCCTTTCACAAATATGAGATTCACATAAAGGAGTGAAGGTTCTCCTTGAAAAAAACTGCTTGTTCTTTTTTTTATCTTTCACAGACAAACATCTTATACTACCAGCTCCATTTTGTGTCTGCTTCTAGGTAACACAGTAAGACTGGGATTTGAGAATATTCCAGTTTAGTTAAATACTTACATTCTTTGGTCTTGTTAAGAAAGGATATAATTCTTCCTATTGGAGTTTCTGGTGAGGATTAAGGTTGAGCAAATATTTAAATGGTAAAAAATATAGAAGGCTACTAAATAAATGTTGGATTTCCTCTTTCATTTAGAATTATATTATTAAAATAATTTTGAAAATACACTTTCAGGACCTTTTGATTTTGTTGTATTTAAAATTTATCATTGAGATTTTAACTAATAAAGTTTTCTTCTGAGACACTAAAACTTACGTTTTTAGCTTATATTTTATGATTACATCTTGAGTAAATTGTAAAATTCAATTGGCTTTGTTTCTGAGTATCTTTGTATTGCTGTTTACTCTTATAAATTTCTTAACATTGTCTCCAAACCAGATTTTCATAGAAAATGTTCATACTTCTGAACTTTCACCAAAGTTTCTTGATTGTTTCTGAGTGGCTCAGTGGTACTTTGGCCTTGAAAAGGTCCAATTTTTCCTTCAGCAGATTGATATTTTGATTTTAGTTGATGCTACATTGCTACTTTTTAGATTATGTGCTTTTAAGAGTGGGGGTGAGATGGGGTAAATGGAATGCAGTTCAGACTTCTCCCTTATTTTAAACATTCAACGGTGTACTTACCGATTACATTCTGTATGGATATAGAACAGGTTATGAGCTTCTTTGTTACAAAACATAGTATGTATTCATTTAAAGTGTATGCACAATACAAAAAAATAAAGTCTTGAGGGACAAAAGAATAATTAGGTATAAATACTAGCATATTATGAAGAGTTTTATCATGCTTTATATGTTTAGAAGCACACTGAAGATATGTGTGTACATGCATGTATATTTTACTTGAAAGATGTATATACAACATAAAACTTTATAAATATGAAAGACAGTAAATACACAAATATGTGTTTATAAAGAATGTTGATGCTCAAACTACTCAAAATTTAAAGCTAATCTTCTCCCCTCTAAATTTTTCATTAAAGATCATTTAAGTAGAAAATAATGCTAACTAAATTCCTACAAAAAATAAGTTCTACTTATGACTTCTTGCTTTTTAAAATAAAGACTTCATTTTTTATGGCAGTGCTAGAATTATAGAAAATTTGAAAGGAATGTATAGAGATTTCCTATATACTTCCACCTCTTCCTCCTTAGTTTTCCCAATTATTAGTCTTTTGTTAATATTATATATTGGTAATAGTCATTGAACCAATATCAATGCATTATTACTAAATTCCATGCACTTTATTCAAATTTTCTTTTTAAAAAATCTAACATCCTTTTTGTTTTTCAGGATCCCACCTATGATACCATATTGCACTTAACTGATGGGTTTCCTTAGACTCTTTTTGTCTTTACACTTTCTCTGACTTTTTCATTGACTGATATTCTTTACATTTTCAGGGAGTACTGGTCTGGCATATTGTAGGATACTCCTCTATTGGGATTTGTCCAGTGGTTGTTCTCATGACTAAACTAGAATTATAAGTCTCAGGGTGGAAGATCACAAAAGTAAATTACCTTTTTCATAATTTAACATCAAGGGTAATGTCAACATGATTAATGACTGTTGTTTGGTAATGATGTTCACTACCTGGTTGAAGTATTTGTTAGGTTTTCCTACTGTAAAGTTATTCTTGCCCTCCCTTCCCACTAATCTCATACTCATTAGGATGAATTCCCTATGTGTAGCCTACACATAGTGTTATGCTGTTCCTCCACTAGCAAAAAATATCCACATAGTTTATCTGGACTTCTTCAATATCAGAGATTTTTCTATGCACTGTCACTTATTTTCTTTTATTCAATTGTTTATTTGTATGAGTAGGGACTCATAGGTATTTATTTTCTAGTTTGGATTTGTTATGGTTTAAATAGAAAATATTCTCCACAGGTTCACATCTAAATGCTTAGCACTTAGCTGGTGCTACTATGTGGGGAGTATGTGGAACCTATAGGAGATGAGACCAAGATGATAGAAGTTGGCCATTGGAGGTGAGTCTTTGAAGGTGATACCTGGTCCCCCAAATTCCAACTACTCTCTACTTCCTGATTCACCATGATGTGAAAATCTCTCCTTTGCCTGATACTCCTGCTGCCTGCTCTACCATGCCTTCTTCACTCACTTGAACTAAATCTATGAAATGATGCACCAAAATAAGACTTTACGTCCTTAAGTTGATTCTGTCAGGTATTTTGGTCAAAGTAACACACATACACACAAACTAATACAGGGTTATAATCTAATATTCATTTCTTCTAATCACTCCAGATTTGGTCATTGGAAATTCTTTCATTTGGTTCCTATGAACCTTTGACATATTCCCATAATTGGGTGCATGCATTTTCTTAGTATGTTCTTTTTTACTGTCATCACGAAACACCCCAAGCTCAAACTTTTGTATTTCCTGTCCTTTACTAGAATCAGCCATGTCTCTAACCATTCATGATTCCTCTGGTAAAAGAATGGTATTGTGGTATTGGAAATCAATATCTGGAGGTGAGGCATGTTCACTACTGGGAATCATTTGTTTATGTGTATATATATATATATATATATATATATATATATATATATATATATCTGCAGCTGTAGCCCTGTGGCATCCGATCCCATCAGATCTCGGAAGCTAAGCAGGGATGGGAGACCGCCTAGGAACATCAGAAGCTGTAAGCTTGGGAGAAGGACCTGGCAACCCCATCCCAAAAATCAATCCACCATTGAAAACCCTATGAACAGCAGAGAAGCACTGACAATCGTGTTTCCCCTGTTGTACAGAGGGTCGCTATGAGTTGGATACCGACTTGACAGCACCTAACAACAACAACAACATATATATATAATATATATCTATTCATATATATATAAATATATATATATCTATACATATATATACAAATATATATATCTATACATATATATATATATGCATATGATCTTCTAATTATAACCATCTGTAATGATATGAACTAGCCATGAGTTCTGAGTGTTCTAACTCTCATCTCTTATTATATGGACCATTCTGGCCTCCTCTCCTGGTTCACTTGCAAATCCTACGCAATTTGTATGAAGGCAAGCTGTTTCCTCTCTCCACTCATTTATTCTATTACAGTATGTGTATATAGAAATTTCAGAATTGTTAACCCTTTCCACAGTGACAAGGAGCTGTCAGCTAGAATACAATTTCTATGTTCAATTACTTTTGCCTTCTGTCTTATAGATCCAATTCTTTTCTAAAGTCACTGAGATCATCACTTTATATTCCCAACCCCTTCTGTGAGGTTGTTCCATACCATTGTGTGACAATTAGATGATTTTGTTATAGACTACATTCCTTCCTGGCAACTCAGACTTTCTGAAATCATTTTTTAATTTGCATGCATGCATGCATTGCATGCATGGTTTGCTCCTTATGCTATAAAATTCTATAGACTTTGATGCATAATGCCATGTAACCAGCTTTATGATATCATGCAAAATAATTTCACTATTCTAAAATAACCCAGTGTATCACCTGTGCAATACTCTTCCTTCAGATTATATGTTATAACATTATGTTTTCATATTTCAATATTAAAAATATTATTTGGCATCAATAAAATATTTTCATCCCTTAACAAATTTGTAGTGATTAAAAACAATATCACAATTGACTGCCAGAATCATATTAAAAACAGCTCTGGATTTGTTATTGGGTATAACACTATATTTTATATAGTTAAGATTAAGGCAAAGAAGGTGCTTAGTAACTCAGAGAAAAATATTATAAAGGATAGATAATAAACAAGGATGTTGGGTTGCATTGCAAGATTATTCTATGAAATAATCAAGTATCCCAGCAGAAACTGAACTGATGTATCAATTGTGCTCTATCTACCTTTACGTGCCAACATCTACATTCCAACTTGCATATCTATTCCATTCCATTGCAACAGAATACTTTCACACACTGTATGAAAAATCTTCCTTTATTCATTTCAGTGAGAATGCATGTCAAAGAATACCAACTATTCCAGGGAATATGCTAGTCCCTCAGACACACTGTGAATGAAATGGTATAGGTACTCAGATACCAATACCACAAGAGATAGAATAAAAATATCTTTTTTTCTTTTGCATTGATGTGTTCTACTCAGGGCTCAATGTAAACCTTAATTAGTCATACTTTTACTTTGTTGAGGAATCAGATCACTTTAGTGTTAGTTTGTACAAACTTGCAGCTTTCTTTGTTTCAAGAGTAGATGTAGAACCCATTTTTCTGAGTACTGGCTAAGGTTGTAGAAATAACCACCCAGATGGTTGATACGTTTGTTTTGCTTGAATAAATACCTAAATCAGGTAACTTTCATCTCACTGGATTGTGGAAAGAGTGTGAGATCTTTATAAATTTGTCTGTACACAAATACTTTCTGTACCATTTAGGCATGTGGGCTCTTAAATCAACTCTGTACATTTAGGTGAGTTTGAATTTTCCTCACCCTCAAGAATCCAGTCGATACCCGAATGGGAAGATATTAATCCTCACACCCTCTGCAGGTGCCTCATTTTGTTCTAAGGAGTTGAGTGAATGGACATATACTTTCTTGAATACATTAACCCTCCATGTTCTCAACAGTCCTGAGCAGCATGGGGTACCATATTATTTTGAACATATTGCTTGTTTGTCTAGAATTTCAACCACGTTTGACTTAGAAAGTTCTATATTCAAGAATGTCTATATTAAAGACATTGATCTTTAAGTAGATGCTTTCAGATTTTCTCAGGCATTATAGGGCCTTTGACAAAGCCTTAGACAAAGTTAACCACTCATCTTTTCATAGAATAGGTCAGCCTGTTCAGAAATACTTAATCCAGGCTTTAAATATCTCTCTGACTATGGTGAGTGTACTGTCCACACAGTTTTAGAGAAAGTAACAAGGAGCCATCTAACTTGTCATTGCTTAGCTGTTCCAGTGCTTCCAGGGTGAAGGGTTTTGGCTCTTGTTTAGTTCTATTGTCAACTCTTTTCATTAAGTACCTTGAAAAGCTACTAATCATACAGGCTCACTCTTGAGTCATGGCTCGATTTTCATTCAAATATTTCTGATCCTGTTTATCCAAAGTTTATTTTCTTTACATTGTTCTCAGAGAATTCTTTCTCTTCAGGGTGTTGAGAAAGAGGCAAAATTGGCCAGGATCATCTGGTTTTACTTTATAGCTAGAGTGACCAAAGAGGTAAAAGATTCTCATCAAGTAGGAACATAATGCCAATACTGATTGCAGGGAGGGACAGATTCTTAGGCACATATTGGTAGATCTTTAAGAAGGCTTTCAAAAACATGATTATTCAGACAGTCCTCCATAATGCTACTTTAATAGATTGTTCCTCCCAGTTGGCATGGTCCATGATACTTTGTTCATCTGATGTAAAACTAGAATCTTAGATTTGATCACTTGCCCTTTTTGGGTGCAGGTGGTTATAATGTGAGTAACACTGTTCCTAGATGCTGAGGGAGAATCTGTGCCTCTGGCCTGGAAAAAAAAATTGCTTACTGTTTACTCATGTTTGGACCCCAGAAAGTCATATATGTCCAAGCCAAGTAGAATAAGTCTCTGATACTTTAAATGGAACATCTAGTAATAAAAAAATTCTCCCTTCTTCAGAATTGTCTAAGTCATTAAAAAATTATACAATATACATAGGGAGCTGTCAAATTTGGTCACCATAAGGAAGAATTTCTAGATTAAGAAACAAATATTCAGGTCATAATAAGATATCTGAAAGATGGAGAAAATTGGAGTCCTCACCACATCATTTGACCGCTTTTATCAATCATGCTTAAGGGCATCCATATTTAGGGACATTTTAGTAACACAAATCAGAAAAATGCACCCTAACATAAGCAAATATGAGTCGTCTTTTCTGTAATTTGCAAATAAATTTGCCTAAATCATTCACATATTTCATGTGTAAAATCAGTAGGTTTTGGCTTTTTGTTGTTAAAGCTCATTCCCACTCTAAATATAGAAAATTTCCATTTTGATAGAAGTATTGTTGTTGTTTTTAGGTGCCATAGAGTCAGGTACAACTTATAGCGACCCTATGTACAATAGAATGAAGCAGTCCCCATTTCTGTGCCTGCCACACAATCTTATTTATGTCTAAGCCCATTGTTGCAGACATTGTGTCAATCCATCTAGTGGAGGGTTTTCCTTTTTTTTTCATTGACATACCACTCTTTGAAACATGATGTCTTTCTGCAAGGATTGGTCCCTCCTGATTACATGTCCAACATACATAAGATGCATTCTAGCAATACTTGCTTCTAAGGAGCACTCTGTTTGCACTTCTTCTAGGACTGATCTGTTGGTTCTTTTGGCAGTCCAAGGTATATTCAATATTTGTCTCTAGCACCATAATTCAAAAGTATCAATTCTTCTCCTGTCTCCATTATTCAATGTCCAGCTTTGATAGCCATATGATGTTATTGAAAACACCATGGCATGAGTGAGGTTCACATTGTCTTCAATGTGAAGTCTTTACTTTTTGGTACTTTGCAGATGTCTTTTACAATAGCTTTTCCCAAAGCAGTACAACTTTTGATTTTTTGACTGCTGCTTCCATTGGTTAAACTCTAGCCTTCATAGAAGCATATAATGCATAAAATAGGTAAGAAACTGCTAAAGTACTTTTGGTTATAGGCTTATCCCTATGTTCAAGCTCATATTTCTCAAGGAGCTTAAACTTAAAGTAAGAAGACAAATTACAAAATATGAAGCAGATTAAAAAATACCAGAAACCACACAAATATAGAAAGTAAATAGATTATATGAATATTAAGTAAGGGAAAAATATTAAGCACATACATACATTTTAATCAGAAGTTTGTAACTAATCTTTGAGGAATATCATCACTTAAGCCATTAAATAGTCATTATACTATACTGTTTTGAAAAAAATTCTTTTAAAAAATATGTAAATGCATGTTTTCTCTATGCCATTTACTTGGAGTCTAGAGATGATAATCAGATACAGATGCATAAAGAAGAATGACTTAGGTGTTTCTGCCTACAAAATTTGCATTATAAGACTTTGACTTAGGTTTGTTTGCCACTAAATCCCGGTTGGCTTATTTAGTAGGTATGAGATGTTCCCATTACTTAGTCTACCTAAGCCTGTGCCTTCATTTGTAAAAATAAAAATAATGTTTTTTCCTTCTTCAAAGGATTGCTGGAAAGATGAAGTAATGTATAAATAAATATACAAGATAGCAGAAACTTGAAGGTTTAACATCAGATGAGAGTTTTAACCAAGTAAAATCAATTTACACACAAAATGATATTTAGCCAGCTAAGCAACTCTTATAATTTAAATAGTATTAATATCACCTGAGAAAACAAAATGCAACTTAATAAAAGTAATGCAAATCATTTTGGTGTATTATCAATGTATAGGTATATGGAGGGTTTCAGAAAAATTATAGAAATTTTAGGAGCTATTATCTATGTATTAGTTTTTGAGGTTGCATTGAATTGTGATGCTAACCATTTTGAGCACTCTTGTAAGTCACCTGTGACTTGTATTCATCTTTTGTTATTGGTATAGATTGAATATTACAATTTTAATACTTAAAAATCTATACATTCTTGCTACAGTCCATATATACATGTTAACATATGTGTATATATTCATAATGACATACATGTATATCTATACATATATTTTTATATAAGAATTCAGAGAAATATATTAGACATATATAAAGTATTTCACAAATCTTGTAGTCTTTTCTTTCAAATTACTGATTCCTTGACTCTGAGGACCCAGATGTTAATCATGGCCACAGAGTTTTATGAGAATACTGGTGTTAAATAATGAACCTGTCTTTCCATATGAATACAAGAGGGGAAATATGGCACCTTCTTTTCTCTACAGTTATCATTCTTAACATGGAACAGGGCAGGATAATAATTGTCTAAGATAGGCAGAACTCTTTTATCTGGTTTGTTAAAATAGAGAACATCACTTCTCACATATATCTGATATCCCGTTTATTAAGGAACTTTTTAGTTCAACAGAAAGTAGCAGCTCACAGTGCTATTCCTTAATCTCTTAAAAATGATGCTATTACCATTTGTCAATTCATCATGTTCTCAGGGGTAATGAGGATGATAATTCTTTAAGCAAATTTTTTTAGACTGAAGAGATGCTTGCTCTAAGGCTTAGAGTTTTATACCATGGAAGTATATTTAGGAAACTCCAAAGAATTTTTCAGAAATACTTAATTGTATTCTTTTGTTACATTTGGAATTAGAGGTTATGAATTTGGCCTTCACTATCAGCTATTTCACAACTCACTTAGTGAACATTTTAAAAATCAAACTCTTCTTTGAGTGTTTCACAGTGTCTGTAAGAATAGTCTTGAAAGGAGAATTGCAGGAATTGATTGCATCCAGGTGATTTTTCAGGTAAATAATTACCTACACAATTATTTTTAAATACACTTAAATTGTATTTTCAATGATTCATACTTAGTAGATGATTATTCTAGTCTAATATACTAGATATATGGAGTCAAGCTCCATATTTATACCTAAAATTTCCCACAAGGTCCTGATATATAAGCCTGTTGTTGTTGTTAGGTGCCATCAAGTCAGGTCCAACTCATAGTGACCCTATGTACAGCAGAATGAAACACTCCCAATTCTGTGCCAGGAACATGATCTTATTTATGTTTACCCCATTGTTGCAGACACTGTGTCAATCCATCTAGTGGAGGGTTTTCCTTTTCTTCATTGAATTGCCACTCTCCCAAACATGATGTCCTTCTCCAGGGATTGGTCCCTCCTGACTACATGTCCAAAATATTTAAGACACAGTCTAGCCATAGTTGCTTCCAAGGAGAACTCTGGTTGCTCTTCTTCTAGGACAGATCGGTTGGTTCTTTTGGCAGTCCATGGCACCATAATTCAAAAGCATCGATTCTTCTCCTGTCTCCCTTGTTCAATGTCCATCTTTCACAACCAAATGATATGACTGAAAGTACCATGGACTGAGCCAGGCACACCTTCATCTTCAATGTGACATCTTTACTTTTTAATACTTTAATGAGATCTTTTGCCACAGCTTTTCCCAAAGCAGTGCATCTTTTAATTTCTTGACTGCTGCTTCCACTGGTGTTGATTGTAGAACCAAGTAAAGCAAAATTATGGACAACCTCAATCTCTTCACCATTTATCGTGAAGTTGCATACTGACCCAGTTGTAGTGATTTTTTTGTTGTTGATTTTGAGGTGCAATCCATACTGAAGGCTGTGTTCTTTTGTCTTCATCTGCAAATGTTTCAAATTGTCTTCACTTTCAGCAAGCAGAGTCATCTGCATAACCCAGGTTATTAATGAATCTTTCTCCAATTCTCTCAGTGTCTAGGAAGATGAAACTCTGTTCAGATGTGTTAAGAATATTTGGGGAAAGGCATAGATCAAGGGAAGACAAAGTGAAAAGGAAAGTTGCTCTACACATTTAGCAAATTTCCTGATTTGATGCATTTAAACAGTTTAAAATACGAATTTTCAAATGAGTGAAAATGATATCAAGGAAGTCAAATAACTCCCAATAAATTCGATGTATTTTATTTTGCATAAGTTAACATATACCTCAATATAAAATTTACTTAATTCAAAATTTAGTTTTTCTTTGTTTTTATCTCCTTCTTTCCTTTTATATTTCCTTCCTTCTTTCATTCCTTCCTTCTTTCTTCTTTCTTTCTTTCCTTCTTTCTTTCTCTTTACTTTCTTTTTTTATTTAAAGATTCACTACAAAATGTCTGCAGTGGTTTTACTTTGAAACTCATGAACCGAACTTTAATGGATATCAAAATGAGAAGCTTCTTTCTGAAGCTCCATGAATCTTTTAATGTCCCTGCCATATTATTTCTCACTTATAATCAGTACCTCTAACAAGAAACTCAAGTTAATATCTCTGCCTTAAGCCAGGCACTTCTCCTCTCTGATGGGGGATACTGTTACACTCAGTAATGAGATAGATATAGTAGTTGCATGTTTTCCTTTTTAAGTGAATTTGAGATTAACATAATTGAGATTGCTGCATTGTTTTCATTAAGTAACTTTTTTTTGCACTTGGGTGTTGAACTCAGGACATTGCACACATTTTCAAGCACTTTATCTTAGAGGTGCATAGGTCACTATGAATTGGACCTCACTATGAGTTCAAATGCATTATCTCAGAGGTGCATAGGGTTATTATGAGTTGTACCTGGCTCAATGGCACCTAACAACAACAACAGGCTTATATATCAGGACCTTATGGTAAATTTTAGGTATAAATATGGAGTTTGACTGTATATTAGACTAGAATAATCATCTAATATTTGATCTACTAAATATGAGTCATTGAAAATACAATTTAAGTGTATTTAAAAATATTTGGCTATTGTGTAGGTAACTATTTACCTGAAAAATGCACAGCACATTTTTAATTTTTATGTTGAGACAGAGTTTTACTAAATTATGAAGGCTGCCTCTGGCCTCAATCTCATGATACTTCAGCCTCCACCTCCCAAGTCTCTGGAATTATAAGTGTGCACCACTGTACCCAGCCTCTAAGGAACTTTTAATGATGATAATCCTAGAATTGAAAAAAAATTGCAAGCAAATTCTTACACTTGACAATATTTATTACATCCTTTTATTTTTGAAGGCAGTAAGCTCTAAGTTCAGGGATATAAAGCAAAATGATTCATTTTAGTAGGTAGAATGTCTTAGAAATATGTCCCAAATTCCAGAAGACAGATTGAGAAAGTTAAAATAGATAATAAACAAAAATATAGGTTTTAGAAGCAAGAACACTCACATAAAAATGATCATTTAAATGAGCATTTATTATGTAATACATACTTACTTTGCTGAATTCTTCCTGTGTTATCTTTTTAATACTTGGATTTATTCTATGAATTTGCTATCATTATTCCATAGAAGCTTTGAGAGCTAGAAATTTTATCCATAGCATAAAATACTTGAGTGGAAAAGAAAAGATTCAAACACGAACTGTAATTCCAAAGCTCATATAACTGATAAATAGAATAAACTTCCTTTTCATTTTGTGATTTAAATGTGAAATACAGGAAGTAAAATGTTCTCAATCTTATGGATGAGGAGAGTAGAATAATGATCACCAGATATAAGAGAGTAGGAGTCAGGATTGAAAATAACTTGTTAAATGGATACAATGTTACAATTAGCTTGTTGTTGTTGTTAGGTGCCGTCGAGTCGGTATCCGACTCATAGCGACCCTCTATACAACAGGGGAAACGCTATTGTCAGTGCTTCTCTGCTGTTCATAGGGTTTTCAATGGCAGATTGATTTTTGGGAGGGGGTTGCCAGGTCCTTCTCCCAAGCCTACAGCTTCTGGTGTTCCCTGGAGGTCTCCCATCCAGGTACTAACCAGGCCCGACCCTGCTTAGCTTCCCAGATCTGACAGGATAGGATGCCACAGGGCTACAGCTGCAGGCTACAATTAGCTAGGAGAAATAAATTCTGGTATTTTATGACACACAGTAGAGTAAATAAAGGCCAGTGTGTAGTATACCTCAAAATATCTAATGGAAAAGATTTTGAATATATTTGCCATAAAGAAATGATAAAAAGTTTAAGATGATGTATATACTAATTATATTCACTTAATGATTATTCAATATATACAAGGAATCAAAACGTCACATTGTACCTTGGAAATATGTCTAATTATCAATCATATCAATCAATATGTATCAATCAAAGAACTACACCCAAAAGAAAAAGAAAGTAATACCAAAGAAAAGGAAATAGAATGTTTTTTAGTTCATTTAAGCAGAATAGCAGTTGGATAATGTATACTGGGATGCTCATGTAATTTCCAGGAAGGTCACAGAATCAGGCTTTCAGGTTACTCACTAAGCATACACTGGGACACTAGAGCAGGTGTCCAGTGAGGACCCACCATGGCCTCTGATGGGCACAGATGCTGTGGGTCAGACCACTCTCTCTCTTTAATTACCATCAACTCTCCAAAGCCAAATGGTTCTTTATGTGCTTCATCTTCATGTTGTTCTGATTAAACCCATAATCAGGTGCCTGAGGGAGAATAGCTGCAAGGGAGGTTAAGAAAGAGTAATTAAAGGGAAACCATCCCAAGCCTCCATTTATTCATCAGTGTCCTGGGGCCCTTTGTCTGCATTTCACACTGAGTACCTACTTGGTAAATAGATCACCTTGAATGCATTCATATTCCCCAGTATATTACAAAATCTTTAGTGCATGGGCAATGTCTAACCTTCTTTGCATCTCCCAATTATTCCAGCATAATACCTAATACAAACTAGGTCATCATGTCTTTCAGTGGAGTGAACTGAATGCCTGTCTTAGAATAAGGATAGAACAGAGACAGAGTTATCAAAATAATTCCTGCTAAGGGACATGGAGAGTCAGATTTCTTGTTTCTTGCTCCAGAACTCTTTCATTGTGCAGTATTAAGTTATTCTACTTTATAAAGATAATTTCCTCCATCCCTCTATTCATAGTAAAACTTTCCCAAATATGTCCAATTACATAATTAGAAAAATAGATGCATTGCCTTTGTTGACAGCCATGGAAAGTGGTAACATTAGAATCTTACTCAGTCAACATTTCTAAAAACTTCAATGCTGGGGTCCTTGGAATATACCTGGAATCCCAGCAACTTAGGATGAGGCAGGCAATTACATATATGAGGCCAGAAGAAGCCTGAGCAACTGAGAGGGTATCTCAAAACAAAAAATAAAATAGGGGCCAGGGGTGTGGCTCAGTGGTATAACAATTGCCTAGCATGCATGAAGCCCTGGGTTCAACACCCCAGTATAGAAAAGAAAGAAAGAAAGAAAGAAAGAAAGAAAGAAAGAAAGAAGAAAAAAACTTCAAAATTATAAACTATTGAGGCTAAAAGCTAAAAATTGTCCATCATCATATTTTTCTTCCTGAAAGTTGAAAAGTTATATTCATGAGGTGATGAAAGGCTTCTATGCCTCCAGTACTGAACTAAGTAGAGATGCTGTCGATATCCATTGTGCTTGTTACCTTATGCTTCCATTTGCATTTACTTGGTTACTAGTTTGTAACATGAATAAGATTCAGAATATTTGAAGTAGAGACAATGGAATTATTATGGCTAGAGCCCCATCACCTATGATCATTCTGGGCTCATAGTAGTTACTTAGTAAGTTAGTGTTAATTTTGAGTGGAAACAAAGCACCTTTGATTAATAGAGGTTATCATTGGTTTGAGACATATGGAAGACATCTGCCATCTGTCTCTTACTCATAATTCAAATCTCATGAGACATTAAAATATAAGAGATTTCATCTTAAAGAGGAAATAATATGTATAGACATTTTCACTCTTAAATGAAATCACTCAAGTTAAAACAAACAAACAAACAAACAAAAACTCCCCAAGTCCTGTAAGGTAGGAGTAAGATGGCTTGTTTGGAATCAGATACTGTGATTTAATGCTATATAAAAGTGATTCTAGCCAGACTAATATCGAAAGAGGTGAAAGTTTCTGGGTTCTAAATACATATTTTGAGATTAGAGCCAATAGCATATCCAGATGAATTGGCAAAGATTACTAAGAAATGAAAGGAGTCGAGGATGTCTTGACTTGAAGATTTTTGGTCTGAATAACTACAAAAAAGAGGCCACTCTTCACTGAGCTGGGGAAAACTGTGGAGAGAATAGATCTGAGAAGAAGACTAGGAGTTTACAGTGGAACACGTAAATTTTCAGTATTTTAAGATAATATACTAAATAGAGTTATCTAGAATGCAACTGCATACAAAGTTGATAGTTTGGAAGGGAGTATGGGGTAGAAATTATGAATCACAGAGCCATAGCACATTATTATTATGAGAATGGATGGTATCTACATTGGATTGAATGTAGTACATAAGAGGCTAGGATAAGAGAATGATTCCCACAGTATTCCATTATCATGCATTTAGAGAAAAGAAAAGAAACATGTAAAAAGATCTGATCTATCAGTTAAGGGGAAACTATGCAAGTGTACCATCCAGGAATATAAGCAAAGAAAGAGTTCCTAGAAGAAGGAAGTGATCAATTATGTCAAAGGGCTATATATAAATAATGTAATATTAGGAAGGAATATTGATCAGTTGACTTTGGGATGCAGAGGTCATTGATGAACTTCAAAAGAGCCTTTGCATCCCAGTAATAGGTCAAAATACTTTTTGGAATTGATATAACAGAGAATGATAAGAAAAGAAACAGAATCACTGAGAAAAAAAGAAACTCTTTTGAAAAGTTTCCAGTGGAAGTTGGAGGGGAAATGGGTCAAGAAAATTGTGTTCTTGCCATTTTTAAATAATGAAATAAGAAAAGTTTGAGTACTGATGGAATGATACAGAACAGATGTGATCATTGATGATATAAGCGAGAGTGTGTAGAGTTTTAAGCATGAAATGAAATTGTTTATAGTGTACAAGAGGAGAGAATCCCTACATATAAGCTCAGAAATCACTCATTTATATTAGGAGAGAAGGTGCTGTATATACATGCAGACACTAAGAGGTGGCAGATAATGGAAATGAACTTTCAGAAGTCTGTGTTAGTCTTTACAGGGAAGTAGAAAGCAAAATAAAAATGAAGATAAGCGAGGTTTGGAATTTTATGGAAAATGAAAACTGTGTTGCTGTTGTCAGGTGCCATTGAGTAGGAGTCCAACTCATAGCAACCCTCTTAGGGTTTTCAATGGCTGAATGTTTCGGGATTGCTTTGGGAGTAGATTGCTATGCCCTACTCCCATAATGAAAACTTTGCAACACACTTACTTAGGAAAGAAGAAAAATAAGTAGCTTAGGGAAATAAATTTGAATTATTGAGCATCATAGTGGTTCTACTTGAGCTCATAGTGGTAAATGTCATGAAATGAATTATCATGGCTATACACTTGTACTCCAGACCTGACTCAACAGCATCTAACAACAAACAACAAACTGTACTTCAGCCATATTCACGTGAGTGGGAGTGATCAATTAGCAGGTAGATACATGGATTTTGCCCTCATACAATTTTTGCCATGATCCAAGAAAGAAACATGAGTTGAGGCACTCCTGGCAATGGAGTGATTAAAATAATAGATGATGGAATTAAATAGGTTAAGGAGGAGAATATGAACATTAATGAGTGTTTTATACTACCACTTAATATATGTGTCTGTTCACTTTAGACTCTGGTGCAGTGATGTGCTAAGTCAAAGAATTTGTTCCATAAAAACAACACACCTACAAAATTGCAGACACACATACAGATGCACACACACATGCTTATTATTATTGTAGCACCTTTTTCTTTTATACTCTGTCTCAAAATATTTCCTTGGAAAATTGAAGTTGTGGGCAGCCCTATTCACTGGGAATATCACAAGTCTTTATTTCTTTAATGACAAAGAACAATTGAGTAGTCTAATGTGACTCAATAGAGGAAGTATACAAATGAATATGTCCTTGCAAACAATAATAAAACAGCAATCCCCCCAAAATCAAAAAAGTCTAGAAAATCAAGTGATCGGTGCTGCAGTTGCTACATTCCCTTCATTTATCATTTCAAGCTGCGTTAATTTGATGGCTTCTCAGCTTTGAGACTATTGGTGCTGATGCAGTGATAATGAACTACTGAAAACTCCAAACAACAGAAATGTCTGCAACTGGTAATGGGCATCCTCCTTCATTTTATTAATGCCAGCTGTACTGTTTGACTTTTTTAGTGTGTGAAGAGATGCAGCACAAGGTGAATATTGAATGGAAGATAAAAGATCTGATGTCACAAGCAACTAGATCATACAAAATCTGTATTATAAGATGGGCAGGTGAAGGAAATTACAAACTTTTGAAACACAGCTCTGAGTTCACCAAGATAACGTGACCAATTTAAGTTTCATTCTGTGGAGCTGTGTCAAACACAATGATCACAATGGCACTTGATAATGAGCTTACTAATGACACTCCCTGAGAGAACTCTGAACAATATTGAACTCTGAATGATAGAGAAAAATAGTTGAAGTATCATGGTATTACTGAGGATTTTTCCAATGCCAGGATCTCCCAATAGAATGAAATAAGATAAATAATTTACGAGAAAGAGTGAGAATGCCTGCTACCTTACTTTTCTTTTTAAATTGATTCTTATATTTTGATGCCATGGGCCATTTCAATTACTTTAAAAAGAAAGAAATGACTTTGGGAATGGGAAAAAGCATTGCTCCCAAACTTGTAATAAGAAAAACTGAATGAAGAGCAAGTTTATGATTTTTCTAGATCTCTTAGAGAGCTGAAGTTGCAGGGCAAACAACAGTCCAAAATCTAAGGAAAGGGAGGTGCTTCAGATGAGCAAGACTACAGATGTGACTTACCTAGGTATAACACAGCTAGATATTGGAAAGAAGAGTTAAACTCAATGTTGGAAGCTGGCCAAGCACAGACTGTTGAAAGAGGAAGAATTCAATGACTTGGGAGTGGAGGAAGGAGGATCACGGGTTCAAGGCCAGGGGCAGCCTGTGTAATTTAGTGAAACCCTGTCTCAAGATAAAAAATTTAAAAAGGGGGGTTGCAGCTCAGTGGGAGAGGACTTGCAAAGTATGTGGGAGGCCCTGGGTTCAGAGCCCTAGTACAACAAAAAAGAAAAAAAAAAAAAAAGAAAAGAAAAGAAAAGAAAAGAAAAGAAAAGGAAGAGTCCTGAGAAAATCTTTCTCATGCTCAGACCTCCAGAGAGGGAACGGAAGCTGAAGGAGGGGAAGTTTCAGCACTGTGTGGGAACACTGTTCCCTTTAATCTGTGGAAAGACTTTAAATTTTATCACTCACAAGGAACTGGGAAAAACTCATTGCCAGGTAAGAGGAGGGAATAGTTAAACAAAATGGAACAAAATCTCTTCTACTCCTGGGACAGTGTCAGAACTCAATGAGGTAGAGAGGATAGGAATAGAACATTAAAGGTATAGCTTTGATATCCTGTGACTTAGTGCTGACCTAAGACTGGGAGTTAATTAGCATAACTAGAGCACCAACCCCCTACTTTTTCATATCCACCCCTTCCAGGCTATAAAGCATTTACTCACTAGTAACCAGGAAGATATATTCCCTCTCTGAAGTTTAGCTCACAAACAAGGTCAACAGCTGAGGACGGACCATAAATGGAACACACACACACACACACACACACACACACACACACACACACGCCCCACAAAGTAAATTAATTTTAGAAAAAAAAAGTTATAAAAACTTTTGGTACCTCTTTAACTGAAAATGTTAAAGAAATTACCTCAAATAAGAATATAATACTAAAGAAAGACACAAAGCATATCTATTTAAAGAAATGAAGAGTAATCTTAAAAAGGAAGGTAAAATTATTTTTGTATTAGCTTTCTATGGTTCATAACAAGCTACAACAGAATTATTGGCTTAAATTAACACCTATTTTCATCTTACACCTCTGGATATGACAGTTCTTTGCCTCAAATTCAACAAGACCAGCACTGATCTCTAATTTGAGGATCAGAATCTTCTTTCAGAATCACAAATTATTGTCAGAATTCAATTCCTTGACATTGAAGCAGTGAAGTCCCTGCTTTCTTGTTGGCCATTACCAGGAAATAGTCCTTAGCTCTTAGAACCCAAACTCAGATCATCCTCATATAGACCCTTAATAAGTAGTTTGCAACATCTCTATTTGTTCCTCCCAGGCCAGTAGGAGGGGATCCAAAGAACTTTACATTAAAACAAGCCAGACTAGGTAATCTCTCTTTTGAGTAAGTCAAAGTCAATTACAGTTGCAAAATCTCTTCTGCTATATAACATATTCACATTAGCAACACCTATTCATATTCATAGTCTTTCCCAACTCAAGTTATAAGGGTTAGATGGGGCAAAAATGTTGGTAGGCTGGATTCTTATATGTCATTTTAGAGTTTTGTTTATGATAATTTTTATCTTATTCTAATTACTATAAAAAGTTATTATTTATATAATGGAAAATGGTAACAACATATTTCATGTTTATAGCATATGGAAAAATAAGATGGATGACAATATCACTGTAAAAGATGAAAGAAAGAAATCAATCAGTTCATAAGCTTCATGCATTTTATGTAAAATAGCATAATAACTATTGTCATTAGGTGCTGTTGAGTCAGTTCCAACTCATAGCAACCTTCATAGGATTTTCAATGGCTGATTGTTTTGGGATTGTTTTCACGAGTGCCCTCTCAAAAGCATAATAATATATAAATGTAAATATGTACACTGTAAGCCAAATGAACTTTATAATTTAAAAATGGTTATTGTAAGACAGTAGGGGAAATGAAATGCAATATGTTGCATTTCAACAAAAATAAAATATGTTAAATTAATCCAAGAAATGGCAGTGAGAAGGAAGCAAATACAAATGGCAAGACTAGAGAACATATAGCAAGATGGTAGATTTCAAGCCAAAAGTATTAATAATAACATGATAGGTAAACACTCTAAATGCACCAGTTAAAATAGTGGTCTGCAACATTTTTGGTACGAGTGATGAGTTTCATAGGAGACAATCTACCACCTGGGCTGACCTGACAAGAAGTGGAACTCAGGTAGTAATGGGAGCAATGAGGAGTGGCTGTAAATACCTCCCCTGCTCATGGATTGGGAGAATCAATATTGTAAAAATGACTGTACTTCCAAACCAAATTTACAGATTTAATGCAATTCCCATTAAAATCTCAATGAGAGTTTTTCGGAAACAGAAAAACAAAACAAAACAAAATCCAAAAATTCACATGGAAACACAAAAGACCATGTATAGCCAAAACAATCTTAAGCTGCAAAACCAGTGCAAGCAGATCACAATATCTGACTTTAAACTATACTACAGGGCTACAGTAGGAAAGGCAACTTGGTATTGGCACAAAAATAGGCTTGAAAACCAATGGAACAGAATTGAAGAACGAGAGATACACAAATGCAACTTCAGCCACCTGATCTTCAACAAAGTGGCTAAGGATGCAAAACGGAGAAAAGATAGCCTCTTCAACAAATGGTGCTGGGAAAATTGGATGTACATCTGCAGAAAAATGAAAATAGATCTATTTCTCTCAATTTAAATGAGAGTCAATTTGAAATGGATGAGAGACCTCAACATAAAGCCAGAAACCATAAAATTACTAGAAGATAGGAAACATGCTCCAACACATAGGCATAGGTAAGTATTTTCTAAACAAAGCTCCAGCTGCTTAGGAAATTGCAACAAGAATTGACAATTGATAAATAAATATAAAGAAATTAAGTAGACTTCACAGTGAAGATTACTGCCAGGAATTAAAAAGAGGCATTACACAGTGAGAAAAGGTCTTTTTATCTCCCAAGACACAACGTTGTAAATGTGTATACAACTAAGAATATTCCATATATATATATATATATATATATATATATATATAGAGAGAGAGAGAGAGAGAGAGAGAGAGAGAGAGAGCCTACAGCTGTAGCCCTGTGGTATCCGATCCCATCAGATCTCGGAAGCTAAGCAGGGTTGGGCCTGGTTAGTACCTGGATGGGAGACTGCCTGGGAACACCAGAAGCTGTAGATTTGGGAGAAGGACCTGGCAATCCCCTCCCAAAAATCAATCTGCCATTGAAAACCCTATGAACGCAGAGAAGCACTGACAATAGTGTTTCCCCTGTTGTACAGAGGGTTGCTATGAGTCGGATACCAACTCGACGGCACCTAACAACAACAATATATATATATGTATATGCATAGTTGTTGTGGTTGTTAGGTGCCGTTGAGTCGTGTCCAACTCATAGCAACCCTTACAGGGTTTTCAATGGCTGATTGTCTCAGGATTCCTTTGGGAGTGGGTTGCCACATCTTTCTCCCATTTTTGTGGTGCTGGGAATCGAACTTGGGACCTCAGAGACTGCAGAGTGGTACTCTACCAACTGAGCTAAATCCCAGCCCATATATATATATATATATATATATATATATATATATATATATATACTTGTTGTTAGGTTCTTTGAAGTCAGTATCCGACTCATAGTGACCCTACATACAACAGGTGAGACACTATTGTTAGTGCTTCTCTGCTATTCATAGGATTTTCAATGGCTGATTGACTTTTGAGAATGGGTTGCCAGGTCATTCTCCCAAGCCTACAGAACTCAATATTCCCACATGGTCTCCTATCCAATTATTAACCAAGTCTGATCCTGCTTAGCTTCTGAGATCTGATGGGATCAGATCTTACAGTGCTATGGATGCATTACATATATATATATATATATATATATATATATATATATATATATATATATATGGTATATATGAAAATGATATAAAAAGAAGAAATGAGAAAACTCAAAAGTTTAGCTGAAGAGTTTAATACTACTTTCATGAAATGATGAAACAAACATGTCATACATAATAAAAAACAAAAGGTTACCTAGAGACTTTAATATTCTTGTTTCACTAATTGCTAAAGTAAGTATGCAGTAAGTTAGTGGATATACACATGACATGAACAACAGTATCATCCAAGTGAATCCAGTTAGAATTAATAGTTCATTGTAGCCAAAATAATATAATATAAAATTTTCATTCTTGGACCATAACAGAATCAAACTAGGTGCCAATAATGAAGGAATGTCAGGAAAATGCTCAAAAATTTGGAAATTAAAAAAATTAAATAGTGTATGAATGGAAGAGAAAATCTAAAATCTCAATAAAAGGAAAAGATGGCAGATCAAAATTTGTGGGATATAGCTAAGGCAGGCTTACAAGGAAATTTATAGCAATAAACACATATTTCAAAGGAAGAAAGATCTCAAGTCAATAATTTAGAGCCCACCATTAGAAACTAAAGAAGAGGAAACTCACCCTAAGAAACTACGGCCTAAAACATTGGGCTTAATCTTAAAATGATCATGTGCATGGTACAGTGTTTTGTAGTGTTTTGTTCTGCTGAACATAGGATTGCTATAAGTCAGTTCTAACTCTACGGCACCCAAAAACAAGAGTTCTCTATGTTGGAAAGTTTCACCTACAAATTCTACTTACCCTAATAAACTAAAGGAGGGGAAATTTTATAGAAAGCAAGTAAAGTGAGGAAATAGTAAAGATAAAAGCAGAAATCAGTGGTATAGAGAATAGAAAAGTAATAACATAGATGAAAGTGAAAGCTGGTTCTTCAGAAAAAAAAATTAAGAAACTATTATCCAGTATGTTCAAAATGAGGACAAGAGAAGAAAGACAAATCACCAATATAGAAATTCGATCACATAGTTATTAAAGGATGAAAAATAACAATTCTATACACATTACTTGGGAGAAATAGATGACTACTTTAAATTTTCAATCTACTAAAACTAAATGAAGAAAAATATACTTGTATATAATATAGTAATTGAATTTGTAGGTGAAACTTTCCAACATAGAGAACTCTTGTTGTTGGGTGCCTTTGAGTTGGATCTGACTTATAGCGACCCTCTTTACAGCAGAACAAAACACTAATAAACACTGTGCCATGCACATGATCATTTTAAGATTGAGCCCAATGTTTTAGGCCCTATATTATTTCTCATTTTGAGTTGTGCTACATCAACAAGGATGTCCTAGGATATTTACTCCATTCCCATCATGCCCAATTCTAATTTGAGGAGGCAACTCTTCCCCAGTTTTTTCTTCAATGACTTCCTGCCTGGGGATCTCATTTTCCAGCACTATATTTGACAGTGCTTCTCTGCTATTTATAGGGCTTTCAATAGCTAATTGTTTCAGGAAGGGGCTGCCAGTTCCTTCTCCCTATCCTTAGTCTGGAAACTCATTTGTAACCTGTCCACCATGCGTGATCCTGCTGGTATCTGAAATACTAGTGTCACAGCTTTCAACTTTATGGCAACATGCAAGCCACCACAGCATGACAAGATGACAGACATGTGGGGGATAGAGAACTCTAAGTCTGAATATATTCACTGCCAAATATTAAAAATAGGCACACATTTGTATACATATTCTTCAAAAAATGAAAATATGTAAAATATTTATAAACTCATTTTATGAGGCTACCATTTATCCCACAAAAGAAAGGTTGGTTGAATATTTGAAAACCAATCAGTGTGCCATGCTAATGGACTAAATAAGGCTATTTAATCATCATAATAGAAAAAGCATTGGATAAAATTCAACATCCACTCAAGATAACAGCAAATGGAGACTAGAAAGGATATTTCATAAATGAATAAACAGTGTCTATTAAAAGTTTATAATTGCATTAGTTATAGTAATGAAAAACAAAATGCTTTACCCTAAGCTGAGGAACACTTCAAGATGTTTTTCTATCCCCATTCAATATCATACTGAAAATCCTACTTTGTTACTAATCTCCTTTCATACTGTTGGTGAGCATGTGAATGCCACCCTAATGATATGAGGACATGAGGACACAGGAGCACAGACATTGGTCAGATAAGACCAACAAATTCATAGCCTAGGGGGAGGAATTTGAATACCATGCATGTCTACACTAGGGTTGTACTCGAGACCTAGATGAATAAGCAGGGACCATAGGAGGCAGTCTGTATAGTAACAAGAGACTGTAGCTCACCACGATTGCTGTGCAAGGTTGCTACGGCTTGCTTAAGTAATTCCACAGACTGGCAGGAAACTGAAACCATTCATTCCTGGATATGTAGCCACCATGTCTGCACCCTGTGACAAGAGGGGTTAATTGAGTAGGGGAGCTTATCCACTGAAGGGGAAGCAGAGGTCATTTAAGCCTCTCCTGAATTTACCAGATATTATGGATTGAATAGTGATCTTTCAAAAAATGTTTAAGTACGAACACAGTATCTCAGAAAGTCAATTTATTTGGAAATAGGGTTATTGTAGATGGAATGACTTAAGATAAAGTCTGGAGTCCAGCCATCCTGGAGTAAGGCTGGCTCTCAACCAAATATTACTTATGTTGTTGGAAGAAGAGAAAAGACAGAGAAAGACTCATGGATGAGATGGCTACATGACAGAGAGAGAATGGAGTGATACATCTATAAACCAAGGGATGCCAGAGATTGCTAATAAGCACCAGAAACAAGAAGAGGCAAGGAAAATTTCTCCCCTAGAAGCGTCAGAGCGAATGTGGCGGTGACCATAATTTCAGAATTCTGGCCTCCAGAACTGTGGGATAGCAAATTTCTGACCATTTCTTTGGTGACATTTTTTTTGGGTATAGCCCTAGGTACTAAAACAAGGCAGTTATTAATGTGGAAATTTAATATTGGACCTTATACTGTACAAAGTCAGTGCAATGGGGAGAGAAAAAGAAAGAAGTGGAATGCAAATTGGAAAAGAAGATAAACGTGTCTCTGTTAAGAAATATACTCAAAGGGAGACAAGTCATCATACCACAGAGACACCTGCACCTCCATATTCAATCCAGCACTTTTCTCAAGAGTAAGGATGTAGAAACAAACAAGGTGCCCACCAACAGAAGAATGGATAAAAAATTATGGTCTGTATACCGAATGGAATAATTGTTGTTAGGTGCCGTCGAGTCGAGTCCAACTCATAGTGACCCTATGTACAGCAGATCGAAACACTTGCTGATTCTGTGCCAGGCAAACGATCTTATTTATGTTTAAGCCCATTGTTGCAGACACTGTGTTAATCCATCTGCTGGAGGGTTTTCCTCTTTTGCGTTGACCTGCCACTCTCCCAAACATGATGTCCTTCTCTAGGGATTGATCTCTCCTGGCCACATGTCTGAAATATGTAAGACTCAGTCTGACCATTCTTGCTTCCAAGGAGCACTCTGGTTGCACTTCTTCTAGGACAGATTTGTTGGTTCTTTTGGCAGTCCATGGTGTATTCAATAGATGTCTCCAGCACCACAATTCAAAAGCATCAATTCTTTTTCTGTCTCTCTTGTTCAATGTCCAGCTTTCACAACCATATGTTGTTGTTGTTGTTAGGTGCCGTGGAGTCGGTATGTGACTCATAGCGACCCTCTGTTCAACAGGGGAAACACTATTGTCAGTGCTTCTCTGCTGTTCATAGGGTTTTCAATGCAGATTGATTTTTGGGAGGGGGTTGCCAGGTCCTTCTCCCAAGCCTACAGCTTCTGGTGTTCCCAGGCGGTCTCCCATCCAGGTACTAACCAGGCCCGACCCTGCTTAGCTTCCGAGATCTGACGGGATCGGATGCCACAGGGCTACCGCTGCAGGCTCACAACCATATGATGCCACTGAAAAGACCATGTCATGAGTCAGATGCACCTTCATCTTCAATGTGACGTCTTTGCTTTTCAATACTCTAAAGAGATCTTTTGCCACAGCTTTTCCTAGAGCAATGCGTCTTTTGACTTCTTGACTGCTGCTTCCATGGGTGTTGATTATAGAGCCAAGCAAAGCAAAATCTTGGACAACCTCAATCTTTTCTCCATTTACTATGAAGTTGTGTGCTGACCCAGTCATAAGGATTTGTGTTTTGTTGATGTTTAGTCGTAACCCATATTGAAGGCTATGATCTTTGATCTTCATCAGTAAATGTTTTAAATCCTCTTCACTTTCAACAAGCATAATTGTGTCATCTGCATAATGCAGGTTGTTAATCAGTCTTCCTCCAATCTTGATGCTGCGTTCTTCCTCATAAAGTCCAGCTTCTTAGATTATTTGCTCAGCATATAAATTGAAGAGATAGAGCGAAAGTACACAGCCCTGGCACTCACCTTTCTCAACGTTAAACCACTCAGTGGTTCCTTGTTCTATTCGAACAACTGTCTCCTGGTTCATGTACAGATTTCTCATGAGCACAATTAGGTGTTCTGGTATTCCCATTTTCCGAAGTGTTATCCATATTTTGTTATGATCCACACAATCAAATACTTTTGCATAGTCAATAAAACATAGATAGACATCTTTCTGATATTCTCTGCTTTCAGTTAATATCCACTTGACATCAGCAATGATGTCCCTGGTTCCCCGCCCTCTACTGAATCCCGCTTGATTTTCTGGTAATTCCCTGTCTACATACTGCTGCAGTCACTTCTGAATGATCTTTAGTAGAATTTTGCTGGTGTGTGATATTAATGACATTGTCCGATAGTTTGCACATTCAGTTGGATCCCCTTTTTTGGGAATAGGCACAAATATGGATCTCTTCCAGTCAGTTGGCCAAGTAGCTATTTTCCAAATCTGTTGGCATAAACATGTTAACACCTCCAGTGCTGCATCTGTTTGTTGAAACATCTCTATTGGTATCCCCTCAATACCTGGAGCCTTGTGTTTCACCAGTTCTTTCAAGGCAGCTTCCACTTCGTCCTTCAACACCATTGGTTCCTCTTCATATGCAACCTCTTGGAATGGTTGGTCATCCATCAATACTTTCTTGTATAATGACTCTGTATATTCTTCCCATCTTCTTTTGATGTTTCCTGCATCATTTAATATTTTCCCTGTAGAATCTTTCACTACTATTCAGCAATAAAAAATGAAATAATGTCATTTGCAGCAAAATGGATGGAACTGGAGAATATCACCTTAAGTGAACAAACACAAGCACAAAAAGAGAAATACTGCATGTTCTCACTCATATGGAGGAGCTGAATCTTACTTAAAGGAAGAAAAAAAATCCCATACACAAGATGATATGTAAAAAATGCACAATTAAATTTAGCAAAGAAGGGATAATATAAAGTGTAGAAAGAAAGAGAAGGGAACTAGCAGATGGAAGAGATGATTGCAGAAGGTGGAATGAGAAGGAGAGACAATGAAGAGGGATAAAGGGGAAAAGGATAATCTCAATGTAAACAATGCAACCTCATGAGTACATTGGAAAAATAGGGGAATATAACACATATATGCATTTGAGTTTTTACTACATATTTGCCATAAATCTCCATAAACCTTTGGGTTGATGAATGTGATGTCATGGTTCCACAATGGATAAAGCCAATGCTGTATTACTCTGTAACCCACCTAGACTTACGAATAAAGGGAGAAAAAAAGAAGTTAACTCATCCAATGTCAAAAAAAAAAAAGAAATATCATATTTAGGAATACCAAAGAATCTGTAAAATATATCTTAAAAGTGATGCTTAAATGCTTGCAAGACTTAAAATCAATTTGAAATTTTTTTTATAGACCAATTATAAAAACTTGGAAATTTTATTTTTATAATGAAAACAAAAAGTATTTAGCTGTAAATCCACACAAATATGCTTGGGATTTTCATCTGTAACTTGAAAATTATAAAATGCCAATGTATTTCACCCAACTTCAAGGCATCTAACAACAACAGCAACAACAATGAAGCTCAATGACTATCTAAATAAATAGAATGATATACTACATTTTCTGGATGGAAGGCTCCATATCATTAAAAAATTACCCCACATTTGATCCATAAATTAAATCAACTCCGATAAAAATCCATGAAAAAATTACAGATGTTGTCAAGATGATTATAAAATTTGTATAAAAGGCCAAGCAATCACGATAGATACATTTTTGAAGAAGATAAAATAGAAAGATTCACACTAATTTCAAGATTCAATATAAAAACATAATAATCAAATTATATATTTATATATTATATATATTATATATTATATATATTATATATTATACTATATTATATATATTATTGTTGTTGTTGTTGTTAGGTGCAGTCGAGTCGGTATATGACTCATAGCGACCCTCTGTACAACAGGGGAAACACTATTGCCAGAGCTTCTCTGCTGTGCATAGGGTTTTCCATGGCAGATTGATTTTTGGGAGGGGGTTGCCCTGTCCTTCTCCCAAGCCTACAGCTTCTGGTGTTCCCAGGCGGTCTCCCATCCAGGTACTAACCAGGCCCGACCCTGCTTAGCTTCCGAGATCTGACGGGATCGGATGCCACAGGGCTATGGCTGCAGGCTATATATATTATTATATTATATTATATATATTATTATATTATATATTATATATATTATATATATTATATATTATATATTATGTATATATAATATATTATATGTTAATATTAATAATATTAATTATTAATATATTAATATATTATTAACATAATATATACTAATATTAATAATATTAATAATATAATATATAATATATAATATATAATATATAATGTAATAATATATGTAACATATAATGTCTATATCATATATTATATATTAATATCAATAATATTAATAATATTAAT